>OY731402.1:49893540-50316941 GCA_963425845.1 Sphenostylis stenocarpa | reverse complement strand
TTTGAATCTCTCAATTGTGTCATTTGCATTAAATTTCACAGTATACATCCATCGGCATCCTACTGGTTTCTTTCCAACTGGACATTCTACTAATTCTCATATTTTATTTCTTTGCAAGGATCTTATCTCCTCATTCATAGTATCCTTCCACCTGGAGTCAGCTAAAGCTTCCTGCACACTATTAGGAATAGATAAAGTAGATAATTGACTTATAAATGCGATATTTGAGTTAGACAAATTCTGGTTACAAACATAATTACTCATATGGTATCTTATCTTACTAGTGAGGTCAGGATCATAAGTAGGCTTAGGGATACCTCTAGTGACACGATCTGACAGAATTCTTTTTTCTGTATTAGGTTCTTGATGGGACGATTGGTGTGGTATATCATTAGCATCAACAGACAAATTTTCGATCTCAACATGCTCAAAATCTTCCTCATTATGTGGTTGTTGATCATAACATTGTTGCATACTTGTAGGTTGATTCATATTCTTGAATTTTTTTTTCCTACATAAAACAAAAAAACAATTAACAAGGGTTATAATAAAACATGAAAAGTGGTTTACACCTATACACTCTATTAGAATTTAACTTACACCAATTTGTCTTGCTTCATCACTCACAAACGCTCCATTAGCATGAGTAGTTATCCACACTTCTTATCTACTAACTTTGTGTCCACACTCTTTTACCTACAAAAATTATATTAGGTATATTTCATAAATGAAAGCATAAATTTAATCTAAATAAATTTATATTAAATTTATTTAGTGTTGTCATCATTTCAGCTTCTCCTTCGTGCAATGCTTTTAGATCCACCTATGTGAGAAACAATTTTCTTGACCATATTCTCTTTGTTCTTTAGGGCATTATCCTAATCATTGAAATAGAAAAATTAATTCATGTAAATGATATTAAAGAAAAAATTCAGTTCTACCTTTGTTTTTGAATTGAGACAATAGTCAACAAAAGAAGCCTAATCACTACAAGAAAATCATTAATTATCGATAGATAATTACTGACGGATATGTAGTCATCAAAAAATGAGTGATTATCGATGGATATTACCGATGGAATTTATTGAGTGATTACTGACAGAAATTACCGACGGATATATCCATCGATAAATTAACAATTAGTTACCGACATATATATCCATTGGTAAATTAACAATTAGTTACCGACGGATATATCCATCGGTAAATATTTAAAAAATATAAATATATCAAAATATATAAATATATTTGTATTTTTATATTTACACAGTATATACATTTACTTGTATATAAATATAATTTATTTGTAAGTTATTATCCGAAATTTGTAGTAACTTAGTGGTTGAAGTATCGGTATCCAATTTTAAGGTAATGTGCTCGAATCCTGTCATCGACAATTATCTTAATTTGATAATAATGAGGTCTCTAAATAAATAATAATTCAAAATGTAATAAAATATAATATTTATCGACAATACAATTTATGACAGATTTTTATTCGTCGATAATATCTATTTACCTACGGATTTTCTTAATTACCAACAGATTTTGTTTGTCGAAAAATCCAATTTTTCTTGTAGTGAATGATCTCTATGTAGTCCCTTTGTTGAAATTATTGTAATGGTATTTTGGACTTCCAATGAATTTTTATTTGATAGAAGGTTGATTTTTCTTTTTTACTGTATTACCTCCCAAACATCTCACTTGATATAACAAATTAAATATAGCCTTGAAAGAGAACATTTGAATTCAAAACCATTTGGTGGAAATAAGTCAAGAAGACTTTTTTGCTTTAATTTTGTCCTTCATATTGAAACTTTTAAGGATTCGCTAACCAAGAATTATATTTTCCCTTTTTAAATTTTGATCTTTCATCCTGTTCATGAATATTATATAAAGAACAAAGACATCACATCTTGTTTTTAGCATAGGAGTGGGGGTTATATAGATGCTAAAAAAATGATGTGTTGGTGAAATTTTGTGGTTAACAAGTTGCAAAATTTGTAGTTGCGTGGAGGGTATATCCCATTTACAAACACGTCTTCTCTACAGGGAATAAAGATGTAAAGATTCAAACAAGAAACATACCACAATTTCAAAAGGAAACATACATTTAAAAGGAGACACACATATAAACGTTTATGATTATTCACAACAATCAAATACAACAAATTAATAGAAATCACAAAGATAAAAGAGAACTAATCATACCACAATTGAAACAACACCAAACCTAAATGAAGGTAATGCAAGCTTTCTTTAAAAATTCCTTGAACAAAGTAAAACTTGAACAAATAAGATAAGTTAGTGAGAATTTAGCGAGCAAGCATCTGGAGAAGAAAAGAGAGATAAAAAGATTGTTTCAAACCTTTTCAATTTGGAGATTTAATGTTTTGTTTGAATCATCAGAGATAATAACAACCTTTGCATCTTGAGAGTGTTCGTAAGAACCATTAAACAAGGGATTTCTTAAATATCCATTAGGGATTTGTTGTTTGTCAGGTGAGATCAAATTTCTATATTAGGACCAAAATCAAGGGAACAATGTAGGGATGGTAAAACAGGTCAGGTCCGTCAGCCCATCATAATATGGCGGGGCGGGTTAGTACTTTCAGTCCGTCAGCCCGTTTTGGTCCACCCCACCAGGCCTGCTGGGCCAACCCGCGACCCGCTTTACTAATATTTTTTTTATTGTGATACAATACAAAAAATCAGAAAGACAATATATAATATAAAACTTTATGAAAAGAGAATTCATAAAGTCTCGAGTATCTCACTACTAAGAGAATTCAAAAAGTTTTATAAGTACTTAAACTCACATTACGTAAAACACTTTCCTTTCTCAAGCACAAATCCCTCTTTTTCCTCTCCTCTTACTCATCATCTCCTTCTTGCTCATCCTTCTTCATAAGGTAAAAATCATATATATCTCATACTTTTTTACTATCTTTTATATTTGTTACTTTCTTAAGGTTTCATTTTTTCTCTTAGAATTTTTCTCTCTCACGACTCATTTATTATGTTTTTCTATTGTGCTTTTGTTGAAATCTTTGAGTAAGAAAAAATTATGAAGTTTTTTTTTTTAATTTTAAATAGGAAATGGATGGTTTAATTAGTAAACCTACTTGTGGTTTTGATGATGTTGTCAATGAAAATGAAATTGAGAATGAGGTTAAGTTTATTTTTATTTCTGATAATCCTTTTTGTGTGTTGTTGAAGATGAGGAAGAAAATGACAAAGATGGAAAACTGGAAAGATCTTCAAATACTATATCTAATGATCCTGGACATTGATTGTTTTCAATTGAAGATGTGAGAATTACTCAATGGGAGAACAATGTGAAGTTTTATCAAATAAATAAATATATTATGTTTTATTTAAATGTTTAAACTTTTCAATATAAACAATAAAAATTTAATAAATTTTTACTCGTTACATACATATATTTATTATTATATAAATTTTATCTTAATTTAATTATTCTAAAATATAATTTATTAAAATATTATAGCAATTTATATTATCAAATTGAAATATATATATATATATATATATTGAATTATTGACAATGATAAATTTATTATTAAATTTATTGAACTATTTGACTTAAAAATAATAAAATAAAATAAAATAAAATAAGAAATATAACGGGTTAGCCCGTTAGCCCGCCCTTTGGCAGGGTAGGCCAAGACCTATAACCTCGCCATAATCGTAGCGGGCTAGCCCTCCCCGCTTTGGTCGACCAAAGGTGGGGCAGACTAACCCGTTTTGTCATCCTTAGAACAATGTATGACAAATGATTAGTTGGGCAACAAAAAAATGACTAGAAATTGTTTCTCTGGCTTGTGGGAGGCAAGGATAGGAGGGAGTTATGGAAGATGAGGAAGGAGAGAATTCCTAGAAATAAGGGTTCAAGCTTAGTGAAGACACACACAAATAAAATAGAGGTTTTGTTTGAAAGAATGAGTGAAGAACTTAAGAGAGAGAGAGAGAGAGAGATAGTGAAATTGCTTAACGAAAATTAAAAATATACCCAATTGCTAGACTTAGTGGAGATTTTCATAACCTCTCCTATGTACATTCATTCTTAGATGTTATTAAAATCCCAATTAACAAATCTCAATTAAAATAAAATATTTTGGTAGTGGTTAATATTAATGAATAAATATTAATATTAACATGCATAGAAGGGGAGTATATAATCAAATTTTACGTGATTTACTAGAATATGTCTAGCTTTTTTAGAACATAAAAAAAAATAGAAGAAGTGGAGCTGTATTTTAATATATTTTTTATAAAAGGATCATCGTGTTTATTTTGTAAAACACATTAAAAAAATTCTACTTTTTTTCTTCAAGAAAAATAGTTTCTCTTGTAAGGTTCTTTTAATAATTTTGTTTTATTTTTAAATAAAGAAAATTATTATTTTCTCATATTTAAAAAGAAATATTACAATTTTATTTCTATTATAGTGTAATTATACTATTGTTTATCATTACTTTTTGTTATTTCTTTATCCTTTATTTTAGTTGTAAATTTTTATGTTGTTACTTTGATAACTAATAGTGGTATCAAAGTTACTTGGTTTTGATATTGTTCTATCACTATATTTGCTAAAACAATGTTAGAGAAAATCTTGGTATGGTGGTTGCAATTAATATAATTTTCCATATAGAGTATGAGAGTGCAAAAGTGCATGTTTATGAAAGTTCTACCAATTAAAGACTGGATATTTAAGCATGTTATAAGTGACTTGTCTCTCTTTCTTGAGAACTTACATGGTATACTAGTTCATGGTCCATGTTATTGTTCTAATAGGTTATAATATTCACAATAAAAGGTGCATAAGTCCATTTAAAACTATGACAACAAAAAATGTGATAGAAACGTTTAATAGAAATAATTTTTCACTGTGAAAATTAAAGATAAAGGCAATTTTGTGAAAAGATAAATTGTGTAAATGCAATTAGAAAAAGGCTCGTATATCATGGATAAAGGTGGAACAAAATTAAGGACAATGATATAATAAATTTGTCCTTAGCAAAGACAATTGCGATTTTGTCTAACATTACAGAAAAAGATATAGTGTAAGAGATTTGAGATACTTTCATCAAATTGTACAAGGTTAATTCACTTCACAAAATACTATTCTTGAAAAGAAAATTTGTACTTGTTAAATGAGTGAGTTTGCATTGATGATGGATTATTGAGAAAATTTGTACTTGTTAAATGAGTGAGTTTGCATTGATGATGAATTATATCAATAATCTAAATACTTTATTTGTTAGAAATACATGCTAAGATCAAGAGGAGGTAAATTGATCTAATTAAACCTTTTTGCAACTTTTGATTATAGATTAACAATTTCAAAGATTTAAAGAAATCAATATTAACTTAAACCAAATAACAACAATCTTGAATTAGAAGAGAGTATGTTCAAATCCTACATTAGAGCTTTTAAACATTTCAAAGAACAGACTAATTAATTATTTTACTAAATAATCAATTAATATTGTACTAGATATAAGATAAGAATAATGCATGTAGAATTTTAATAGATTAAAATGATGGATAATCGATTAAATCGATAGATAATCAATTAAATTGATAGATAATCGATTAAATCGATAGATAATCGATTAAATTTTCAATAATAAGTAATTTTAACTAATACAATTTATATTTTAATCGATTAAATCAGACACTTGAAATAAAAAATTCAAACTCGAGAGCTTTTAATTGATTAATTCGATAAATAATCGATTAAAACAGTACGAAACATTTTATAGAATGTGATTTTAATCGATTATTCTAAGTAATTAATCGATTAAAAAGAAATAATTTCACAAATATGAATGTATTCCAGGATTTTAATTGATTAAAAGACAATTTATATCAATTAATTCTATCAGTATGAGAGTTTATGCAATTTTTGTTAAATCCAGTACACCTAACTTAGTTCTAATCATATAGAAATAATCACGAGCTAAGGGTTTTGTGAAAATGTCAGCTAGTTGCCTATCAGTTTCTATAACAAAAATTTCACAGTCACCCTTAAACACATGATCTCTAATGAAGTGATGTCTTATTTTAATATGTTTGGTTCTTGAGTGTTGAATTCGATTATTAGTTAGGATTTATTGCACTAGTGTTGTCACAAAGCAAATGAATTGTGTTAAGAGTCAAACCATAATCTTGCAATGCCATGTTTTTTCACAAAATCTGTCAAAATTTTCAAATGAAAACTCTCCCCCATAATCACTTTGAATATAAGAAATGAAATACCCCTTTTTCATTCTGAATTTGTTTAGCAAGTTTGTTAAAAGCTTGAAAAGTATCAGATTTTACTTTTAAAAACATTGTCCAGGTAAATCTTGAAAAATCATCTACAACAACCAATGCATATAGATTTCCACCCAAACTTACATTTCTTGAAGGTCCAAAGAGATTCATGTGCAAAGGTTCAAGCGGTTTAGAAGTAGAGACAATATTTTTCTGTGGAAAAGAGCTTTTTGTTTGCTTGCGTTCATGCATCACACACTTTGTCCTTCGCAAATTTCAGTTTAGGTAATCATGTTAGAAATTTATTAGAAATTAATCTATTAAGATGATGCATATGAATGTGAGCTAGTCTTCTATGCTACAACCAAGTATCATTTTCTTTGGCAATTAGACAACAATTTTTTGCAAAGTTTGTATCTAACATATAGATGTTGCTTACCCTCTTACTAGGGATCAATACCTATTCTGAACTTGGTTTAAATATTAGACAATGTTCAGGTTCAAAGATGACCTTGTGACCCTTGTCACAGAGCTGACTATTGTTGATCAAAATATGCTTTAACCCATCAACATACAATATATTATGAAAAATTTCAGATTCTGCACATTTAACATCACCTACTCCAAGAATTCTGACTTTGTTGTTGTCACCATATACAACACTTTTGTCAGTTCTGAGTTTCAAATTATGAAACTTGAAAATATCTCCAGTCATATGTCTTGAAGAACCGCTGTCCAGGTACTATAGATTCTCAGTTTGTTGTTCCTAAAAAGTAAATCAAATTTGTTTTTGTATCCTTTGAAAATGATAGGGTCCTATTTAAGTTATTTGCAAGAATCATTTGGGAACCCATTGTCGCCGCCGTCAAAACGAGGCAGTCGAAGCGACGCGATGGTTTCCGATTTTTCGACTTTCGTGTTTTTATTGGTGTGGTTACAACGCCTTTAGGTTGTTCGATAACCGGGCTGAACCTAACGGCGAGGTTTTCGAAAAGGGCGCTCTTGGATTGTCCAATAACCGGGCTAATCCAAGAGCTAGTTTTGAAGGGTTCTCTGGAGTCGCCACCGATGTTTTTACCGGAAACATCAGAAAAGGGATTAAAAGGCGTTGGTTTTTAAAAAACCAACTTTGGTTGTTAGAACCAGAGTTGGGTAAGGGAGTTAGTTACGTGTAAGGGAAGTGTTAGTTCCCTTACGACGCCCCTTTCGGGTTCCCTATGATAGGCCAGCTATTCTGAGTAAATAAACTGGAAAATACGCTTTTACCCTTTTATTTGTGCGGAATTTAAATTATGACTACATGACCCTAATGTCTATTGCATAATTAAAATAAAGCGGTAAAAGGTAAGGGGAGAAAGTAGAAACCTTCGGAGCAAGCTTTCTATTAATTCTTTAAAAAATTAGGGTGCTATGTGGCGGCCCTTCACTCTACACAGTGTCGGAAACCTCTCGAAACGCTAAAAACACTCTTAGAAACGCTCAGAAACTCCAGAAATGCTTCAAAGGGGTTCTAGAGAGAGAATTTGAAGAGATTTCTAGAGAGAAGGAGGAAGAACTGTGTGGAATGAGGGGAATGGGGGCCCTATTTATAGGGATTTGCGCCTGTCAGGTCGAGACGGGCTGTCTCGTCTGACAAGGTCGAGACGGGCCGTCTCGTCTAGCAAGGTCGAGACGGCGGTCTCGCCAATCGAGATGACCATCTCGCCTTGCAGGAATGGCGAGACGGCCGTCTCGCCAAACGAGACGGCGGTCTCACCAATTGCGCAAGGCGAGACGGCGGTCCCGAATCTGGGACGACGGTCTCGACCTTAAAAGGCGAAAATCCTTATTTTTGTGCCAAAAATACCTCCTATCCTAGTATGGGGCCTAATAGTCTCTCCTAGTGGCTTCTTAGGCTTCGTTCATCTTCGAAAAGGAGGTCTTCTAGTCTTTATTTTGAGGTCGGGCAAGATTAGGGGTCTACAGCTGCCCCCCCTTTACCTGATCAGTCGGCTGTTGGCCTGTTGTGCCAAGAAGAACGAATGGAAGGTAAAGGAGTTGACCCTATTGCACGGTCACCCTTCGGATGTTCCGTCTTGCGGCGGTTGATCTTCTGGGTAAAAGTTGTGATGTGCACCTCCAGGATACTCCTTCTGATGGTAGCCGATCCCTTCGGTTGACACATGGTAGGACCTCAGGATACTCCTTCTGACGGTAGCCGATCCTTCGGTTGATGGGTATAAACCCCCCATCAGGCTGGTAGTGGCAGTTCGCTGTGCGTTGGACTGGATGAGTATGAACCCCCATCAAGCTGGTAGTTGCGACTTACTGATCCGGCTTGAGCGCGGATCAGGCGCACTTGCGTGCGCAGGTTGATAGGTATGAACCCCCTATCAGGCTGGTACAGTCCACTGCGTAGGACTGGTGGTGGTGGCGGCTTACTGCTCGGGTGGCTCATGTGCCGAGAGTTGAGATGTACTTTCTTTGTTTTTGTTTGTCTTTTTCTGGGAATGGTCGTCCGGTCTGCGCTGGAGACTTGGTGTTCATCCAACTTTGTTGATTGCTGGGGATTCTTTGTTTTTGATCTTTTGGTGGCGATCACCCGACTTTCGCTGGCTGGTCGGACAATGCTTGTTTGTTGTTTGACTTGGTTGTCGAATTCTGTTGGTCGAGGAGATGACTTGTCTTAATCCTGCCTTTTTCTCGCGTTTTTATCTCTTTTTTCTCGCGATTTAGAATTTTGGCTTTTTTTCTTGAGCATACGTCTTTTTACTCTTTAGCTTTATTTTTTTTGGTTATGCCGACTTTTGAAAAAGGATGGCAATGAATGCATGAAATAAAGATCTTATTCATAAGGGAACATTTTTATTACAACCATTTTTCAAGTACTATCCCTAAGGGCTATCTTCTGGAGACGATCCTTGATAGGGGAATTGCTGGTACATGTGTTCCCGGAATTCTGCTTGCTCCCGGGCTTCATCGCGGTATTCTTGTTGGAATGTTGTCCAGTCTTGCCGCATTCCCTGCTGATATTGGTACATCGTCTCCAGCCGGGTGTCAAAGGCTTCCTGCCTTAGGGACAGTTGTTCCTGACGCACAGACATTTGATCAAATTGCTGGTGCAGGTCGGAGATGTTGCGGTTTATGCCAGCAAAGTCATCTGTGTATTACGGTGGTTGTTGGTGCTGATGTGGCTGCTGGAAGTCGGGAGGTGTTGGGAGATCGTGCATCGCCACGATGTTCTGGAAGTCCAGCGCGAAATCCAGCGAGGGATGAAGGACCAACTGGGTCCCACGGCGTATTAGCATCCCCATGTTGACCAGAATTGATCCGTTGATGGATTCAGATCGTAAGCTGGAGGCCAGCTCTTCCCGGCCAGCGCACCCCCATTTCTCTGCCAAGGGAGTGATAAGAGGAGCCATGAGGATGGCTCCTACTGGTCTGCTCCCAAAGTCCTTAAGGGCCCTCAGGAAGAAGTAGTCAGGGTTGCAGCGTCACCTCTGGCTCATGCAGTAAAGTACAAAGAGGTCTGGGAAGGTTACCTTACCCTGACTCTCTTCCTCCCATGGACAGTCCCAACCAGCAGCTTGTGGCAAATGCGGAGGGCTGGGGGGAGTGCTGATCCTTTCATCAGCGTGGGCAGCGTGGGCGACCTGGTGAGCTCTTCCCACATCTTGCCGGCAGTGAGGTTGGTGGGGCGACTGCAGATGGCCTCCCGGTACTCCCGAGTTAGCACATCCTCGGCCTGGACGAACCCAATGCTCACATTGAATTCGTCGAGGGTGGTAGTCCGGTACGTCCCACCCATGAAGTAGTTTACCATCTTGGTTGGTGGCAGGCCCGGGACCATGGAGGGAGCCTCGGCGTAGGAGATGGAGGCCAGGAACTCCAGTATCGCCTGAGGGTACACATGGGTAGGGGGAGGCTGCAGCAGGAAGCTCCACCCAATGCTATCTATGTGGGCCCGGACATCGTCCTCCCACCCAAACTCGGCGAAGATGTCGAAGTCAAGCCTGAGCATGGGGTGCCACGTATAACCCCGGATGTGCTCGAGACGGGCTAGGTGCTGCGGTGAGAGCTGAGTAGGATCTTGGGGGGCTGGTGCAGAGGAACTGCTAGCGCCGACAATACCTTTTCTCTTCCTTGACTGACTTCCACGGTACATTTTGGCCAGAAAGTGCTTGAGAGTGCAAGATCTGAGAGTTGGAGATTCTGGGGTGCAGAGGAGTTGTGAGGGATCCTCCACACGCCTCCCCTATTTATAGGGGAAAAATTCGATTCGGGACCGCCGTCTGGGAAGTCGAGATGGCGGTCTCGACTTTGGGTTTAAACGAGACAGCCGTCCCGCCAAGCGGGACGGCCGTCTCGTTTTCGCCTAAGTCGAGACGGCGGTCTCGCCGGTCGAGACGGCGGTCCCGACTTTCTGGGAACCGAGACGACGGTCTGGAAATTCCGGACGGCCGTCTCGAATTAAAGGGTTTTTTTTTTATTAGAAGGAAATAGGACCTGGTTCAAAAACATTTTTTATGCGTGCAATGTTTTTATGTTTGATGCCCTATAATGCCTATTTTGATTAATTTTTCAGAAGGATTTCGTTGACGTGTCTTGTAGCGTTGAAAGCTCTCTGATCTGCGCTCTTGTGTTTGGCTATACCATGCCGAACTTTTTGTGATCGAAGGATCATTGTTTTTCCCTTTTCTTTTCTCTTTCTTTTGTAGAGCACTCTTTGCCATGTAATGTCCCTCTTTCTTCACTCTAGGGATTTCAATCCTCTAGTTGACTATACGCCTCCATATTCCCAAATTAATTATTAGAATGTTGTTGTGAAGGTCAAGAGAAAAGAAGTAAAGAGGTAAATTCAATGGTTTGTGTTTTGGAAGGTTGCTTTTCATTTAGAAAGTGGTTTTTGTAAGCATGGCTGGCTAGGGTTGGGCTTAGGTGTTTAGGTTTTCGTCTAAGCATACGTTTTTTCCATTTTTGTACTTGCGCCTTAGTTTTATTTCCATTGCTTTTTATGGCTAGTTGATTTCCCTAGATCGCCCTTCGAGTTTTCGAACTAGGATATTGTGTTTTGGCCCTAACTTTTGTCTAGGTTCCTTCTTTGTATGTTTTTGGTGAATCTTAGCGGACCTTATTTTGTAATCCTAACTTTTGCCTAGGCTACCCTTTATTTTTGTTCGGGTGTCCTACCGGGTTGACCCTATCTTTTGTGTAGCCCCCTTAGTGGGTTTCCTACGTGGTATTTTGCCCTTTCTGTTTTTGGCCTTTTGGCTTCTATGAGTTTTTTTTTTGTGTATTCATTTTTTGTTCACAATATTGGCGAAGCATGAATTTCTTTATGGTGAGGTAAAGCCTTATTTGATGCTTCTAATAAACTAGCTTGATTGTAATGGCAATGGCGAATTTTGGTTATTTGGACGCATTTTTTTATTCTTCTCTTTTTTCGTTTACTTAGACAAGGTTATTGTGAGGTCTAGTCAGAAATAGCAAGAAGAGAAGCAAATAGTAAGAAGTATTCTTTATTAATTAATAAGGGAATATGTGCCCTAAAATGCTCGGGGGTCGGGCTAGCCCCGGGGGATAATCTCTAACAATCATGGGGTTTACATCCCTTAAATGAAGAAAAAGATTTCCTAATGACTATGGTAGCTCTTGACGCTTGTATCCCTCCACTTTGGAAAATTTGCTTGAGTGTGCGGAGGGTAGACTTCCCTTTTTCTTTTTCCGCTCGGCCCTTAGTGGGGTCATATCCTAGGCCATGCTTGAAAGGATTGTCATTGAATTCTAGGGGTTCCCTCATGCCTTGGGAATCTGCCCCCAGTCCTTGGCCAGGATGGTAACCATGTTTCAACATCATGTGGGCTACCTTCGTGCTTTTGGGAAGTCTTTCTATGCTGGCAATTTTGAGCGCTTGAAAAGATGTTTCAAGGGCCTCTTCAGCCGCATCCACATAAGGTTGGGTGGACGGTCCACTGATCAGGATATCATCTTCTGCTTGGACCGTGACCAATTTGTCACCCACTATGAACTTAACTTTTTGGTGGAGCGTCGAAGGTACTGCCTTAGCGTCATGAATCCAAGGCCTGCCGAGGAGACAACTGTATGCTGGAGTAATGTCCATTATATGGAAATCGACGTTGAAGATAGCGGGTCCAACTTGGATTGGCAAATTGACTTCTCCCACTACTTCTCGCTTTGATCCGTCGAAGGCTCGACCGATGGTGCTACTTGGGCGCAGTCGGGTTCCTTGGATAGTCAACTTGTCTAGTGTGCACTTGGGCATCACATTCAAGGACGACCCGTTATCCACAAGAACTTTGGCGATGAGGTACTCCTTGCACTTGATTGAGATGTGCAAGGGCTTGTTATGGTTTGATCCCTCGAGGGGGAGTTCTTCCTTTGTGAAGGTGAGGTGATTGCTTGCCGTGATATGACCGACGATCCTCTCAACTTTTTCTTGGGATATGGAATGAGGTACATGTGCTTCGCTCAAGACCTTC
Organism: Sphenostylis stenocarpa; assembly: GCA_963425845.1. NCBI lineage: Eukaryota > Viridiplantae > Streptophyta > Magnoliopsida > Fabales > Fabaceae > Sphenostylis > Sphenostylis stenocarpa. The sequence continues at coordinate 50,304,180 of OY731402.1, read as the reverse complement.
AGCAGGGCGTTTCTGTGCGGTTCTGAGCTCATCATTAGAGATAATAACGTTATCTTTGCAGGTGTGCGATTGAGCTGGTCTATGATGGAATACTCGCTTTGCCTTATGAACTGGAGTAATTCCTCGGTCTCCTCTTTGGATTCTTTATTTTCTTTTTCTTCTTCGGTCTTTTTATTTTTTCCTTTACTTCTGAGGACATCTTCTTGTGAGTCCTTGGGGGAGTAGACTCTTCCACTTCTAGTCATGCCCCCGATGCCGACTATATTCATGACATCTTCTTTTATTGGTGAAGATTGTCCATATCTCCACGGTACAACTTTATTTGATTCGTAGGGGAAATGACGTGGCATAAATAGTCGCACTGGCGTCCTTGCCCCCTCTTCTTTATTTCTGAGGACCAACAGACGAGACTTGTTTTCCTCTTGTGGCGAGTTGACCGTTGGGGAAAGCTTTATTAGGAGTGACTTTCTCTCCATTCTTCTGATTTGGAAGACGTGTCAGTTAATCCTTCATTTTTATTATCTTATTTATTAATAGTGAAGGAGGGGAAATTAAATATGCAGATGTATGATATGCATGCAAGTAGACAATTGTTGGATAAAGAAAATTTTCATTTATCTTTTAGAAGGTGTGCATTCCCCTACTCCATACTACGAAGCAACTTTTGACAAAAACGGAAAAGCCTAAAGAAACCCACAGGCGGGTCTTGATCTCTATTTAATTCCCTTTCGGCTTCCCGGACGTGACGGGCAAGTGCTTCGCTTTGCTTCTGGACCGCCTGGCTTATATCTTCATTGTACTTTTGAGCCTCTTTGATCTTCGCCTCTTGATGGACGACCAAGGCTTGCAGTTCATCGAGTTTTTCAAGGGCTCAGTCCTTTTCTTGTAATACTTGGCCATACTGAGCTAGCCCGTCTCTTTCTTTGCAGCGCAGCTCGGTGAGACTTCTGTTGAGTCTCCGATTGGCCTCCCGCTCTTGGCGTATTTCTGACCGAGTCTTGGTGAGTTCTTGCAACAACTCCTTGATCGTTTGAGCCTGTTTTGCTGATTCGACCTCAAGGTGCACTGATTTGGCTGTTATTTCTTGAAGTTGACTATCCGAGCTAGTTCTAGCGACTTTGGATGCTCGGATAGCTTGCTCGTTAGAGTCAGCACACTAGTCCTTGAGACGCTCTATTTCATGATCCTTTTTCTTGCATTTCCTTTGCAGACCATCAATGGTGAGGATAGATTCTTGCTCTCTTTCTTCAAGGGCCCTCATCTGGGCTCCCATGATTTCTATCCTCTGGGCCAAGGCGTCGACTTGAGCTTGCAACTCTTCACTGTTGGCGTTTGTAATGAGTGAGGTGGATGGTTGAGACATCCTTCTTCTTTTTTTCCACACCTCATAGTCACCGGAGACAACTACTCGAGCTTTTCCTAGCTCTCTATCTCCTATAAAGACTGGTCTCTCCCATGCATTTCTCACGGCTAGTGAGTTGGTGATTGTGCATGGGTCTCCGAAGAAACACCATCCTCCGAATTCCCCTCGAGAAATTATAGTTTGGGTCCTCATGAGCTGCCTCATAGCTACTCTAGGTGAGTAGGCTATGCAACCCCTGAGTCCTATCAAGGGTACGTTCGGATAGTCTCCACATCTGATGAGGACTAGGCCAGGTCGGAACCAAGGGCAGACCCAGGATAAATTGTTGGCGTCCTTTTGTTCTAACTCGTCCCTCCACTCTGAAGTTAAGCGTCGTTGGAGAGGGATTTTGGAGAAGCTCCTTAAAGGGTCGGGGAACATCCCCATGTGACTAGAGGCATAAAGATGCGTAATGCCCCACACGAAGAGTAGTGACGAGCAGCAGCGAAGCGTTTTTTCTTGCTTCTGGTGGCAGAATTCCACCGAGAGCAAGGTGTCGACAAGAATTGCAGGCAAGGGACTCTTCGAGTTCACGTCCTAGGAAAAGAAGGCGTCCATGACGGCTTGATCCACTGTGTCGAGATGGAAGGGAAACAAGATTGTTCCAAATATGATTAAGGCCAGAGTTTTGTTAAAAGCGACCCATTCTGTCCTTTCAGCCAAATCGGACAGATGATCTTCTAACATCGAGACTTTCCAACCCTGGATGTTCCCTTTTCCTATCAGGGTAGTCTGCCGGAAAGGCAGTTGAATGATGACCGCTATTTGTGCTGTAGGAGTATATGCCCCGTGGCGGATATGGACCCCGGTTGATTTGGGCCATTTCAACATGATTTCATACTCCTCTAAAGTTGGCACCATATCAAACTGTGGAAATTCGAAGCATCGCAGACTGGAGTTCCAGAAATGAACTAATACCCTGAGGAACACTTGATCGACACAGATCTTTAATAGGTCGAGAATCCGTCCATAGGATTTCTCAAAGTCGGCGCAGACCTCTGGTGGCATTACCGCGCAAAGTCGTTCCAACTTCTCAGTATGGTATCGGAGAATATCCACCTTCTTCAATTGTCTACTAGTTCCCTCCATTCTCTAAAACCAAAATGCATGCTTTATGAAAATGATGCTTATTCGAATGAATGTGAGTGTTTATTTATCATGTTTTGTATGATACTTATTTTTCGAAAAAACAAACTACCTATATGAGTGTAATATTTTTGAACGAGGTCCCATTTATTGCTCTAAAATCGAGAAAAGGGAGGAAAATTTTATTGGATTTTTATTTTTATTTTATAGCCTTTTATCTCTTCTGTCGGACTGTGTGGCTACTTAGCTTACAAAGAACCTGAAACCAGGCTAGCTAAAAGGCAGACTGTCCGAGATAAAAATATGGCTTTATGCGAAAAATATTTAGCGTCCTTTATCTCTTCTATCGGAACTGCGTGACTACTTATCTTACAAAGAACCTGAAACCAGGCTAGCTAAAAGGCAGACTGTCCGAGATAAGGGCGTTTATTGCAAAGAATATTTTTGTAATTTTTCTGTTGTTTGGTTATGCTATGCAACAGACAAATGCAACAAACATATGCACAGACAATTCGATCATCCACGAACAGGCGAGAAGTCGTTTTTAATCACGAGGTAGGGTTTTCCTGCAGAAAAGTGCATTGGCAAAGGTGGGTTCTAGCTGTTCTCACCAAGGCTAAGGCCCCCAAGGTGCCCCCATTATAGGGTCCCCACTCTCCAGCCTTCCGACCATGCTTAGCACTAAGGCCATAGTCAGTCTTTGTGCCAAAAGAGGAATGTTATCACCTTGAGTGGTGGTTTCCGATCACACTGGTGGGCACAAGGCCATCACTACAGCGAACCGTACTTGCCACCCACTCCCTATGGATTTCTCACTTGCCCCCGGGTATAGAGGGAACTGTAGTGTGCAAAGGTTTGTGTACAATTTGTATTTCAAACAATTGCGTAAGTATAAACAGACAACAGTTATTAAAGCCAAGCAATAAAACATGTTATAATACAAGGTAGGGCAAAAGCATAATTTTCTTGGTTTATTTATTTTTTAGCTGGCCCATCACTAAATGGGATCAACTCTCTAGGCTTCCCTAGTGGAGTCGCCATCTGTCACCGCCGTCAAAACGAGGCGGTCGGAGCGACGCGATGGTTTCCGACTTTCGTGTTTTTATTGGTGTGGTTACAACGCCTTTAGGTTGTCCGATAACTGGGCTGAACCTAAGGGCGAGTTTTTCGAAAAGGGCGCTCTTGGATTGTCTGATAACCGGGCTAATCCAAGAGCTAGTTTTGAAGGGTTCTCTGGAGTCGCCACCGATGTTTTTACCGGAAACATCGGAAAAGGGATTAAAAGGCGTTGGTTTTTAAAAAAACCAACTTTGGTCGTTAGAACTAGAGTTGGGTAAGGGAGTTAGTTACGTGTAAGGGAAGTGTTAGTTCCCTTACGACGCCCCTTTCGGGTTCCCTATGATAGGCTAGCTATTCTGAGTAAATAAACCAGAAAATACGCTTTTACCCTTTTATTTGTGCAGAATTTAAATTATGACTACATGACCCTAATGTCTATTGCATAATTAAAATAAAGCGGTAAAAGGTAAGGGGAGAAAGTAGAAACCTTCAGAGCAAGCTTTCTATTAATTCTTTAAAAAATTAGGGTGCTATGTGGCGGCCCTTCACTCTACATAGCGTCGGAAACCTCTCGAAACGCTAAAAACACTCTTAGAAACGCTTAGAAACTCCGGAAATGCTTCGGAGGGGTTCTAGAGAGAGAATTTGAAGAGATTTCTAGAGAGAAGGAGGAAGAACTGTGTGGAATGAGGGGAATGGGGGTCCTATTTATAGGGATTCGCGCCTGTCAGGTCGAGACGGGCCGTCTCGTCTGACAAGGTCAAGACGACGGTCTCGCCAATCGAGACAGCCGTCTCGCCTTGCAGGAATGGCGAGACGGTGGTCTCGCCAAACGAGACGATGGTCTCGCCAATTGCGCAAGGCGAGACGGCGGTCCCGAATCTGGGATGGCGGTCTCGACCTTAAAAGGCGAAAATCCTTATTTTTGTGCCAAAAATACCTCCTATCCTAGTATGAGGCCTAATAGTCTCTCCTAGTGGCTTCTTAGGCTTCGTCCATCTTCGAAAAGGAGGTCTTCTAGTCTTTATTTTGAGGCCGAGCAAGATTAGGGGTCTACACCCATTTCATTTTACCTCTAGGAATTGCATATCTCTTAATATTACATAATTTGACTTAATGACCTTTTCTCATACAGTAAAAAAATGTGATGAAAGGTGTAGAAACTGATTTTCTATATGTAAAATAATTTTTAAATGCCTTTGTTTCCTCACCAACAATAGGTGTGAAATCAATGCCAACACGATCAATGAAGACATCAAGATTAGTTTTACCTTATGCAAACTTTGAAAAAAATTTAATCAAATATGCAATTTTCTTTTGTAACTCAAGAGAGTTTTCACAAGATTTTTCCAAATCTTCTTACACATGCAGTCAAAATCATTTTAAATCATCTTAAGATTTTCATAATTGGTTTTAACTTCAAGAAGTTCATTTTCAAGTGTATTTACTCTATCCTCTAACCAATTATTCATTCCTTTCAATCTTTTTTTTTCCTTAGCAAGTCTCTTTTCTTCTTCATGCATTTCATTAAAATCTTCTAGCAGAGAATTGCAATTCATAGAATTATTGGAAGAGGTAGAACTTACACTACTGGTGGAGGATTCTTGACCAACTATCAAGAACAAGTTTGCTTCTTCTTCTTCTTCTTCTTCTTCTTCTTCTTCTTCTAATTTTTCAGTTGGCAAGGTATCATTATCATTCAAAGCAATATAGGCTCTCTTTTTACTCTTGTCACTTTTCATGTCTTGATTCTTGGTCTTTCCTGGACATTCCATTCTTACATGCCCCTATTTACCATAACCATAACACTTGTAATTATAAGAATTTGAATATGGTTTCCTTGCATACCTCTTCTGCATAGGTTTATCTTATTTCTCTTCTTGAGGAATTTGCTAAACTTCTTGACAAACATACCAAGATTTTCGTTTTCATTTTCTTCTTCATATGTTTCATCTTTATCACTTGCTTTATGAGCTATGTTTTTCACCTTCTTCTCTGAGATTTCCTGCTCATTGAACCTGTTAATTTCCATTTCATGTTCCCTGAGTTTTCCAAACAGAGAGGTCGTGGTTATGGTGGATAAGTCTTTGGATTTTGGGATTGTTGTGACTTTGGGTTGCCAAGACCTGTCAAGACATTTCAATACTTTAATATTCAATTATTTTTTATCAAAAACCTTACCAAGACCCATCACATGATTTGTGTGTGAATCTTTTCGAACATCGACAATGCTTTCTCTTTGCTGCATTTTGAACAACACATATTCTCTTATTAGGGTGTGTTTTCTCGACTCTTTTAACATCAATTGTGCCTTCATGAGTTACTTCAAGAACTTCCCACATTTCGTTGGTAGACTTGCATTGAGAGATCCTGAAAAATTCATCCATATTAAGAGTTGATGTTATGATACTTTTTTACAACATAGTCATGCTGAATTTCTTCTTTTCATCATCATTTAATGCAAACCATTCTCTACAGTAAAATGGACCAAATTCAATAATATCCCATATGTTCCTATGAATGGAGGTCTATTGAAAGATGCTCCTTCAGAAAATGGTAGTTTATTTTCAACCATTAAGAAAAAAAATTTAGGTTCGAAAACTTGAATAATTTTCAAGACCCAGCTCTAGTGCCAATTGTTAGAAATCAAGGCTGAGATCAAGAGGGGGTTGAATTAATCTAATAAAAAAATTTCACAACTTTTGATTACAAATTAACAATTTCAAATATTTAAAGAAATCAATCTTAACTTGAACCAAATAACAACAACCTTGAATAAAAGAATGAGATGACAGAAGAACAAGAATACCATGTTTATACTGGTTCACCCAATCCACTAGGCTACATGCAGTTCTTAACCAAATTTCAGTTGAGTTCCACTAATCAAAAACCAATTGATTACAAGTACAAATTGTAGAAAATCAATCTACACCAAGAACTATAACCTAGTTCTTGAAACTATGACAACAACCATAATTCCAGTTGCTTAACCCAGTACCCATAATTCCAGACACCAAAAATACAAATAAACGAATGAAGAAACAAGATGCTTGAAGAAACTACAACAATCAAATCAGTATATAGATGTAAAAATCCAATCACAGAATGAATTTCTTCAAAAACAAGAACAAAGGGCTCAAGAAAGATTTCAAAACAATTATAAGGAGTAAAGAATGTTGCTCTCTTGGAATAGTTTCTAAAGATTGCTCGAATGATTTCTCAAAGGTACGATTTAAAACGTAGGTGAAAATATGTTTATATAGTGATTTTTCTACCTGATTCACATGATTAATCAATTAATTCACACTTTAATCGATTAAAACAAATTAGTTTAAATGAATTTAACTCATAAAAAAGCTTTTTAATCAATTAAAAATGTTCTGCCAATTTTTTTCAAAATATTTTAACTGATGAAGACGAGGTTTAATTAATTAAAACAATTCTAGATATTTTTTAGAGGCATTTTAACTGATGAAAACGAGGTTTAATCGATTAAAACGATTTTGGATATTTTCCAGAGGGGTTTTAACTAATAAAAACAAGGTTTAATCGATTAAAACTATGACATAAAAATGTTTAAGTGTTTTTAATCGATTATTTCAAAGATATATCAACTAAAACTGCCACGTAAAGTGTTCTAAAGCTTCTTAAGTGAATTTAATCTATTATTTTGAAAATATATCAATTAAAATTGCGATAAAAAGTGTTCTCAATTTGTTTAAATGAATTTAATTGATTATTTCAAAAATGTATCAATTAAAAATTGTGACAAAAAGTGTTCTCAAACTTGTTTTAGTGAATTTAATTGATTATTTCGATAACATATCAATTAAAATCGCTGCAGAAGAACATTTTGATCGATTAAAACGATTTATAACAAATTAAAAATACTTAAAGGCACTTTATACTTTGTAAAAGAAAGAAACTTATACCTGAGAAGAGGATAAATGCTCATACATACACAATGTAGATGCAGACACACTAATGGACTAACACAACATCTTCTTTTGACTTTATCAAATCTTCTAGCAAGTCTTCCAAGATTTTTCCTATTAGCTTCTTCATCATTATTTACCTAACTTTTAATGGCAAATTTCAACATTGTTGAAAATTAGCATGCAAAAGTTCTATTTCATATTTTACCACTAATGATCAAGTCATCATCAATATAACAAATAATAATATTTGTGGGCATCTACACTTTGAAGATGTTGTTAGAATTATTTTTGATGAAGAATTCAAGTGGAAAACTAAGTTGAAAAGTTTAAACCAAATAAAGGCTTTGACAACGATAAAAGATAGATTAAAAGAATGTGACTTTAGGGGAATCAAAACATGGTAGATCAAAATCTTGAGGAATGAAGATTTTCAAATGTAATTAAAGATAGATTAAAAGAATGTGAACTTTTCTTTTTTCTTCATCATTTAAGCTAGACCATTCTTTTTCTGTAATTAAAGGACCATTAACAATTACATCCCAAACATTCCTATCAATGGATTCAATAAAGATCTTTATCCTAATCTTCCAAAATGGATATTCTATACCAAAAAATAGTGGGGTCCTATTAATAGAAGCTCCCTCAGAAAAAGGTAATTTGTTTTCAGCCATGAAAGATTTGGACCGAAAGTCTTGAGTATTTTTCAAGACCCTTGCTCTGATACCAATTGTTAGAAAAGGAGGCTGAGATCAAGAGGGGGGGTGAATTGATCTTTGAAAGATTTTTGCAATTTACAGATTATCTATTTCAAAGATTAAGAGTTCTGACCAATTCTTGAATCAAGCAAAACAAACAATTAAACTAAAGGCAGCAGCAGAATTAAAGAGAGTAAGGTTTAGAGAAATACAACCAAGATTTATATTGGTTCACCTAATCTCAGGGCTACGTCCAGTTCTCAGCCAAATTCCAGCTTAGTTCCACTAGATTGAATGTTTTACAGATTACAGATTCCAATCACACACTCAATCTACCACAAGAACTAAAATTTCAGTCCTTGCACCTAAACCTTCACCAAGAACCAAATTCCAGTTCTTGAACCACCCTGCAGCCAAATTCCAGCCACAGAAACCAGTGCCCACACTTCCGGACACCCACAATACAGTAATGAAATGTAAAGAAACAAAGAGAATAAACTAGAACACTCAAACCCAGATTATGCAGCTCTGCAGAATGAGTTTCTTCACAAAAGAAATGCAGAAATTGCCTCAAGAAAGAACTTTGAAAAACTTCATAAAACTTGCATGATTCTTTCTTGAAAGTAGCTCTTATGATTGTTCAAAGGTATATTTTAAAAGACTCAAGCAATCCTGTTTATATAGAGATTTGTTCTAACTGCTTGGTTTAATTAATTTGTTAAAATAATCTTTTAATCTGTTAAAAGTCTTGAATTAATATGTTAAAATTTCTTTTAATCTGTTAAAATTTCTTTTAATCTGTTAAAATGTTCTTGATCATTTTCCAGATTTGTTTTAACTGATGCGACATCGTTTCAATCGATTAAAACACTTTGTAAAAAATTTCTTAAGTTGTTTTAATCAATTAATTCACCTTTTAATCGATTAAAATTCTGCCAAATATTTTCATAAAACTTTCTAAGTGATTTTAACCGATAGCAGATTGTTTTAATCGATTAAAACACTTTGTAAAAAATCTCTTAGTTGTTTTAATCAATTACTTCGCATTTTAATCGATTAAAATCCTGCCAAATATTTTTATAAAACTATCTAAGTGATTTTAAGCTGATAAATAAAGGGTGAACCTCTAGATAAATAAAGGGTATTAATAAATAAATAAATTTTCTTATTATTCGTCGGTAATTACCGACGGATTTTTCAAATCCATCGATAATATTTACCGACAACACAATTTTCGACGGATTTTGTCTGTCGAAAATTTTAATTTTTCTTGTAGTGTTCTCTTGAAAATAAAGAAAAAATAACTCTAAGAGAACCTAAAAGGAGAAACTATGTTTCTCTCTTAATTTATCTCCCAAGTACTAAAGCAGCAAGAGAAAGAAAAAGAAGTGATTTTGGTGAATTTGACAAGGTAAACATTGTGCTCCTTTTATAGTAAGAAAAGTAAGCATCAAAATAAGATTTTCCTTATGTGAGACTTTTCTTCTCACATCTTCATGCACCAACATGAAGGAGGGTATTACAAATATTCGACACGAAATTCAAATTGTAATCAATAGATCGTGAAGATTATGATTTCTTTGAATTAATTGTAGATATTATGATCTTTATGAATTATTTGTGATTTCTTATAGGAAATTTGAGGTTAATATTTTTATATAAAATTGTGTATATTTAAAACATTTTATCATGAAAGAAATACAACTGACATATTTTCTCTCAAAATTATTATTATTATTATGAAATTTGACTTTTTAAAATAATTGTTTTATCTATATCCTTCAACAAATATTCATTTTAAATTGCATGTACATTCAACAAACTTTTATTATTATAAGAACAACGGCTTTAAGAATAGGGACAATATCTAATTTTAGTGTAGGAGACTGTAATTTTCTATGATTTTTTTTAATAATTTTGGATAATGTTTTTCATTATCATTGATGATTTATCACTTAGTGTGGATATCAACTGTCATAGGAGTTATACAGTATGAGCCAAGAGTAAATAATTGTGTTGAATATCGAGAGAGATACAATGAGTAAACCGAAGGATATCATAATTGTGATCATTTAATAATGTACCATGACGAAGTTTTGAAATTTATACCTACTCTTATTTTTGTAATTTGTACCTACTCCACGAATTGTTGTTTTAACCATGAAACAATATTTTTATGGTTTATAAATACCCTTCATTGTAGAATATTTTTTATTGTTATTTAATAGGAAAATAATGGGAAGAAATTATTATTTTTCCATCATCGTGAGTCCTGTTTTTTTTACTTGCAATCTATGCACAGAATATGAAGGCAAATGCAGCTTCAGATGATGATATACCAAGGATCAAGATGATTACGTTCTACTTGACCTGGATGCTGTTTTTCTCCTAATTAACCTTCCACCAAATGCCAACTGTTCTTACTGTAAGTTCCCCAACTTCTTGCCCTTTCTTCATATTTTTTAACTACATGTGTATCAAGTTCATCAACTATGTAAATTTTCCACCCAGTATCATCATTTTTTTCTTATAAACAGATTATCTATCTTAATTCAAATGTGATATTAACATACTCTGTTTAAGTGCTTAAGCTTTCTATATACTGTTTTGACTGCTGAACGAAGTGAACTGAATGTTTAAAATGGGAAATACTTTATTAACAACGAATATGCAAAACACAACCAACCAATCTAAAACTTTTTATAATAAATAATAATAATAATAATAATAATAATAATAATAATAATAATAATAATAATAATAATAATAATAATCTATCAATAATAATTCTGTCAGAATTAGAGTTTTTCATATCTCAAGTATTGTCTATTTTGAAATTCTTGTTCATCACGATTTTATCTTTATAAGACATAAAAATATTGAGAAAAAAAAGATATATATAAATAATTTTTTATTTCGACTCTTATGTGATATCGAACTTGTGAGCGTACGGAACAATAATAAATTTTATAATTATTATTAAAAAATGTTTGAGAAAAATGAATTATTTATATATTACTTTACATAAATAAATAATAACTTTTTTTCTATTAAATATATTATATGATTTTGAAAAAAAGGAGTTTTTTATATATTATTTTTCATTAAAAAAATATACTGCTAAGTAAATTATGTCCGGTGAAGAAGGAAACCTTGATACGTTTGTAAGGAAAATTTTTAAACTGTAATTTACCTTTTATAAAATTTGAATTGTTTTATAATAAAATAATGGATAAAAAAATTATAACTCAAAATTAAATAATATAAGATTTTCCTAATATCCTTGTTCATATTTGTGTTTTTTTTTTCATACTTCTTCATCTATTTGATTGAAAATGAGAGATTGTCTACTCAAAACATTGTCTCTTGATATCTTCCGATTACATCATGTAAAGTTATTTTTCAACCAACATTACTTATGATTTTATTGATCAAATAATAAAGTTATTTTTAATCAATATTAGTCATATTTTTTTATCAACAATAATGATAAGTTAGAATTGTTTATGTGAACTTAGAGATTTTTAAGATGTGGATGAAAATATTTTTAACCGAGGTAGATGAAGATTATTTAATGATTAAAGTTATTTAGAATTTTTCTTCTACCAATGTTACATCCAACGCATAAAACAAATTAGGTCAATTTCCTTTATCTGTTTAAAAAATGGATAAATTTTTTAAAATTTTTAAATATGGTTAAGTTGTGTTTTGATATATGATTTGATCGTGAAGAAATCGTGAATGAGAAGACAACTTTAACTGAATGTACATGTGTTCTTTTTTTCTTTTTAAGTTGTATTCTAATGAAAGACTAGTAAAACAAAAAATTTAAAGTGAGGTGACCAATTGATTGATAATTTTAATTTAATTTTTTTATATTAAAGTTGACAATTAATTGACAATTTTAGTTTAGTTTTTTAAAATAGAATTTATCAATTTATTAATGACTTTAGTTCATATATTTTTAAATTAAATTTTATTTTTAAAGTTTTATTTAATTAAAAATTTAATAAAATAAATAATTAATTATTATTTAGACGTCTATAATATTAAATAATTTTTAAATATATTAAATTGTTAAAAAGAAGATATGAATTTATCAATAAAGAGAATATACATATATTATATAAGAAAATGAAATTTTATATTTTCATTGTCAAAATGAATAATTATCACGATATTCATTTCGATAAAATGAATATTTTTTTGGCTTATTTGGAATAGATTCATTCATCTCATTTTGAATGTAATTTATTGTTGGTCTTCTTTATTATTGTCGATGTAGATTTGGATGAGGAAAAATTTTTGGATTAAATAAGGAGATAATCATCTTCGTTCCAAACAAGATGAAACTACACCTCAAAAACCTTGTAAATAATTTGTTGTTTGTACATCGAGTCAACATGTGTCGATGTGTAAGTGACAATAAGAATATACAACAATAACATAAGAGCAAAGAAATCGAAAACATTAAAACTTTCCACAATCACACCACCAGTCATTTAATTTGACTATATAGTTTACGGACGACACGACATTGGGAATTTGATACCTCTTAGACATCAAACTCAAAATTTTCTCAATTGTAGTTTTGAACAATACACTTCCCTGCATATCATTCATGTTCTTTGAGCAATTTAGGAATCTCATCTGGATAATGATGTCCTGCTCGTAACATGGACTCTACTTTGGTGCCCCGTTTAACAAATCACTCCCCATCGTATGCTTGAGTTCACTTTTCTAAAGAAATTTCATCTAACCAAGAAATTGCCTGACAAAACTCAGATATCGTAGCATTCAATTTAGCTACTTACAGGGGCTATTGCATTTCATTTCAATTCACGAAATTTCTTCAATCTTGAGCTTGTTAAACTTGTGATCCTTTCTTTGCTTATTTCCTTATGAATCTTCATCTTGTGAGCCTTTCTTTACTTTTAAAAATGATAGACAATAGTCATCTTCCGTCAAATATATCTTTATTACGCTTTCAAGATAACACATGTTAGGAAAACTCTAAAAATAATTTAAAATATATGAACTAAAGTTGTAAATCAATTGACGACTTCACTATCTAAAAAATATATTTCAACTAAAATCGTCATTTAAAAGATAATTTTAATAAAAAAATTATTAAAATTATGTATTTAAATACTAGTTCTGAAAAAAAAAAAGATGTATATATATATATATATATATATATATATATATATATATATATATATATATATATAATTTTTATTTGAAGAAGTTAAAATAGTCTCTCCGACGGACTTATTCATATGAAAACATATCTAAATACACTACTTACCCATAAACGGAATCTTTAAAAAATTTATCCACGAAAATTGGTCCAACGCATAATCCGCGCAAAATAAAAGATCAACATGACCTTGGTCACCTGCAAATTTACATCCAACACAAAAAAAGACACATTTAAATCAGCAAAAACTGATCTAAGGGAATGAGCACGTAACAATGGAAACAAATATGGAAGCATTTGGATATTACATTACAAACACAGGATATAGGGGATGCTTTTGCTATTTCTTTACAAAAACATATTAGTGGAATATAAATATATTATTCTTCTCTTGCCATTTTAAAATTTTGATAACAACATTGAGCCCCTCGTTTATAATTGGAGAGGTTCACCGGCAAAATATTCCAATAAAACAACCAAAATTTAAACAATGCCGATTTGTTTAGTTTGCAGAGCTTGTAAAAAACATGAATAATTAGCAGGCAGTTAGTAAATGCTAATACGATTGGTAAGTTGAAACCTTCAAATTTCTAATTTAATATATTGAATACCATGGATTTACAATATATAGGAGTTGAACACATTAACTCACTGTTTCATTAACCGAGAGCACAATCCTTAAGCCTATATGTAGCTACCAAAGAACAATGTACCCTATATTGAAAAGGTTCTCTGTACATATCAAAAAGAAGTTTTAATCCAAGGAATAGACATTGTTCACCAAGGAACACACAATTGGCATCAATTCCCAGGATCTAGTAAGCTTTAAATTCATTTGAGCTCCTCAAGTGTGACGCTCTGAATTTCGGAATCAGGTGATAGTTTAAACTTGAGAACCTTGTGAAGCTGACACAAGAGTTTCACTTGTTTAGTTGGAGGTTGACTTGAATCAATTAGTCTTGTTCCAGAGAAAAGGTTCACTTCAGATGATCCTGTCTCTTCGTGAACCACAAGGGTATCTGCATAAAAGGATGCTTTATCAAACAACTTATTTTAAGCATCTCAAAGTGGGAAGCAAATGAAATTAAAAATAGTTCCACAGTAGCATGTCTTCCATATAACATGAGTATCATAACAATTTGAAAGGCATGATTACTGAGTGATTAAAGGATAGCTATTCCTCTGCAAAACATGTCTAATTCAACAATTGATTGGCAATAGAGGATCTTCTTCATTGGCTAAATCTTCTACATGTTTATTTAGAGTTTGCTCGAGACTATAACTGCAGAATGGGGGGAGAAGCAACAATGCCGACTTCCAAATATGATCTACAGTTACATGAACTATTACAGAATATAAAATAGTACATAGGAAAACATGATGCCAGATGCAGAGTCAATTAACGAATGCTACTAAACATGCCAACAGAAGTAGCAGTGAGAGATGTGGGAATATAAATAACATTGCAATAAAAAGCCCACGATTTTCGATCTCAACTAATTCAGGAATAAAGACATTGTAAATATTTTACTTATAGAGGGAATGCGGAAGAATCATATTTGGAAAGCAGTTATCTCTCATAATGACAAAGCATAAAAACATTGACTCTTTAACAACCAGAGTCAGGTCAGAGTATCCTGACAAGTGAACATAATTCTAGTTTCCAAGACTAACAGCCTTTTAACAGACATATTCTGCACAACTGTAACTCACCTTGTTCGGTAAAAGCAAGACATGTGCCAATTGTCTCCTCATATTCCCCAATCTGTAGACAAAAAATAATGACAAATAACAATCCTTAAATGATCATTATCCATTCAGCGAATTTATCAAACAAAAATTGATAGAAGCAACTTTATCCTGATGGAAACTTTCTAACTGAAATACATCACTCAAATTATTTGCCTAATCCTATCGATATGCATTGAAGATATGTACATCTAAACAAATGGACAACCTTCACGAATCTGTATAACTTCAACAGATTCGCACAAGACTACAAGAACACCAAAATAGCAGCATTCACTTAATCCCAAAAATTCTCAGAAATCAAAATCCTTGAAGGCAGTAAGGCACAAGGAATTTTAAATCAGGCAACTTACCAGCTTAAATTTGTCATCAATGATCAATACTGGGTTTAATGTATCAAGGCCCTATCATTAACAAGAAATAATGTAAGTGTGGGAAATCAAATAGTACTTTAGGAAAGAATAAATTAGGAAATTTGTAATCTATACAGAGTTGAACAATTAGGAACAATCCCATAAATCAAGGGATCCTAGAATAAAATAGAGTAATTATATTTCTTAAAATAGCTTAGGTCTCCTGTATATATCTTGTATGATCTCTTTGTATTAAAATAATAAAATAAGATTTTATTTAATCTAATTTTCCAGATGGTATCAGAGCTTCTTATCTAGGAAGTTCTGTCTGCGCACTATAAACTCTAATGGTTGATACCCTGACTAACATTGACCAAAAAATAATCATTCTAATGTTGGCTCAAAAAATCCTAACTATAGTAGATTGAGAAATAACCTCGACCTACATAGGTAAAAATTAATTTTGGTGGTCCGAAAAACAATCCCATCTAACATCAAATGAATATAATTCAGTTTACATAAACCTAAAAATGTTGTATTTGACATCGGTCAGAAAACACCATTGATGTCAACAAAGTTCTAATTAACATTGGTTGAGAAATAACACTAGTCTACATCCGCAAAAATATTTTGGCAAGTTTGGTTGAAAAATAACTACAATCAACTAAACTACTACTTGAAAGAAATTCGCCAACATCAGTCAAAAAAATGATTACACTATAAAATTGTCCGTCCAAACACACTATATAAGTTTCAGTGCTTGTCTACCTATAGTTTAATTAGCAGAATGACAAAGAATTGTCATTTCAAAATACATAGTTCATTTGGTTTAGAAGTCAAAACACAACATAGAAAGCTTGAACAGTTAAGCAGTATGGTAATATCACAATACAATTGAATCAAGATGAATAATCCTGTTTTTAAAAGAAAGAAAAAGAATAATGGTAGGGGTTGAAAATTTACATAGCTGATGAACTTGATACACATACAATGAAAAATATGAAGTGCAAAAGGTTGGGGAACTTACGGTAAGAACATAGTTGGCATTTGGTGGAAGGTTAATTAGGTTAGAAACACCATCCAGGTCAAGTAGAACATATTCATCTTGATCTTCTTGTTCATGTGAAGCTGCATTTGCCTCCATGTTCCTGTCCTGTGCATAGATTGCAAGTAAAAACTAACACCCAGTAGCCAAAATGAAAGGAAAATAATAGTTTATGCCCATTATTTGTTTTTTTTTTTTCAAATAACAATAAAAATAATTCCACAATGAAGGGTATTTAACGACCATCAAAATAAAAAAAAGTTGTTTCATAGTCAAAACAACATAAAATTCTTCCAGAAGGTTCAAATTACAGAAACAAGAGTTGAGATTTGATTTTGAATCAACCATCTGAGAAGGTTATGATTTTGCACTTGGAATTTTCAGTTAACATAGACAAAGGTAATGCTGGATATTTTAAAAAAGGTAAATCAAGTTCAGAAGCGGAAATCACACAAAGAGCATAAATAAATGTGAAACAAATTGAACTGAAGTCTAGAGATGATGAAAAGTGGATGCAGGTAATAATGCTAAATACAGTTTGGAAAAATTGAAATTTAGAACCCTAACATCAAATAACAATTGTTGAAGAGGCAAACAACAAAAACTAAACCTTGACACAACAGAGGAGCTCCCAGGCGCATGTGTCCCATGCGCCACCTTCCAGTGACCAAAATCAAGACCGATCACCACCGGTCAACTTGTCGGCGTCCTCCAAGTCTAGTGGTGCCCTTACTTTTCTGTTTTGGGAACTTTGGAAGCTAGGTCACGTGGGTACTCCAATTGGTTAGATTTATCTTTCATCTTTGATTCAAATGGCTTCATCCAATGCTTTTTCTTTCTCTGTTACTCCCACCATAACTAGTGTCAAACTCAAGTAGAAAAATTATCTATCCTGATCTGCGTCAGTTGAAATGTGGTTTCTAGGTCAGGGGTATCATGACCATCTGGAGATGTAAACTCTATTTCTACCTCAAAATGGTCTCAGTGAGAGAGAATAGACTTCCAACTTTATGCAATCTTATGGCAATATGTGGAATATGAGGTTCTTAAGTTTCTCAGGTCATTCAAAACCTATTCTTCGTTTTGGAAAAATGCTCAAGATATTTTTGCTAACGATATTCAGCTTCTCTTTAATGCAACTCAAAGAGTGACATCTCTCAAGCAAACAAATCATAACATGATGTCTCACATTGCAAAAGTTAGGGCTACTATGGAGGAATTAAAAAGTTTTCTTATGTCAAATACCTTAGAAGAGTTCAATTCCAAATTGGATAAACTATATATGATCCTAATTTTGAAGAGTCTACATTCTTGATACTCCTCATTAGATATCTTCATATCTGGTCATTCAGACTTAGAGACATAGGCAGTAGTATTCTTGTCAGGAAAACCGTGTAAGGAATAGTAGATTTCCTTTGTGTGCCCCATCGTCTTGCAATAGAAGCATCAAGGACGACCTTTTGTATTCCTATGTCCTCCTTGACTTTTACGTCCTCCCCCTCGACCACGAGAAGCAACCATAGCTAAAGTTTCAACTATCTCCGCCTGATTTTCATCTATCATAAGATTGGAAACTCGAATCAGCCTCGTGACAAGATTATCTATTGACAGAACCTGATCACCAGCTAAGATTTGATCACGTACATGATCAAAATCAGAATGCATACTCCTCAAAATTAGGACCATATATAGTTTATCATGTTGTGATTTGTCTGCTTGAGAGACGTCAACCTTTGAGTTGCATCAAAGAGACACTAAATATTATTAGCAAAAATGTCTTGAGCCTTTTTCCAAAACGAAGAGCAGGTTTGCATGACTTGAGAAGCTCAAGAACCTCAGGTTCCACATACTGCCATAAGATTTCATAAAGTTTAAAGTCTATTTTCTCCCACTGTATCACAATTCACCTAAAGCAGACCAGGATAGATTAGATAATTTTTCGTGTTGAGTTTGACACCGGTTATGGTGGAAGTAGCAGAGAAAGAAAAAGCACTAGATGAAGTCATTTGAATCAAATATGAAAGATAAACCTAACCAATATACCCATGTGACCTAGCTTCCAATGTTCCCAAAATAGAAAAATAAGAGCACCACTAGACTCGAAGGACGCCAACGAGTCGACCAATGGTGATCGGCCTTAATTCCGGCCACTGAAAGGTGGCACGTGGGACATACGCGCCTGAGAGCTCCTCTTGGAGAAGTAGCATGTGAGGCCGTAGATGGAGGAATGATTAGCAGGGGTGTGTTGGGCCCTTCGAGCCCCACAAAACTCCTCTTTCACCAAACCAAACTAAGACGGTGGCCGGCAGCGAACGGTAGCCGGAGATGATGGGGATGACCAAAAATTAGTATGAGATTTTACATACTCTTAGACCAACTTGAGAAACTTATTTAAGGTTTCAATACAGTGTCTAAAGACACTATTCTATTGTATTTATAGATAAAGAAGATACAACGAAGAGGAAATGGGCCTTAGCCCAAATCCTTAACCCTAGCCTAAGAAACATACAAAGAGAATACAAAAAGATAAATAAACAACATGTGTCAACACGTCTCAAAGCTCGTTTAGTAACTAAAGACTACACTCAAATTTATAACCTTAATTACTATGATACCTTCTCTCCAGTAACTAAGATTTCCATTATTCGTCTTTTCTTTGTTATAGTTGTTATTCGTTATTGGCCCTTTCACCAACTGGACATTAAAAATGTCTTTCATCATGGTGACCTTGAGGAAGAGATTTATATGGAGCAACCTCCTCGCTTTGTTGCTGAGGGGAGTCTAGTTTGGTGTATAAGCTACACTAGTCTCTTTATGGCCTGAAGTAGTCACCCCGAACTTGGTTTGAGAAATTCAGTCATGTTGTGCAGGTATTTGGCTTGAAAAGGAGTGAAACAGATCACTCAGTGTTTTATTGTCATTCCTCTTCAAGCAAGTGTGTATCTTATGGTTTATGTTGATGATATTGTTATTACAGGAAATATTATACTAAGATTAGTCAATAAAAATAATTTTTTATTGTAATAAAATTAATTATAAAGATAATATATAAAGTTAAAATTAAAAAAAAAAAGAATTAAAAAAGTTTGACTCTGACGGAAAATATTCTCCTTATTGAAACACAACATTCTCTCTCCTATTCCGCTAGTTTTCCTAAGCACTCGATTATTTTTATCCTTATGACTTGAATTAAAGGTGTAAAAATTACTAAAACACGAATAATGTAAATTTTTTCAAATAAAAAAATATAAATATTTAAAATTTTCAATATAAAAAATATAAATTTTAACATTATATATATATATATATATTTGTTATTATTTATTATTATATAAATTTTATTATTGTTCTAAATTATAATTTCTTAAAATAATATATTAATGTATATTATTAAATTAAAATAATATATATTTATATATATTGAATTATTGACAAATAAATAATAATCTTATTATTAAAAAAATTTATTTTAAAAATTAAATTATTTTTTTCTAAATGATGGCGGGTCAGCCCACCGGCCAGCCAACCCGTTCCTTGGCAGGGCGGGTCAAAGTCTACAGCCCGTCATGACTATAACGGTCCAGCCCGCCCCGCCTCGCTTTTGGCGGGCCAAAGCCGGGGCAGACTGGCCCGTTTTGCCATCCCTAGGGTTGAGTGTTAGATAATCTCTACACCTAGTTCTGAGGAGTAGTCTAGGACTGTGCATTTAATGTAATCTCCCTATTGTATCTATTTTTATCTATATAAATAGTGAACCATGAGGGGGGTTCTTCAAGCCATCTAAAAACACTTTTTCTTTGTTTTGAATATCACATGTTTAACAAATTGGAAACTCATTGATACCCCAATGAACCCTAACCAGAAATTGATGGGAGATAAAAGAGAAAAGTTGTTAGATCTAGAAAGATCCAAGAGGTTGGTTGGTAAACTCATTTCCCTTACTATTTTCTTATGCAATTGGAGTAATTAGCCAATTTCTACAAAATTGATTCGCATTCTGAAATATGTTAAAGGGGCCTCAAGACAAAGATTATTGTATGAAAACAAAGGTAATACTCAAATTCTCGGTTATTATGATACAAATTGGGTTGGTTGTTCCATTGATAGAAGATCTACTACAAGGTATTAATAGATCTATGGCGTTTGTTACAAGTGAACTTGTATGGATCAAACAACTCCTTCACGAATTAAAATTTTGTGATGATAGGCAGATGAAGTTGTTTTGTGATAATCAAGCAACTCTCCATATTGCCTCCAAACCAGTGTTTCATGAAAGAACAAAGCATATCGAGATTGATTGTCACTTTGTTAGAGAAAAGTTATTGTCTAAGTAACTTGTAACTAAATTTATAAGCTCCAATGAGTGCATACAATCTATATGCTCCAGTTTGAGGGGGAATATTGAGACATGTTTGTTTATCTGTCTTTTTGTATTCTCTTTGTATGTTCCTTAGGCTAGGGTTAAGGGTTTAGGTTGAGACCCATATCATCTCTGTTGTATCTCCTTTATCTATAAATATACAATGGAACAATGTCTTTAGACATTATATTGAACCCTAAATAAGTTTCTCAAGTATGTGTTATACATCCAGAAGGATACCTATGTTATCATCTTCCTACTCATCATATGTATATAACAATGAATGCGGTCTTTCATGAAGATACAAAGTATTTTTCCTCTGAGTCTGATTTTTAGAAGGGAACCAACCAAAAATTAAGAAAATAAAGACTCTATAATATAAAATCCAAACTCGAAAGTATAATATCGATCTAAATGATATAATTTCATATGTTCATCCTTTAAGTAAATGATATAATTTCATATGTTTTTAAGAAATGAAGAAGAAATTAATATTAGAGAATCATCACAAAAAATTTGTACTAAAGATGACATTGAAACTCCACATGAATCTCAAACTAGAAAAAATATTGAAGTTTCACATGAAACTCATAATGGAGAAGCCCCACAAGAAACTTAATAGAGATAGTATTGAAGTACCACATGAACCTTTATATGGAAATAATATTGAAGCCTCACATGAACATCTTAATGAAAATGTTACAAATCATTGACCAAAAAACAATTGTCAAAACGTTTCACTAGAGGTATTTCTAAACTTACTAATGAGTGAGAACTTTTTAGTAAAGATAAATATCCTATGAGTCACTATTTATCAAATCATATACTATTAAAAATAAATAAAATATTGATGAATTAGTTATCTGCATTAGTTATCCCTAGAAATTTGCAGAAAGCTTTATTTGATCCAAAAGATGGAAGACCACTATGAATGAGAAGATGAACTCGTTTCAAAAGAATGATACTTGGATACTGGTTGATTGTCCACCAAGAAAGAAATAAGTAGGATATCATTGAATTTACACTATTAAATACAAAACAAACAGTACAATAGAAAAATATAAAGCAAGATTGGTGGCGAAAGGATATAGCCAAACATATGGAGTTGATTATATAAGGTTTGCTCCTATAGCAAAAATTAACATTGTTCGAGTATTATTGTCTTCGGCAGCAAATTTGGATTGGCCATCAAAGCAATTTGATGTAAAAAATACATTTTTACATGTAAAAAAAATCTTTGTATGAGTTAAAACAATCTTCATGAACATGATTTGAAAAGTTTACAAAATCTATGACAACATTTGGATGTCATCGAGTAATTTAGATCATACTTTACTTTTTAAGAAACAAGATCATACTTTATATTTGAAAAAATAAAAAGGTAAAATAATTATAGTTATTGAATATGTAAATGATATGATTGTTATAGAAATAATTCATAAAAAAGTAAAGCATTACAAGAATATGCATTAAAAGAGTTTGAAATGAAGGACTTTTATCACTTGAAATATTTTCTAGGCATTGAAGTATCAAGATCCAACCAAAAAAAGAATCTTAAAGAAAATATGCCCTAGACTTGTTTCAAGAAATAGGTATGTCAACTTGTTTCAAGAAATAGGTATGCCAACTTGTTAACCAAATGGAAGAAGGTTTAAAGTTATTTACTACCAAGTGATGAGACCTTGACCATTGATTTTAGGGGACCAAATAATACATTATTAATAAATAATAAATAAATATAAAAAGATGAAAGAAGATAAAAAAATAAGATGATAAAATTGTAAATATATTAAATAATTATTAAGTTTAAGGAACCAATACCATAAATTATATGAGTTATAAAATTGAGGAGACCGAGAGGATAAAATTATAAATATATAAGTAAAAAAATTAATAATCATTAAGTTTGGGGGCCAAAATCATAACTTATATGAGAGTTACAAAACTTTGGAGGGGGACACGACCACCTTCAGTTCCCAAGAAAGTCTGTCACTGTCTACTGCATCCGATCAAATCTCAATTGATAAACAAAGATAAGACTTGTAGAAAGATTAATGTACTTAACATACACAAGACCAAATCTTGCCTAAAGTGTTGTCAGTCAATTTATACATAATCCTAGCAACATATGAATGTCGTTATGCACATTTTAGGATATTTAAAATAAGCAACTGAAAAAGGATTATTATTCAGAAACAAAAATACAAATAATTAACAAATAGATATATATATTGATACTGATTGAGTTGGATCATTAGAAGATAAACAATCAACATCAGGTTACTTTACGTTTGTTGGTGATAATCTTGTTACATGGAGAAGAAAAAAACAAAATGTGGTATCTTGCTCAAATGCATACACCGAGTTGATGATTAACACTTAGAATGTTTAAAAGTGTATGACTATATATATATATATATATATATATATATATATATGTGTGTGTGTGTGTGTGTGTGTGTCTTTTCTTTATACTCTCCCCACCATGGCCCAGCTAAAACCAAAGCATCATTGGCTTAGCTAAGGCCAAAAATGATGTAATCTTGACCTCAGGCAAGACGTTGTCAACTTGACCTTGACTATAACATTATCAACCCGATTCTGGTTGGGCTATTTCTCAACCAATGTTAGTAGGACTATTTTTTCAATTGATGCTAGTCAAGGTTTTCTATTGATGTTAATGGGAGACAAATTTTATATTGATGTAATTAGGATTTTTCAGCCAACAATGCTAGAGATCATTCTTCAATTGGCATCAAAGTTATTTCTCGATCGATGTTAGTCAATATTTATCTATGAATGTTGACAAGTCTATTTAAAAAAAAAATTAAACCAGCCAAGTATTTTCAATGTTTGTAGAGATTTTTTTCAATCAACATCACCAATAATATTTTTTATCCAAAGTTGATAAAAAAAACCTTCTTGTTGATTAAGGAAACTTTTAGTTAAACTTGACTATGATTGATTTTGTCAATGTCAATCAAAGAAATTTTTAATCAACATCGATCGAAAAATCAGCAAAAAAAAAATATCAACCAACAAAGTCGATAAAAAATGTGACCACATTGTTAACCAAAATATTTGTGGTTAGTATTAGCTTAGCATGACCTCATTTGATATCAATCAAGAAAATCCCTGATCAACATCAACTAAAGATCTTGGAAGACTTCTGGTATTTTTAAATTATTAAATATTGTTTAATATTAGAATAAATTAAAATAATTTGTGATAATTAAAATACTTTATCCAAACATAAAAATTAAAATTCAATAAATTTGAATTGTCTTATCTAAACCAAACATTTGGAAAATGAAACAATTGGATTTGAAAATAAATCAATTCAATGTATTTTCCTGAAATTACAAAATTTTCTATCCAAGCACATAGTTAGATTATTTTATTACGTTTCGCATTATCATTGCTTTTAACTTGAAGATATCTTAACTTCACTCCATTTATACTTTTACCTGTCTGTCCTCTCTAATAATATTATTATTCCATATAAAGATATATAAATGCTCAAGGGTGTGATTACGAGTTTGGTCTATCCTCTAATAATATTATTATTCCATATAAAGATATATAAATGCTCAAGGGTGTGATTATGAGTTTGGGCATGACTTCAGGCATGGAGCTTTCTACCAAACACCTAGTGCTTAAAATACTAAACTAATATTATATGATGCAACCAACCTAAAGAATCTAAAACTAAAGAAAACAATTTAGTTTGACAGATCAAGTAAATGAAAAGAGACTTACAATTTCGAACTCGGAGAGGGAGCAAAGCCAAGTAACATCTTCAACCTTAGTCTCACAATACTTATCTGGCTCAACCATTTGCCGTACACGTTTCTTTAAGTGTTTGTCCTTCATAGTATCAAACTTGATACAACATGATCTGAATTCCTATTAAATTTTTAATCAAAATAAGGACACAGTTGTAATATAAACAGAAAAATGTGGTGTTTCATACAAACAAAAAAGGTGAATATTAACCATAACAAAATAAAATACACATTCAACTATCATATGGCCAAAACAAAATAAACAAGGGAAGGGAAATTAATGAAACTCCCAAACTAATAAACACACAAAGAAAGATAAAACAGAACAAGAAACAATAATGAAAAGTGACAACGGTTGAAGAATGTAGTTGGCATGCACTAAAGACCCATTCACCTCAAGCAGTATTTGAGGGCGAGAGGAAAAGCAGCACAAGAGGTCAAAAGTGAGTCAACCCATCAACAAGGGTTGTCAAAAAATTCAACTCCCAAAGGTTGGATCACTTTAGTAGTGAGGCCAAATTTCGTCAACCTGGCTCAGTCACCACAGGTGGTGGATTAAATGGGCTAACTCAAACTCATCATAATTAGAGAGCAAAAAATTAAATTTTAGAACATTACAAATGTAGAAAAACTTTTGAGGATGGAGTTCCAATTTATAATCCCCTAATGATATTAAAAATATGTTGTAAAGTTAAAAGGTAACCAATTCATTCTTAAGTTTTAAAATAAGAGAATGACATAAAGTAATTGTTCATTTTAAAAGAACAAAAGGACAATTAAGAGCAAACTGACATTTGGTTTTATTTGAATCATTTTTAACAAATAAGACTTACTAATGCACCTAGGAGCTAGGTTTTGCGAAGCTTGGCAAACAACCCCTGAAATCTATAATATTTATTGGGATTAAGGAATTATGACAAATTGATCTAACATTAAACATAAAAAAAAAAAAAAAGATCCGGATCATTATAATACTACTTTCCTTGATCATCATAATGGTAAAAAATGACAATCTGAATAAGCACAACTAGGTTACCTCGCAACATATCAGCACCTTAAACAAGTTATTGACCTTAAATTCCCTTTACCTTAAAGTTATCTCTACATTCATTTCATTATAGTAGTTTCTGGAAAAAGTAGATATAAATGTATAGAGTAATCACAACCAGAAAATATCACCAACAGCTACCATTACAAAGAAATCATAATACGTGTAGTCATCCTGTTCTTTACAGGTTGCCACATTTAAATTCTTAATCAGAAAATGCGTTTCCAAGGAAGGCCTAGAATGACAATGCAACTTTGGAATAAATAATTGTTGACCTACTATTATAAATTCAAATAAATTGTAATCGATTTGCCAGGGGTAGGAAAAAAAAATCCAGAAATCTTCTCTCAGAGACATAACTTTATCTACTTTTTCCTATATTTCATATTTAAATATTATGAGTTTGTCTACAATAACAGTAAGTAACCCAAAAATCTAAACTTTCATAAAAAAATGCAATTACATTTAACATCTCGATTTCGACTCTCTCACTCATTTCGTTATGTATTTCCAAACCAAACCCAAAACACGATTTCATTCCCCGCTCGAGTTTAGATTCTCCATGAGACAAAACACGCTTGCCCTCCAGCGACTAAATCCCAACTCCATTTCAATACAATCTTCATTTATTACATTAAAGTCGTCAACAGTACAAACACAACTTCGAAATGTTAAGAAAAGAAACTCAGAGTAACAACATCATAAAACCATTCAAACTGGTTTAAGAAATTAGCAATGACTAACCTAAACCTAGAAGTCTAAAACCCTGTATATTATTCTAAATAAAATATTACAGAAGGAATTAAATGCCTTAATCCATACCTATTTCTCCAAGCCTTGACCTATCTTCTCCTTCTCTTTGACCGAGAATGTGGTGTTCAAAGGTAGGGTAAAACGATTGCCGTTCGTGGTTTCTTGCGGTTTTGGGTGAAAGTGAGATGAATTTTCGTGGTGAGGAAGATAAGTTTCCCTAAGTCTCGAAGGAGAGGAGTTTCGGGTGGACTTTGAAAGAGAGAGAAAGAGGGATTTTCGTGGGTTTTGGAGGAGAGAGGGGAGTGGGTTTTGAAGGATATGGGTACTTTAGTCAATTTAGGCCTATTCCCCGTGGTCCGTAGCCCATGGGCCTAAGCATATGGGCCGAAAAATGAGGATTGCTTGTAAAATCAGATACACTATTCACTACCCTAATCTTATTTAAAAAGATTAAAAAAAATGTAGAGTTTTAGTTCTTTTGAGAGTGTTTCGTTTAACTCGTTAATTTAGTAAATTAATAAAAACTTTATTAATTTATTTAATACATATATATATATATATATATATAATATATATATTAAAATTTAAATAAAAATATAATTTTTTTATATTATTGAAATATTTGAATATATTAAAATTTAAATTATAATTATTAATTAATTAATTTAAATTATTATTTATAATTAAATATTTTAATACATAACTATAATAATTTTTTATTTATCAAATAAAAATATTATATATTTAGAATATATATATATATATATATATATATATATATATAAATTGACAATCTTATTTGTTAATTTGTCATTTACGAAAAAACAAACACTAAAATCTATAACTTATTTTAATTATAATTAACTATTCTAATCCACCTCTTCTTTATAGATTACAAGTGAGATGATTAATCTTAATGGGCATAATATCTATTTAAGGTTTTAATAATATTTAGTTTAAAGTTTTAAATATATTAAATTCTTATATATGTTATCCTCTTTTTACACTATTTAACTTTTTAATTTTTATTCTTAAGTATATAAATTATATTATTATAATATGGAAGTTTGTGCTAAACTACATCTTAATTTCGCTTTTGTCACCTTAGTTTTTTTTTTTCTCTTCTTTTATTCACTATTTTATCTCATCTATTGTCCTTTTGTTCTGGATTTTTCTCATATGGCATATTCTAAGAGACATTGTTTTTTATTTTTTTAATATATTTTATTAAGTGTTAAATTTAAAAAAATATATAAATGTTATTTTAAGTTGTCTCCAGATATTGTGTATTTTTTAGTATGCTAATATTATTATATTATAAGAAGTACAATTTCTTTCCATTTATTAGTTCTAAAAACTTTATACTTAATGGTGAGGAATAGTAAACTTTAATAATAAATAAAATAGTATATTATTTCACTTAATAAATTATTCTAACCTAATTTTTACTTAAAAATAGTATTTGTTCTTTATTCTTTTTTTTTTAAATGTGTTCAATCTGTAAACTATTATATATATTTTTTAATTATACTTAAACTAAATAGTTACTTAGCAATCCAATTTTTTTTCACAAAGGTATATATTTTGATAATTATTATAATTCCACTTCTTAATTTGAAATATTATTTTATAAATAATGGATATAATTTAATGCTTTTATAATTTAAAATTAACTAATGAACATGTCATGATTTGAAACATAGTTCTAGTGATTTCGACATGTTAAAAAATAACTTATTTCAATGAAAAATCATACATACAACAATTTGAAATATTGACTAACTCTATATAATATTACCAATTGAAAGTTAACAGCGCAGTTAATAAAATATTGACCAATTAATCTTTTGTAATGCTCATAATTGACCAAATTAAAAAAATAAATTAGCTAAATCTTAATTAACGAGTTTGTTTATATATATATATATATATATATATATATATATATATATATATATATATATATATCATCCTAATAAAAATAATAGACATTTTTACATATTATGAGAGCTAATAATATAATAATATTATATAATGATAAATGATTTTTAATTTTAAATAATAAATTATATATAATCCTGAACCTTAACCAGGAAGCACTCTCTTTTATATTATACTACCATTATATAATGATAAATAATTTTCAGTTTTGAAAATAATAAGCACCACCGTTCATAATTATATCTTGTGATAAAGTAAAAGAAAAAACTAAAAAGTATATTGATAAATATATTTTGAACAATATTAAATTAATATTTTTTATATTTAGAATTTAATAAATATATTATTTTAGCTGTGAAAATAACTTTATTACTCTTGTATTAATTTAGAATGAGTAAAACTAGATATTAATAAAAACATTAACATGTGATACTTTAAAAATCAATGTCAAAACAACAATATTCAAATATAATAAATTAATTATTAAAATCAAATTAACATTCACGGAGATTATCCGTCTCGACCAGAGTCTCTCTCTTAGACTCTAGCTATCTTCATTATGAGCATGCCATTATCTGGATCTTGTTCTAACTACTTTTCATGCTGGAAGTGTAGTTCTCACTATCTTCCCTAACTTCAATGTTAGTTTGAAGGATCCCACAATCTCCCAGAGATTAAAGGTACAAATCCAGATTACTGGAGTTGAACAAGTAGTAGATGCATTATAGGTTACTCTTCATCATCAAATCATATATAGGTTGCAAGATCATGCGATAAATCTTGCGTTACCATCTTGCAAAGATGGAGTACTCTTCGTCTTGGCTAACAACTAAGATGAGATATCTTCCATAGTTCAAATCCCCAGAAATATCTCTTCACAAGAGCTTCATAAGCTCATTCCTATGCAGTGGGTAACTAACTATGAGAAGCTCCACAGTAACCAGAAACCCATTCAGTTCACCGAATTAACATTCAGAAGATCTGTGGATGAAACTGTTAGAACTATCTTCAAGAATCCAGAAGAAACTCCTAGTTCCAGCACCTCTATTTTCCAGTCAATGATGATAACGTCTGCCACCAAGGAAGGCAAAATCCCAATCGCCAGTGTACGCCCTGATGGCAAACCTGTCTTTACTGACAAGATAGGAGGACATTTTATCTGGGATGTTGACCCAGATATGTGCGATTCTGACTGTGACTGTTGTGACCACTATGGAGACACTAGTGACGAGGATGATGACTCAGATAGTGATGATGATGATGACTTCAAAGGAGGATCTTGCAAACCTCCACTTTCACCCTCCAGGAAATTTGAACCTGGAAAAGGCCCGTGGATAGGAATCCATCGTCGACATGAGCCAGATCCCCTATGGAAATACAAGAGATATGCCGAGACCCTTGAAGAGGAAGGCCTCCTCTTCTCTAAACAAGAAAGGTGCAGAATCTCTGCCATGCCACCTCATCCTGTTCCTGTAGCCCCTCTTGTTCCATGTATGATGATCAACCCTTCAGCTTACAAGGAAGAATTTCCTCCATTAAAAAGAATCACAGACCCTGTGTCCAAAACAACGACTAAACCTCATGTTGTTTGTCAGGAAATTGGACCAGACGGGAAGGTCAAACCATTAAGTCAGGCAGCAGAAGTCCTGAACTGGCAGACAAAAAATGCTCGAGCTCAGAACTCTATCTTACAGAAAATTGATAAGAAGATAGACAAGATCTCCACGCACCTCGAGGAGACTGACGACAAGCTCCAGCACCTTAATTCTACTTTGAGGAAGCACTATAAACAACTTTCCGCAGAAATCTCCATGTTAGAAGAAGACTGGAAAACTACCGTCTTCGGAGAATTATCTCACGCAAAAGAAAGAGAAATTACGAAGCTCAAAGCTCAGATTCAAGAGATGGATAACTACATAGAAGAAAAGATTAGGCAGCAAAACCCAGAAAAAGGACACTATACATCCCTGTTTTCTTCAACTCCAGCCTATTCTTCTTTTCAAAATCCAACCTCCTATTTCCGACTAGCCTCACCAACCACATGGTCACTACCAACAGCAACGGCTTACAGGTCTAGGTTCCGACCAGTAGCCCCTAAGCTAGACAAAGGAAAGAAGGTGGCCCAACCTTCTTCAGAATCTTCTTTTGATGAACAACCCTCACCAAAAAGACCGACTCAGCAAGAATCATTTGACCCAATCTTTCAAGATTCCCAAGATCCATACTCACAGTTAACTATTGAACCCTATCCTTCTCCCAATCCTATAACTCCAACTCCGGATACTCCTACAATGCTTGAAGAGTCCTCTGAAGAATCAGAAATTGAAGTTCATGCCTCTGAGGAGTCTGAAACTGAAATTCTTACTTCTGAATCTGAAACAGAAGTTCCAAGCTATGAAGATCTTACGCAGATATTGATGACCAACACCTCCAGATCAGAAGTCAGACATGATTCAATCTATGACCCTCCTGATGAAGAAGCTAACTCTGTACCCACAAGGACAAATGTGTCCTCAAAAACAAATGGTGGACCCTGGTTCACTATTGATGATATTCCTCCCAGCCAATGGAGAGCGAGATTAATCGAATTTGGTGCATGGTTAGATACCAAATTAGTCAACAATTCTGACTCTTATAAAGTTATTGAAGAATTCTGTTGCAGAATGACAGGAACTTTAAAGGGATGGTATCATAATTTGGGAGTTATCCGACAGAACCAGTTCCATGAACTGGGCCAAACTTCAGCAGTACTTGGGGCTTTACATGAAGAATTCATAGGTGATGGATCGATCATAGATAAAAAACTCAGACAAGAGTTTTTCGAGATGAGATGCTGCTCAATCAAAATCAAAGATTTGGAAAAACACTACCAGAGGATGAGCAAAAGATTCTACCATCTTAATGGACTCAATGATCCAAGCTTGAAGAACACCTATGTTGCATCTCTTCCTGCTGAGATACAACCAGAACTAAATAGGATGGTCATGTCCATTCAAAAGGACTTTACTGTTCTAACGATGAGACAAATCCACCAGATGACTTTAGAAGCTGTCGATAAACTGTGCAGACAACATGAGTTTTTCTCTGACATCATGACCCAGAAAAGCAAGTTTAACAAAGCCTGTCAGAAACCCTATCTTGAGATAAAATGCAAGAAGTCATGTTCAGGCAATTGCAAGGTGAAGAAGAAGCGAGAAAAGCCACTTTTCCGCAAAAAGAAGAAAAAGAATTTTAAATTCTTTAAGAAAAAGAAGTTCAGAGGAAAAGCACAAGATCAACGGTGCTTTATTTGCAAGAAAAAATGACACTTTTCCAAGAACTATCCCCACAAAGCTGATAGAGCCATCAAACTCATCTCCACCCTCCAACTTGATGATAAAGACGATATAGAATCTCTGTATTCTGAACAGAGTTCTGCAGATGAAGAAACTGTCTTCGCCCTTAACATCTCCTCTGATGAATCTAAATTAGAATATTCCGAGGAATCTGAGACTGATACTGTTCCAGTATTCTCCTTCCAAGAAACTCACCTTATCAATGTTTCTCCTCCTCAACCTTGCTTAGAAGTTCAAATCCTTACATCTAAATATGAGAAAGCTATCCAAGCCATAGCCTACATTGATACAGGAGCCCAGAAATCCATGATGGATCCTAATATTCTTCCCAAGGAATTTTGGAAGAAAGAAGCCTCCTATTTCGTAGTAGTTGACGGAAAAGTTTTTAAGACTGAACTAATTACCAAAGCTCCAATTGGAATCAAATTCTTCCCAGAATGTACTGTTTGGAGTAAAGTGATTGGAAGCAAGCTTCCCAATAAAGATATCCTAATAGGCATGGACATCTTCTCCATGACAAGTAAATTTCAAATACTTCCTACAGGGATCAAGTTCAAGAGAGAATTCAAACTTTTTACAGATATACCTAGACTCTTCTCTCTCTCTGAAGCTCCTCCAGACCTTGAGGAAAATAAGACAAAAGTTAGCCTCTCTGTGCGCTAACAGTCATGAAGAATTTTCTCATCCCAAGCCACTATGGAAGAATTCTGAATTCTTTGTACAGTTACCCTTTAAGCTCAATGAAGATGTCAATCCAACCAAGGCCACTCACCCAGGAATGTCTCCATCAGACTTACAACTAGCAAGACAAGAGTGCCAGGAACTATTGAAACAAGGCCTGATCGAACCAACCCAATCCAATTGGGCCTGTCAAGCCTTCTATGTGGAAAAGAGGTCCGAAAAAATCAGAGGGAAAAAGAGGTTAGTAATTGACTACAAGCCTCTTAACTATTTTCTTAAGGATGATAAATTTCCAATACCCAAAGCTTCATCCTTACCCACTCTGATAAAAGAAGCCCACATCTTTTCTAAGTTTGACCTCAAGTCTGGATTTTGGCAACTAGGCATTGACCCAACCGATAGATACAAAACTGCTTTTTGTATACTCAATGCCCAATACCAATGGAAAGTAATGCCCTTTGGGCTTAAGACAGCCCCGTCACTGTTCCAAAAGGCCATGACAAAAATCTTTGAGCCCATATTAGACAGAGCAATTATATACATTGACGATATCCTATTGTTCTCACAAGACATGGACTCACATAAACAGTTATTGGATCAATTTATTGAAATAGCCCATCAACATGGGATTATGCTCTCAGAGAAAAAGATCCACTTGGCCCAAGAAGAGATTGATTTTTTGGGAATGCACTTCTGTCATGGATCTTATCAACCACAACCTCACATTGCAGAGGAACTCCTCAACTTTCCAGATGAAAATCTGACTGTCAAGCAGATCCAACAATTTCTCGGAATAGTCAATTACATTAGGGAATTCATCCCTAATGCTGCAAAGAATATGAGTTCCTTATCCAAGCTCTTAAAGAAGAATCCACCTCCATGGGGATCAGAACATACCAGAGCCATTAAAGAACTAAAGAAAATAGCTCAAGCTCCTCCAGCTCTGAAGATTCCAGGAAACGGGAAAAGAATACTACAGACTGATATCAGTGATGAATACTGGGGAGTAGTACTCATCGAAGAAGAACATGGAAGAAGATACTATTGTGGACATGCAAGCGGACAATTCAAGGATGTCGAGAAACACTACCACACCACCTTCAAGGAAGCCTTAGCTGTCAAGAATGGGATAAAGAAGTTTGACTTCCATCTTAGAGGATATCACTTCGAGGTACAAATTGACAACTCTTCATTTCCAAAGATTTTAGAGTTCAAGAACAAGATGCCTCCTAATCCTCAGATTCTCCGGCTAATGGATTGGTTTTCCAGGTATGATTTTACTGTTAAGCACATTAAAGGAAATTTAAACACAGTCCCTGATTTTTTATCCAGGCCCAAAAAGACTGTCCAATTAATAGTTGACACTCATAGTATTCCCCTTATCTTTATGGTCAAACCTCTCTCTGACAAAGTCAAGACCATTAAATTCTATCACCTGGTTTAAACCCAACCACACCAGCCGATATTCTCCACTATGCTAGAACAAGATATTTTTACTTTTTACATAAAACCTTTAGATACAAAGTAATTTCAGCCTCACTGTTCAACCCTGATATTCCCTTTGGGGGAATTTTTGAACTATTCTGTGAACTTGGTTGGGATCTTTGTGAACCTACCCTTTGGACCATTTGGTGTGATACAGTTCAATACTCCATTCCCATCGCACTAAAGACACAAACAGCTTACAGAATTTTAACACATCCATACAAAGACAAGTTCCTTTTTTGGACACTACTCGAGTGGTTTTCTCCAATACCCTGGTGGAGGCAACAACTTAAGGAGATCATAGATCGTCAAAATAAAAAAGGAGTTACTGAAGACTCTCTAAAGAATCTAACATCTATCTTCATCGTCCACCGTCCATACTTCTTGAATCCAGCTGGACACCTATGGTCAAGAAATGAAGCTTATCTTTGGGCCAGCTTTGATACCTACCCACTTGATAACAGTTACCATGCACAACTGGCGCATCACCTTTGTGAAGTAAATCACTACCAGCCAAAGCCAGTAGACTCCAACATCGCCAGCTCATCCCAAAGACCACCTGACACATATCATATGGATCAGATCACTCCAGAAGAAGACAAATCTCAAGAGATAAGATTTTTCAAATCATGAGCAGAGATGAATGTCCCTGATGAAGCCTTCCAGAAGGTCGAAGATCTAGTAGACAACATCAACGAATATCTGATGGAAGAAATGATAATGCACAAGAAGATGTATCCCTACTGGGACCCACTACATGGAAGTATGACAAGGAGTGAAGCCCAACAGATGAACTACTCTGGCTCCACCCGATCTGACTAAAGTAAAGGCTTTAGTTAATGGCTGTCATAATGACATGCTACTAAAGCAAGATTCCCTTATCTTTACACGTGTCTATTGCATTTACCGCAAACGTGTTAATGAAGATAAGTCTGGATCAACTTTACTTTCCCATGAAGAGATAAGACATCATTTTCGAATCTTATCTTATCTTTTCTACTTTGTCCATATATATGACTTAAATAAAGTGTGAATCATGCTATTCTGTTTTTTGTAAGGCCATTATGATGTGTGGGCCATAGTTTGAATACTTTACTTTGGATTCCACCTTGTAACATAAGTTTCGGGTCCAAATTTCATTCTAGTTTAGCGAAGCTTTTAATTCTGTGTGTTTGCTTTCGCTATAAATAGGGGAGGCTTGTAATGTTGTAAGGGGAATCAATCGAGTGAAATCAATACAAGTTCCCTTTCTAAAATGTTCTCTCTCTAAGTTTTTTCTTCTCTAAAAGCTTAAAACTTATAGTTCTTAATGTCGTTCCCCACTTAGATGTAAGTATGCTCTACACTTGCCTCGAAAAGAGGATCATGTGTATCAGAAAGTTTCCAATCTATGAAACCATTTTATTTCAGAGTGCTCTTCTTATAAGAAATATGAACTTGAGTGGGCTTTTAGTCAAAGGATGGCGTCGTTATGCCCGAGAATGTTCATATCGTTTGGGTAAGAAGGGTTTGTGCCGAAATGATATCAGAGCCAAACCATTTTTTAGAAGGGAATATGATAATAGGAATTATGAGTGGAAAAAGTACTTTAGTTTAAAAAAATGAAAATAAAAAAATCCCATTTTGCTAAAAGAAATTGTTGTACGTGACACTTTTTCCTCGTCATCTTTGTCGTTTTCTCTTTTCCTACGTATGTGCACACGTAATATGGTTGTTTTTTCTTAGCAACCTCGTCGGAATATTTCAAAACCAACCGCATATTTTTCATTTGTAAAAGTTTTTCTGTAACACTATAAAAGAACAACCTTTCCTCCTGTAACCAACAGCATCTACTACACACTTCTTGCAATTCACAACTTCAATTAGATCGATGGGCGAGGTGGTTCTGTTGGATACATGGGGCAGCATGTTTGGGATGAGGGCTTGGATTGCACTGGAAGAAAAGGGTGTGAAGTACGAACGCAAGGAAGAGAATCTCAGCAACAAGAGCCCTTTACTTCTGCAGATGAACCCTATTCACAAGAAGATTCCAGTTCTCATCCATAATGGAAAACCCATTTGTGAATCTGCAATAATAGTGCAGTACATTGATGAGGTCTGGAGTCACAACCCTCAACTCATGCCCTCTGACCCTTATGAGAGGGCTCAAGCCAGATTCTGGGTGGATTACATTGACCAAAAGGTATTGCTTTAATGTTCAGAATTCGAAAATTGATATAATGTGTTTGCAAAATAGTTTTCAAATTAGATCATGTACTTATTTGCTGTAATACCTGCACAAGAACTCCCAGAACACAACACTCTCATTAATGATGAAAATTTAGATGTATGTAATACAGAAGATAGATTGATTAGTTAAAATAATTAGTTTGAAATAAAACCAACGTTTTTGTGTATACCAACGTTAAGATACACCATAGGAGAGAAAGACCATGACAGAGAAAGACACGAGAAAAGTGTAATAATATGACAAGTGATATGATATAATACTATTGTTGTTACAGATATTATAGTTACAAGATATTGAATGCAGGTATATCCAACTTGGAATAAAATGTGGCTTTCAAAAGGAGAAGAGCATGAAGCAGGAAAGAAAGAATTGATTTCTATCTTTAAGCAGCTAGAAGAGACATTGGGTGACAAACCTTTTTATGGACATGACATGTTTGGGTTTGTTGATATTGCTCTGATCCCTTTCTACTGTTGGTTTTATACTTTTGAGACATATGGTAACTTTGAAATGGAAGCACAATGTCCTAAACTTGTGGCTTGGGCCAAGAGATGCATGCAGAGAGAGACTGTGTCCACAATTCTTCCTAATGAGAAGGAATTATATAATGCAGTAGTGGAAATGGAGAAAGAACTGGAATCTAAATAGAGATATAAAGAGTGGTATTATTGAGTGGCTTTATTTTGAGTTTGTTTAGGTTGGGTTATCTAATGTCTTTGCATAAGATTTGTTAAGCTGAGGGATGTATGAATGTTGTTATATTGTTGGTTTTTAGTTTTGCAGTCAATAAAATCTCATATCATTATGGTTTCAATCTTCTCATTCGTTTTCAGTTAGTTCAAGTGAATCTATGTTAGTTAATCGATTTGACGTTTGAGATTAGTTCATCAATTTACTGTAAAATGTGATTAAAGATCAGAAACATCCTCATATTATTCAGTGATTGACTATTTGGTGGGTATGACAGAGTTGACTTAGACAAAGAGTTATTTGCAAGTTATCAAAATTGATTATAAAAAATCAAATTGTTTTTAAACAGAAGTAATAATAATAATAATAATAATAATAATAATAATAATAATAATAATAATAATAATAATAATTTTAAATTTTATTTTTAAATTAAATCCCTTAATATTATGGTATAATGTTTCTATATTTTTAAGTTTATATATATATATATATATATATATATATATATATATATATATATATATATATATATATATATATATATATATATATATATAGATTGATGGATAGAAAGATAGATTTATATATAAATATTTATATTATTATTACTTTTAATTATTTATTAATGAGCCCAAATTTTAATTATTATTTATAAATTAATTTTTAATAATTTAATAACTAATAATTAAAATACCTATTTTTATTTAGAATTACTTTAAAATATTATGATAATTGTAATAATAATTTTACTATTATAATAAAATTTATAATCTAAATATATAATATATTAATAACTTAGAGTTAAAATATTTATATTAAAAGAATTTAGTAATATATATAATATATATTTTATTTTTTTTAATAATATATAAAATATTAGTTTGATTTTCTCTAAAAAAGTGATTAAATATGTAATTTTTGAATATAATTCAACTTGAAAAAATGTTTAGTTAAATATAATTTAATATAAGTTAATATGGAACAAAATCTCATCTAAAAGTCCAACAAAATTCATCACATATTATTCATTAATAAAATATATCTAACAAGATATAATGTCATTAAGTTATCAAATTTCATAACATATGTGTACAACTTAATTTATTGTATCTAACAAAATATAATGTCAAATTTCATAAAAATTACTATCCAATAAATCTATCTTTCTTATAATATTGACATATTTCGTTCACTCTTTTCATCATGTGAAATCAAAATTCTATCATTTTAGCATAATTAAAAACTATACACAAGATTAAACTCCATACCAGTAATTAAAAATATAATTTCATTTAACACAAAATATGAAATACTATTACATATATAATATTAAACTTTATGAAAATTACTTGTCTAATTAAGATCTTTCTTATGATGTCGACATATTTTGTCAACTCTCTTCATCCTATAAAATAAAGACTCATATCATGTAAGCATAATTAAAATTTATACACAAGATATTAAATTCCATACAAATATTAAGTAATATAATTTCATTTAAAATAAAATATGAAGTACTTACAACTGTATTACTTATACTACCAAACATGACACCCCACTTAAGAGGAATGTGTTCTTCCTTCATTTGGATGTCCACAAGCATGACACTTTTTAACATTTTAACATTTTCTTCATAAGTTACTAATTTTTTTCTTAAATAAATAACTTTCTCTTCCAATTAATAGTTTTCACTCAAATCAGAATTTGAGAAATTACATCAAGTACTACTAAATCTTGTGGTAGACTGAAATGCAACACTATGAATGTCTCCTAGTCCTAAGCAACATACATGTCTAGGATAATCCTTTCTCGACATTTTACTTACATAATCATTCGTTAAAATTTTTGTAAACTTTACACTTTTGACTCGTTTCTTGTGTTATTTTTTCCTGTAAATAAAATAAATGATAATATTTATATCATTAATTAATTTTAATAAACTCATAAGAGAATTATAAATAATGATTAAATCAAAATAAAAGAGAAAAGGACCAATGACAAGGCTTGCATGCATGGGACATGAAGTAACATGTTTTGCATCAAAATTTGAAATACAACTCAGTATGTTTCTTCATTAATAGTAATAAACACATTAACTTCCATCAAATACAATTGGTTGATATCCATATTAATATTTGCAAGTTTTTTAGCAATACTCAACCGTGTGTTCGAAAAGTCAATAAAAAACAAAACTTAATAGAGAACAATCACTTAAAATGTAAAAAAAGTATACCTGCTCATAAAAAATGAGGGAGAAACATAAATTTAAAACAAATTTCCCCATAAATATAAATAAAAGGAAAAATAAAGTTCCAAAAACACCTGTAAAAAAACATAAGCCAAGAATGTCATTTTATAGAGCTATTTTTGAAAAAAACATTAGCAGTACTATCCCAACCACTAGAGCCATGATCCTAGTCTTTTTGACAATGACACCGAAGCACTATACTTTAAAGGGGTCATATTTGGTGAGTTTTTATTTCAAAATTTGAACAAATTATTTAATTGACTTTTATTACTATATTACTTTAGTAGTCATATAGAAGGAATGACAAGTTAAGATAGTCATTCTTGAAAGCAATGAGGGGGAGATTGATGGAAATGTCCCTACATTCCCAAGAGATGATTTTGATGATGATTCAAGTCAACACCATTCAAGATGAATTAAGGACAACCTGAATTTATGACGTTGGTAACAATGTGAAACATTTTCCTACATGTCCAAGATATGTTTTTGATAAAGATGATGATTCAAGCATGCCCAAAATGATTCCTGAAGACTAGATAGAGTCTTAGAATACTGGATATGGAGGTACAAGTTGATGAAATAATATTATTATGCATAAGCCTCCAAAGCACAAGTGTGATAAAATTCATAACATGATATTTTTCACTGTCATAATCAATTATGATGCATCAGAAATGGAAAAATAATTTTTTCTGTCATAATTGATTATACTGGTAACATAATCAATTATGGCAATTCAAATTTGAAAATATATCTGTTTTGAAGAATAAATATTTTTGAATATATCCTGATTTTTATTCACAATAATATTAATGTTCAACGACCATTTTCTGATGCTATTTTTCTATTTAATTAAGTTTTGATGAAAAATAAAAAATACACAATTACAGAATTCGAAAATACAATTTACATTCAATTAGTTTTGAGAAAAGAATTATGAGCAAGACAACAGAGATATTTTACACCTTCTGAGAAAACCCTCTTCTCTACTGTCTTCTGTACTTTCATTGTTAATCACACTTGTTCTTGAAGATTGACATTCTACAGGCTTCTACAATTTGTTGTCTCCATTACCCAGGTGTGACTGTTCTTATTTTTATTACCTTCATCCTTTGTGTATTGGTGGCAAAGGAGGTGTTTTTCATCCCTAGTGTGATTCTAGGGAGATGTTCATCCTTAGTGAGATTCTAAGGAGGTGTTTTCATCCTTTGATTTGTTCAAAGGAGGTTTTCATCCCTAGTGTGATTCTAGGGAGGTGTTCATCCTTAGTGGGATTCTAAGGAGGTGTTTTTCATCCTTTGATTTGTTCAGAGGAGGTGTTCATCCCTAGTGGGATTCTAGGGAGGTGTTCATCCTTAGTGGGTTTCTAAGGAGGTGATTGTCTTTTTAATTAGTTTACTTTTTATTGGTTCTTTTGCTGAGTTGATTGTAATTTGTAAACTGAATTTGAAAGATACTGAATTGGGAGTCACTTTTGTGTTAAGAGTTGACTGAGAACTGGATGTAGGGTTGACTATACCCGAACCAATATAAATCTTTGTGTGTTCTTCTCTTTCCCTTATCTCTTTCTCTTTTCCTGATTATATTATTGCTTCCGCTTTATCTGTGTTCAAACAAATTATTGACTCACAAATAAATTTTTAATTTGATATCTATTTTAATTTGTGCATCTATTCACCTCCCTCTAGATGCCATTTGTCTAACAAGTGGTATCAGAGCTTGGTTAGTTAAGATATTTCTAAACGATCTGTTAAGATGTCTATGCAGAATCAGGTTTACAAGGAAGGAGCCTCAATTAACAGACAACCATTATTTGAAGGAGAAGTCTATCAGTTTTGGAAAGCGAGAATGAAAATATTTTTACAAACACTAGATTACGGTGTTTGGGATGTTGTACTCAACGGTCCCTACATTCCGATGAGAACAACGGAGTCTGGAGTTGTTCCAAAGAATTTTGACCAATGGACGCCGAATGAAAATAAGTGTTCCCATTATAATGTAAGAGCCCGAAATACTATTGTTTCTGCCTTAACTCGTAATGAATTTTTCGGGGTCTCATAATGCAAGACAACAAAAGAAATATGGGACAATCTTGAAGTAACACATGAAGGAACAAATGAAGTAAAGCGAGCACCTAAGAACACACTCATCCAAGAGTATGAATTATTTCAAATGCAGCAAAATGAAAGCATCACGGATTTCCAGACACGCTTCACACATATAATAAATTACTTGAAAGCATTAGGAAAGAGTTTTGACAATGAGGAGTTGAACACAAAGATCTTGAAATCCTTAGACAGGAACTGGCAACCAAAGGTCACTGCTATTACAGAATCAAAGGATCTTACAAAAATGAATATTGCTACTCTATTTGGAAAGTTGCGAGAACATGAGATGGAGCTACAAAGGTTAAAGAACGGTGAACAGAATCAAACCAAGACGATAACTCTAAAAGCAGAAAAATCTTCACAAGACGAAAGCGAAAATGAAGGTAAGTTTTCGGACTCCGATATGTCTCTTTTTGTTAAACAATTTTCTCGCTTTATGAAGAACAGGAAAAAGAGACAACAAAGAAAAGAGAAAACAAATAAATTCCATTGCTATGAATGAAGAAAACCTGGTTATATCAAACCAGACTGTCCGGAACTTAAGAAAGAGAAGAAAGATGTGAAAGAGAAGAAGAAAGAGAAGAACGATACCTATAAGA
This sequence comes from Sphenostylis stenocarpa, assembly GCA_963425845.1. Classification (NCBI taxonomy): domain Eukaryota; kingdom Viridiplantae; phylum Streptophyta; class Magnoliopsida; order Fabales; family Fabaceae; genus Sphenostylis; species Sphenostylis stenocarpa. Next base: position 50,262,387 of record OY731402.1, on the reverse strand, counting down.
GCAAACACAAAACTTATATTGCTTGGGAGGATAATGATTCTTCCACAACACAAGAGAGTTCTTCCAAAAGCAGTGATAGAGAAGAAGAAGCAAATCTTTGCTTGATGACAAAAAGTAATGATGAAGCCTCATCATAGGTAAGTAGTACAAAATCCTTAAATGAATATGATGAGTTGTTTAAAGAATATCAAGATATGTATTAAGGTTTTACCAAGTTATCTAAGAAATACAATGCACTTAGACAAAAGTTTAATGCATTAGAAAATACTGTTGGTATTCTTGAAAAAGAAAATGAGTGCTTAAAGAAAGATGTTGAGAAATTTAAAACTTTGTCTAAAAATAATGAAGTTGCTAAACCTTGTGAAAATTGTAATCTTTTGGAAAATGAGATTTTCAAGTTAGAGAAAATAATAAGCAAGTTTTCAAAATCTTCTGAAAATCTTGATTCTATATTAGGTTATCAAAGAGGGAATTCTAGCAAAACTGAACTTGGTTACAAACCCAAAGAAAGTCTAGAACCTCATAAAACTATTTTTGTGAAAGAGTCAAGGAAAATAGACGTGAAACCAATTTCAAAAACTTTAAGAAACTCATTTAGACCTTTTCAAAGAAAACCAACATATTTTTACTGCATGAAATTAGGTCATACATCAAATAGATGTTACATAAAACATTTTGGCATATCTAATAACAAATATGAATGGGTGCCTAAAGGAACAAAGCATTTATACATGTCTAGATGATAGTTTAAGCATCTAATTGATTATCAGAATCGGAAATTTTTTTCTTGTTGTCATAATCAATTATGTTGAAAGTTTGAATTTATGAAAATTTGAATTTATTAAAGTTTGAAATTTTGCAGTTTGAGATTCTTGAAATTTTAAATTTTGCAATTTAAGATTTTTGAAATTTGGAATTTTGAAGTTTGAGATTTTTTTTTAAATTTGCAGTATGAGATTTTTTAAAATTTGAAATTTTTCAATTTGAGATTTTTGAAATTTTGTAGTTTGAGATTTTGAAATATGAAATTTTTGCAGTTTGAGATTTTGAAATTGAATTTGAATTGGAATTTGAAATTTGAATTTGAAATTTAGGATTAGAAATTTGAATTTGAAATTTGTTGCAATTTGAATTTGAAATATGGAATATGAGTGCATTTGAATTTAAAAGCTGCCTAAATAAGAAGACTGCAATTGGGGGAAACTATTGTATTTCATTCCATTATCTCTATAATCATTCGATTCCCCTATCTTTCTCTCTCTTCATTTGTCTTGGGTATCTTAGATATTGCATCCTTAATATGATGTTCTTCTCTATGACACTTTGTAATGCATTATCTTCTCTACCTTGATTTATGTACTAATATGTGCAAATTTGTTCTCAGCTTTTATTGCAATATTTTTCATAATTATCAATGAATCAGGGAGATATTTTGATGATATTAATCTGTGTGAAACAGGGGGAGATTTTTTTCTCTTATAATATTTTTTATAATTATTAATCAAACATGGGGAGATTTTTTGATGAATTAAAATCTGTGTGAAATTCTTTCCTATCTCTAAATTAAACAAGGCGAGTTAAGAGAAGTCTTTGCTCATATGAGTTAGGGGGAGTCTTGTTATTAATATATCTAGGGGGAGATTAAGAGACTCTAACACTTGATACAAATATGTGCTAATTTGTGTTAATCTTGAGCTGGCTATATAAGTCAAGCATTTTAATTTATTTCAGTTGTTTCATTGATCATCATAAAATAGGGGGAGATTGAAAGCAATGAAGGGGAGATTGATGGAAATGTCCCTACATTCCCAAGAGATGATTTTAATGATGATTCAAGTCAACTACATTCAAGTCAACACCATTCAAGATGAATTAAGGACAAGCTGAATTTATGACATTGGTGACAATGTGAAACATTTTCCTACATGTCCAAGATATGTTTTTGATAAAGATGATGATTCAAGCAAGCCCAAGATGATTCCTGAAGACTAGATAGAGTCTTAGAATATTGGATATGGAGGTACAAGTTGATGAAGTAATATTATGCATAAGCCTTCAAAGCACAAGTGTGATAAAATTCATAACATGATATTTTTTACTGTCATAATCAATTATGATGCATCAGAAATGGAAAAATAATGTTCTCTGTCATAATTGATTATACTATTAACATAATCAATTATGGCAATTCAAATTTGAAAAATATATTTGTTTTGAAGAATAAATATTTTTGAATATATCCTCATTTTTATTCACGAAAATATTAATGTCCAACTACCATTTTCTGATGCTATTTTTCTATTTAATTAAGTTTTGATGAAAAATAAAAAATACACAATTACAGAATTTGAAAATACAATTTACATTCAATTAGTTTTGAGAAAAGAATTTTGAGCAAGGCAACAAAGATATTTTACACCTTCTGAGAAAACCATCTTCTCTACTGTCTTCTATGCTTTCATTGTTAATCACACTTGTTCTTAGAGATTGACATTCTACATGCTTCTATAATTTGTTGTCTCCATTACTCAGGTGTGACTGTTCTTATTTTTATTACCTTCATCCTTTGTGTATTAGTGGCAAAGGAGGTGTTTTTTATCCCTAGTATGATTCTAGAGAGGTGATCCTTAGTGAGATTTTAAGGAGGTGTTTTCATCTTTTGATTTGTTCAAAGGAGGTTTGCATCCCTAGTGTGATTCTAGGGAGGTGTTCATCCTTAATGAGATTCTTAGGAGGTGTTTTTCATCCTTTGATTTGTTCAGAGGAGGTGTTCATCCCTAGTGGGATTCTAGGGAGGTGTTCATCCTTAGTGGGTTTCTAAGGAGGTGATTGTCTTTTTAATTAGTTTACTTTTTACTGGTTCTTTTGCTGAGTTGATTGTAATTTGTAAACTGAATTTGAAAGATAGTGAATTGGGAGTCACTCTTGTGTTAAGAGTTGACTGGGAACTGGATGTAGGGTTGACTATACCCGAACTAGTATAAATCTTTGTGTGTTCTTTTATTTCCCTTATCTCTTTCTCTTTTCCTGATTATATTATCGCTTCCGTTTTATCTGTGTTCAAACAAATTATTGACTCACAAATAAATTTTTAATTTGACATCTATTTTAATTTGTGCATCTATTCACCCCCTCTCTAGATGCCATTTGTCTAACAATTCTGAATAACCAATGTCCATTTTTCTAATTCTGTTGGATCGTCTACAACTTTGTTGTCTTTGTTCATCTTCAAGAGAGTTAGTAGTAACATGATCTTCTCTAATGGAGGAAACATCATTGGGACTAATTACAGAGTTTTGAATTTCAGTGTCACAATCATACAAGAAAACATTAAGATTATTTTCTTTATCTTTGTTGGAACAATAATAATTATTATAATTTTTATAAGAAAAAATATTTTCATAAAAAATTACATTTTTGTTTATAAAAATCTCTTGTTTTTATATCAAGGGGAACATAACCTTTAATTCCAATTTTATACCTAAAAAAAATTCTTTTTTTGGCTCTAGAATCAAACTTGTTTCTGTTGTTTTCAAGGGCAGAAGCGAAGCATAAACAACCAAAGATTTTCAAATTCAAATATGTAGGTGGTGTTTTGTGAATTAGCTCATAGGGCATTTTTCCATCAAGAACACTCATAGGTAACCTATTAATCAAATGGACAACATGAGAAATAGCATAAGATCAATATGATTTAGGAATATTATATTGAAAAATTAGGTTGCGGGTTATATTTAAAATGTGTTGATGTTTCCACTCAACAACAGAGTTTTGTTGAGGAGTTTCCACAACTTTTTTGATGAATAATACCATAACTATCATATAACTTAGTGTATTCAAATTCTGAACTATTATCTGATCTAACAATTTTAATGTTTCTTTCGGATTGATTTTTAATGTACACAACAAAATTTGACAACACATTTCTAGTTTCACTCTTTGCATGCATAAGAAAAACCCATATATGTCTACTATGATAATCAACAAGAGTAAAAAAAATACCTGGGTGCCCATGAACAGAAGGTATAGACATAGGTCCCCATATATCAGCATGAATCATATTAAAGATTTCAGAAGAGAAGTTAGTACTTTTTGGAAATGATAATTTATGTTGTTTAGCATAATGACAAATATCGCAAACAGTTTTAGAAGAGGATTGTATGTTAGGAAATTTTTTACAAATTTGTTTAACAACTTTATTTTCAGGATGTCCTAATCTATAGTGCCATAGATTAATGTCAGTTTCTTTGTAACACAAAGCTGCATTAATAAAGACAAAGCTTTTATCAAGAATAGAAGGAAAAACTTATAGATAATATAATCCTTTGTAGAGATTAGCATATCCAATCGTCTTCAATGTAGAACTGTTTTGTATCTGACATAACTTAGAAGAAAAAGTTAGTTTACAGTCCAGGTCTTTAGTAAGACTTTGAACAGAGATTAGATTAGATTAAAGGAAAAATTTAGGAATGTATAGGACAATAAAAATGATAAAGTTTCTAGAAAATTGTACAATCCCAGCATGATATGTAGGAATAAAAGAATCATTAGGCAATTTAACATGTATTGGATTGATTTTGTAAAAGGGTGACAAAATAATCTTTGACATGTGTAACGTGATCAGTGACACTGGTGTCTATGATCCAGGGAAGATTACCTTGCTGATTATTAGGTTTAGATGAGTCAACCATATTTCTTTGAACATGATTGATTGTGTGATCGGAATTATCAGGAATTTCCAGCACCTTTAAGAGTCTTTGCATCTGTTCTAAGGTGAGAGAACATATTTCTTGTTTAGGATTCTAATTTCTAAGTTGCAAGTAGTCATCCTCCATGCTTAGATTGCATGTTTGCTGATTTGCATTGTCTTGAATCCAATTCTATTGATTCACTTTCTCTTGACTAGTATTAGAGAATTCACTTGTCTATTTATACCATGGTGGATATCCATGCTTAGAATAACATTCATCCATAGTATGATTCATCTTATGGCAGTAAGAACATTATTTCCCTTGATTATAATTTCTTCCTCTTCCTCTTCCTTGGCTACACCATTTATTCCCACGACCTTGTGTTTTTCAAGAACCTTGTTCTTATTGTCTTCAGTTATTCTGCTTATCAGTGGTGTTAACCATTATTTTGCTTGCAATAGTAAGCCCTCCATTTCCAATAAGTGGTCTCTCTTGTTGCATGATAAGAGAGAACACACGGTTGATGTTGGAAAGAGGTTCCATAAGAAGAAGAAGTTGCGTTCTCACAATATTGTACATTTCATTTAAGCCTTTCAAGAAACAAATGACATATTATCCTTCTCTATATTTGAGAGAGATTTTAGTTAAATCACAATTGTAATAGTTACTTGGTATAGGCCTTAGGAACTCTAATTCTTCCCAAAGAATTTGCAAATCAATAAAATACTGGGTTATGTTTCTTTCACATTGTTTGATGGAATGTATTTCTTGAAGGAGATCAGAGATCCTAAAGTAATCCTCTTTAGAAAATCTTTCTTTCAATTCATCCCAAAGATCTTTAGCATTATCCACATATATCACAACAATTTGAGGGGATACACTTTTGACAATTCATGAAAGAACCATCATATTGGATCTTTCCCATGCATCATGCACAGGGTCATTTCTTGTGAGAGTTTTTATGCTTCTATCAATGAACTTGAGTTTATTCTTGGACAAAAAAACATGTTTCATATTCTTGCTCCAAGAAGGGTAATTAGATTCATTTAAAGATTGAGAAACAAGATTAAGACCTAGGTTTTCTCTAGGGTGAAGGTAATAAGGGCTTGAAGGATTAAGAAATTGATTTATTGTGGTTTGTGTTTCTGAGGTAGTTGTCTCCATTGATCAAGAAGATAGAACAACACCAAGAAGAAAAAGAGAGATGACAGCAGAAGCAGAGCATGTACTCAACCTGCTCCGATACCATAAAGAGCGTGGCATGAGAATCAGACTTCGTGATATCCCATAGTAGAAACCTGGAAGATGCAATCAGAGGAGAAAATAAGAAGAGAAATCTGGTATATATTTCCTTCTCTGCACGAAACTGTACATTTTTTATATATTTTAGAAAAAAGGAAAAATTGTCTTAAATAGAGTTTCAAAAACCCTAAAACAAAAATTCTATTTTGTTGAATAAATAGTAATAAAATAAGAAAATTACCTATTCTAATATATTGTGATAAACTTTTAGTAGAAGAAACTTGTTAGTCATACAAATTTGGAGCACAAGCACCAACAAATTCATTGAAAGGGTGAAGTGAAAATAGTAAAAATGAAACACAAGAGAGTGAATACTGCGAAAGAAGAAATAATCAAAGAAATTATCTATGGTGAGATTAAGATAAAATATTTTTAGGCTATCAAGTATACCATAAGAAATGAAAATTTAATTGGGTGCAAAACTAACTGTGAGAAAGTGTAAATGTTTTGGAGGTTTATAAGTTTAAATGGTTTTAATAGAGAACACGTTTAGATTAAATTGAATTTAATGAATTGTTACTAATTTTTAAATTAAAAAACTAAATTATAATCAATAAAATATTATACCAACTTTTAAATTAAAAAATTATAAATATTTAAATTTTTTATCAATAATTATATAATTTTGTGATAGTTTATAAAATTTTTAAAAATAAACTTCTATTAATTTTTTTTATACACAAAGAAATGCAAGATGTCAAAAAATAAAAGATATGATTCTTGAAATAAAAAAATAATAAATAAATTTATTTTTTATTATAATAAATTAACACATGTAATATAATATATAAATATAAAATACTCACATAATTTTTTTATTTGTTATAACATAAAATTTATAGAATAACATACATTTGGAAAAAAAGAAATTCTCCTAAATAATTACCAACAACTTTGTTTCCATTTGTAACGTAACAAACACGCGTGGTGAAAATAATGAGTTTAATACGATGAAAAGAAACAAAATAAAATAAACCAAATTTTTCCTTAGATTTTTGGTAATGATTAAGCTCGTGTGAGATCTCGTTTGAGACGCGACTATTCTTAGAATTTTGCTAATGATACAAAAATGTTATGTTGCTTTACGAGAAAAAAAAAATTTGTTGTCTCAAATTTTCTAAGAGAAGTTTTTTTTTGTCTTAAATTAATATTTTAAAAGATTCAATTTTTTTTGTCTTATGTTAATATTTTAAGAACACCTTGAATTTTACTATTTTAATACCATTTAAAAAAAATAAAAAGAATAATAAAATTTATTTGTATAAACTTCTTTTTATTTTATTTTTTTCACTAAACAATTTTACATTCTTGAATATATGGAAAATAAAATAAATATTAATAAAATTAATTAAAAAACATTGTTAGAATATATAAAGTCATAATAACTCGAAAAAGAAATAATAAAATATAAGAAATATTATAAAAAAAATTCTAGCTATTTTTTAATGAGTCTATTTTGATGTTTTAAAAAAATTCTACATATTGTTGGTTTTAGTATTCTCTTTTACTAATAATTAAAAAAACACAAATAAAAATAAAATAATAGTTTTAAACCAGAAAAATGTATCAGTATTAAAAACCACAACTAAACCCCCTCTCACTTTTTTTATTTTTTATTTTTTTCTTTTTCCTGCTTTTGTCGTGTTCAGTGGAGAATTGTAAATTCAACTCCCCTTATACTCTAAAGCATCTCACCATTATAATATTAATAACGAAGAACGAAGAGTGTTTTAAAATGAGGTTGTTAATATATAATACACTCAATTGAACGGAGAAAGATTATTTGACATATATTTTTTTATTAAAAAATTAAGTAACAATTTTATATATTAATAAAATAATTTTTTCATTTTAATTGAAGCATTTAATAATATAATAAAAAGAGTTGTTTAGTACATGTATTTTAAAATGAGAGGGTGATATATAAAATCTTTTTTCGAATAATATTTAGATACAGTTCCGAGGATTGGAAAAGGAGTACGTGTTAGGTAAAGTAAATAGACGTAATAAAATTGTAAACGTAACCTAATGTTCTTTGTCAGCTACCTCGTCAAGAACATTTGAGAACAATCTACACATTTTATTTTCGTAAAAAGATTGTATTAAAAATAGTAACTTAATTTGATAATTATCTTATATCTCTAGTCTAGAAAGAATTCTCATCGTAAACTCAACACAAATCTTAATATTAACTAGTGCTTAAGTCTACTATTATTAACTATAACTAAGTTAATCTTAAAAATCTATAAGATGAGAATTGTAATTATGTGTGTATTATTATATATTATTATTGTTATGGTTTCTTTCTTGCATGGATTAAAAGTTGCCTCACTATAAATGACCATGTATGTTCAAAGCAACTAGCAACACTTTAGCCAGTTCACAACTTGAGTTGGGTTTGGAGATCCTGTGCAGGCAGTGATGGCAGACGAGGTTGTTTTGTTGGATACATGGGCCAGCATGTTTGGGATGAGGGTTAGGATTGCATTGGCTGAAAAGGGTGTTAAGTATGAGTACAAGGAAGAGAATCTCTGGAACAAGAGTCCTTTGCTTTTGCAAATGAACCCTATTCACAGGAAGATTCCAGTTCTCATCCATAATGGAAAACCCATTTGTGAGTCTGCAATAATAGTGCAGTACATTGATGAGGTCTGGAATCACAACCCTCCACTCATGCCCTCTGACCCTTACGAGCGAGCTCAAGCCAGATTCTGGGTGGATTACATTGATAAAAAGGTACGTGCTTTAGTTTGCTGTCATGTGATTTCTCTTTCTCTTTTTGTACCTGCTTTAAATTTTGTCTTTGAAACCAATACTGGTTTTGTGATATTCGTTATGCAATGCAGGTGTATGATACTTGGAGGAAAATGTGGCTTTCTAGTGGAGAGGAGCATGAGACATGGAAGAAGGAGTTGATCTCTATCTTTAAGCAACTAGAAGAGACACTAGGTGGCAAACCTTTTTATGGTGGTGACACGTTTGGGTTTTTGGATATTGGTCTGATCCCATTTTATAGCTGGTTTTATACTTTTGAGACTCATGGTAACTTCAAAATGGAAGCAGAATGTCCTAAACTGGTGGCTTGGGCCAAGAGATGCATGGAGAGAGAGACTGTGTCCAAAACTCTTCCTGATGAAAAGAAGGTGCATGATCATGTTCTGGGAATGAAGAAGGCACTTGAGTCAAAATAGAGGAGTTTCATGAATTAACCCAATAAAAATTTGCGTTTTAAATATGGTATTGTATGGCCTTGTATAATTTTATCTGGCTTGGGTTATTTCTGGTTTACTAGACACTTTGGTGTGTCTTCTCTGTAAAATTAATCTGAGAGATGAATTGTCATGTTTAAATTTTGCACTTATGATCAATAAAACCTCTTTCTACTAGTTGTTTCCTGTATTAGTCAACACTATGTTTCAATCTTCTTGTGGGTTTGCAGCTATAATATGTTTCAACATTATTTTTTTGTTAAATAGTTTTCTTTTTAATTTTTTTCACTATTATTTTTAATATTATATATATATATATATATATATATATATATATATATATTTTCAAATAATTCAATCTTGTCCCATCCAAATACAATGTTAATTTATTTGATGAAAAGTAAAACGCTACGACATATTATTAATTATTAATGATATGTAATTATTTTTTATAGATGGGTTAGATTTTAGCGTTATATTGACTATGCATGAATAAAAAAAAAAAATAAGACATAAAAAAAGGAACTATCTAAGCTTTCTTCACTTTTGTTTTTTTGTGTGTGTTTCTCTTCCAAATTCAATATATGGAATGTTATATAGAAGAGTTTATTTGAAGTTAATGATGTGTAGTTTGTGATCTTTTTCATTGAATTTATGGAAATGTTTCTTAAAAAAATTATTTTTAATTATTTAGAGTGAGTTTCAAAGTCAAGCTTGAGAATGATGTCATTGGACAGTACTAGTTTGACATCAATATCTCTTGTATTTCAAAGATTACCAAACTTACAGATATATGTGTTCACTTCGATTTCTTAGTGCTGTTGTTACCACAAGAAATGGAGGAGGATAAGGTGGTTTTGTTAGGCTCAGGGTTCAGTATGTTTGGGATGAGAGCTAAGATAGCTTTAGCTGAGAAAGGAATCAAATATGAGTACATAGAAGAAGATCTCACCAACAAGAGCTCCTTGCTTCAAGAAATGAATCCAATTCACAAGAAAATTCCAGTTCTCATACATCATGGAAGACCGATCTGTGAGTCCCTCATAATTGTTGAGTATATTGATATGGTTTGGCACAGCAATTCTCCTTTGCTTCCCTTTGATCCCTACCTCAAATCACAAGCCAAATTCTGGGCTGATTTTGTAGATCAGAAGGTAGATCTCAAAATTTGAAGATAAGAACCGTACTTGTATGTCCTAGAAAGCTGAGTAACAACTTATGAGCTAAAAAATTGCAGGTGTATCATGCTTCTAGGAGAGTATGGATTTCAAAGGGAGATGAGCAAGAGGTGGCAAAGAAGGACTTCCTCGAGAGCTTAAAGCATTTGGAGGAGTTTCTTGGAGACAAGCCTTATTTTGGTGGTGAAACATTTGGGTTTGTTGATGTTGCTCTCATTCCATTTTATTGCTGGTTTTATACTTATGAGACTTTTGGCAACTTCAAAGTGGAGTCAGTGTGTCCAAAACTCATCTCCTGGGCTAAGAGATGCATGCAGAAGGAAAGTGTATCTGAAACTCTTGCAGATGAGAAGGAGGTTTATGAGTCTGTTTTGGATTATAAGACAAGATTTATATTAAATTAAGGGAACACTTAAGTGTTTCTTAAAAGCTGTGAGAATTTGCCTATATGAGATAGACATAGTTTTTACTATTCTCACATACTCTGCTATGTTTTAGTTAGGCAATCCTAATAAATCTCGTAGTAGTTTAGATTTTTTAGCCAATTTCAATGTTGTAAATTTCATGTTATTGTAAGCTATAGATAAACAATTCTTATGGCTCAATTTTTATCTCTGCTTTCTGTTCTCTTTTCTTTTCAAAATATGACATCTAAAAATATGAACAAATGAATCAAAGTAAGGAAATTAGCATTATTTGAGCCGAATTGGTTTGGATGATATATAAAATCGAACAAATAGTTTAAGTTGATGGTGGCAATTGGAAATTGGACACTGAATGAATTTCCACAATGAAGATCTCTGGGAATTTGTGGCTTTGTGTTTATCATTTTGTTGTTTTGTATAATTTATCTAAGTCATAGAAGGTGTGCATTCACATAACTCTGATTTACAATTTGATTGAAATAAAAGAATAAGTGATAAAACCAGAGGCACATATGAGTGCAGTTTGTGATGCCATTATTCAGCAGATAGAGCATACATGTAACTCGAGGCAATGTTTTATTCCCCCATAGACACCCTTCCTCTACTCTACTCATTGCTCAAATCCTTTTTCTTCTTTGTAAAAAACTCTTTGACCCTCTGCTCATCCGGAAAACACTTGGACACAGTCTCTTTTTGAGTGCACCTATTAGCCCAAGCAATGATTTTGGGGTACTGGGTCTCATTGATGAAATTGCTGCATAAATTATACTTATAATAATAACAGACCAAAGGAACAAGTGCAACATCCACCAGGCCAAGGTTGTTTCCTCCAAAATAATGCTTGTCCCCCAGTTGTTCTTTGAATAACTTCAGACACTCCAAAAATTCTTCCTTCGTAGCTATTTTCTCTTCCCCTTCACTTCTCCAGAACCTCGAGGAAATCTCACACATCTGTTTCACAGTAAAGTTCAATCACGAATTTCACATTTTTCAAAGGTATGTATAACAAGATAGAGGAGCACAAAACTTGGGTATAGATCAGTAAGTGTTTCTGGTATTATTCTTCTATTAGAATTGAAGTTTATCTTCATGTGTACTTTTGTTACACAGATTAGGTGAAGTTCTAATTCTAATTGAAAAAACACCAGAAACACTTACAGAACTGCATCTAAGTTGTATCTGAATGAAAAAAATAATCACAATTATAATCGTAATGGAGCACTAGAGAGAAGTAAAGAACCTCGGTGTTAACATAGTTCGCCCAGAATCTAGCTTGGGCTCTCTGGTAAGAATCAGAAGGCAACAAGGGAGATTGATCATTCCAAACCTCATCGATATACTCAACAGCAATGAGTGACTCACAAATGGGTTTGCCATTGTGGATGAGAACTGGTATTTTCTTATGAACTGGGTTCATTTGGAGGAGAAAAGTGCTCTTGTTGCTTAAGTCTTCTTCTCTATTTTCATACTTGATGCCCTTTTCCTCTAGTGCAATCCGTACCCTCATCCCATAAGGGCTTAACCAGAAATTCAACAGAATCACCTCATCTCCCATTGCTAGAAAGAAAACTTCAATGCAAGAAAACCAAAAGTGAGTGGCACAGGAGTTGGAATGTCAACTTGGAGAGAATGTGAAATTGGATGATATGTGAAAATAAACGTCCTTATCACTGATGTTTATAACATGTTGTTTCACCTGTGTGTCATTTCTTGACAATAACACCTGATTCAGACGGCAATGGAGACATTTATGATATTTATTATCATTATTCAGATAGCTAATGGAACAACAGAACAAAACTACAAACAAAAGTAATAATAATAATATAGTATATGATATGATTTTTTTATAATGAATGTGGGAATGACTATCAGGAAATGAACACTTTTGGTATTGATTTATACTCAAACTTGAAGTTAAGGTTAGCATTTTCAAAGTAAAAAAGCCTGCATGGTTCAGTCATTGATCAAGAATCAGAAGAAAGAGGTATGAGAAGTCATCCATTAGAATATCAAAACTTCGCGTATGTAACTGCCAAAAGGAAACTGTATAAATCCTTTTCGTAGAATTTATGCCATATATGTTAAAAGAACAAGTGTCTTTTTTGATGATTAGCCTAAAGCTATAATAGTACTCAACTCAGAGGTCAAAAGTATACGTATATGGAACTATACCCACAAACTAGCCACATACAAGATATTGCAATACTTAATGAAGTTCTGAACTCACAATTTTGTTTCTTCTTTTTAATTATGTTCTATTGTCCAAAAATTATCACCTGGGCCAAGAGAAGCATGCAGAAGAAAGCTTATATAAACTCTTCGATATGAGAAGGAGGTTTATGAGTCTGATTTATATTGAACTAAATTGAAGTGTGCTCTAGTCCTGTAAGAGAGAGTTTGTCTAAGAAAGACCTAACCCTTACACTTAATACGAATTTAGATACTTATTTTTCTGTTTTAATTAGCTGTTGTGATCCTTATAAAATCTCATAATAATTGAAAATTTTCAGCAAATTTCAATCTGGTTGCACACCTATAAATAGGCCTTCTCACTTAGAAAACACTACCTTCTATTCTGAATTCTTATGGTTAAATCTTTATCTCAGCCAGTTTCGTTATTTTGGTTTGTTTAAAATCTGATATTTTACAGTGTGACCAGATGTATCAAAGTGTGAATACATGTATCAGAGGAAATTAACAATAGCTAAGTCAGAAATTTGATGTGGATGATATCAAAACGAGTATATATATAGTTTGAGTTAGTGGTGACAAACAGACAATTTGCATTGGACATCGAGGCATGTGAACTATAAGAGCAAAACCACATAGTTCTTTTAGCCTTGTGTGTATGTGTCATGTTCTTCATGATATTGTTGAGAATTCAAGTGTGAGTTTAAAATCACACGTTAGGTAGAAATGGAAAAGTTGAATAACTTATAAATGAGAAAGACCTATAATTCAATGTCTTAAGGTTTTGGGTTGAGAGTGGTATCATATTCTCTTATATGGTTAGCTCATGACCCATTTGTAAGAATCTCCTTGTTATTTGTCCCCTCGAAAATATCTAACAGTTTCAGAATTCAAGTGTGAGTTTGAAGTCTCACATTAAGTAAAAATGAAAAAGTTGAGTAACTTATAAGTGAGAAAGACCCATAACCTATTGTCTTAAAGTTTTGGGTTGAGATTGGTGTTATATTCTCTTATATAGTTGATTCATGACCCATTTATAAGAATCCCTTGATGTTTGCCCCTCGGAAATACCTAACACATACATGCTTATTACGGTTTCAAAATAAAGATGTCTTCATGGAATTTGTGTCTTTGTGCACATCGTTTTGTGGTCTCTACTTTATGTCTAAAGAAGTGTGAAATCATATAACTATTTAACTTGCAAACCAAGATCATGATTTATATGACATCTAAATACAATATGACTGAAACAAAGGGGCTTCTTCCATTGGGTCATAAATATCCAAAAGCAGCACAACCATAGACACATCTAAGTAATGCCATTATTTAGAAGACACAGCACCCAAAGAAACTAGAGGCAATATTTTCCTGAAGGCATCTACCCTTTGTTTCTCTTCTGGGAAACATGCTCTTTGACCTTGTGCTCCTCGGGAAAACTCTTGGACACACTCTCTTTTTGGATGCACCTCTTAGCCCAAGCAATGATTTTGGGGTACTGTGCCTCCTTGATGAAATTGCCATACAAACTAAAGGTATAAAAATAACAGAACAAAGGAACAAGTGCAACATCCACGAGGCCAAAGTTGTTTCCACCAAAATAAGGTTCATCCCCCAGTTGTTTTTCCAATAACTTCAGACACCCCAAAAACTCTTCACCAGCAGCTTCTCTTTCAACTCCTTCAGTTGTCCAAAACCTCATTGCAAGCTTATATATCTATTACACAAAGGAAGTTCACCAGATAACATTGAATTTTTCAAACAAAGATTCTTTGACAAGAGTAAATTACACAAACACACTGAAATTTCTTTGAAGTTAACATGATAATTGAAGTATTCTTGTAACGTACATCAAGTGTGTCATAGTAATATATTTCAAACAATTAAGGGGTGGGTTATCATAGGAGAAAAAAGATAGGAATATTTGGTCAATTTCAAAGAAAGCACGAAAGGTGTCAATGTAATTTATTCATGATAAAATAATAGGAAAAGAAAAATCGAAATCATAATAATGAAGCACCCGAAAGAAGTAAAATACCTCGGTGTCAACGTAGTTAGCCCAGAATCTTGCTTGTGCTCTCTGGTAAGGATCAGAAGGCAACAAGGGAGATTGATCATTCCAAACCTCGTCAATATACTCAACAGCAATGAGTGACTCACAAATGGGTTTGCCATTGTGAATGAGAACTGGTATTTTCTTATGAACTGGGTTCATTTGAAGGAGTAAAGGGCTCTTGTTGCTAAAGTCCTCTTCTCTATTCTCATACTTGATGCCCTTTTCCTCGAGTGCAATCCGGACCCTCATCCCATAAGGGCTTAACCAGAAATTCAACAGAATCACCTCATCTCCCATTGCTGAGAAAGAAACCAATGAGAGAAAACTAATGTTGGAACCAGAAGTGAGTGGTACTGGAGTTTGAAAGTCAACTTGTAGAGAGTATGGAGTTGGATGATAAGTGACATGAAAATAAACTATTCTACTAAAAGACAAGTCCCTATGTTTCTATGCATACTGTTTCATTTGTGACCCGATAGATTTTGGGTGAGCACAAATCTAAGTATTATTGGACTCAATAAATATGAGAAGGGAGAAAAAAATTCTAAAAAAAGATTTGATTATAAAAAAAGAAAAAAACCTAAAAAAAGATATCTATATTTATTTTTTAATATAGATAAAACATTTCCTACTCCACCTTCAAAAAATAAATAATGATGTTGACTCTACCAAGATCGTAACAGGGTTTACCTTTCAGAAAAGAACCCGATGGAGTTGGAAGATACAAAAACCTCAACACTGACTTATCTGAACGCTCTCAACCAAAACATGTCCGCACCGAACGCGAAACCTAACCTCGTCCATATCAAGTCGCGCCTCTCTCTCAAGCCTCAAAGACACGCTTCCTGAAAACCCTAACATCTACCACTTCTCCGAGATCTCCGCCGCCACTGCCAACTTCTCCGCCCCACGCCTCTTTTCCTCCTCCTGGCGCTGTATAATTCGCCACCGCGATGTTGTGGTCTCTCGCCGCAACTTCCGCCAACAAATCGACCTCCCGGAGCTCAGCCACCGCCTGAACTCATCTGCCGGAGCCATCGCAGCAGCCTCGTCAAACTTCTCGGCGCTTCCGTCTCCGGCACCGCCATCTTCCTCGTCTACGAATTCGTCCCCGGCACCAGTCTCGCCGACTGCCTCCGTAACCGCCGGAATCCTAGCTTCACCGATCTCGCCACGTGGACCTCGCGTATGCAGATCGCTTCCGACGTCGCGCACGGCCTCGATTACATCCACAATCTCTCCCTTCAATGTGCAAATCCAAGAAGAGCACCACCGTGGTACAACCCCGAACCAGAAGAAATACCAACAACACCAACACAAACATGGCCAATTCCCCTCGTTCGCACCACCACCGAGGGGTAACACAGACCTATGTAATTAGGCCACAGCACATAAACACACAGCACAGGTTTCATCAGGACGTTCTATGTGTAGCATAGCATAGCCACAAAACGTGTGGCCACGCGCCAAACCTGAAAAAGAGGGGTACCATCCCAGAACAACAGTGTATTAAGTTTGTGTTTTCTGTGAATTCACCCCACTCGTGGTATTATGTTGTGCGTAGCAAAAAGGGTAGGAAAGTGAAGCCAGGAGATGAAGTTGTCGACAAAGGAAATGTCGAGGAGGGTGATGTTGACTTGCTGAATCCCCAGGCTGCTGCCAAAGCCGCTGCCAAAGCTGCCAAAGAGCGGGCAAAACAAAGAAATCAAATTACTGCTGAACTATTTAGTGAGGGTACTGGGGGTATCGTAAACGACTTCTCGGTTGCTGAAGTGACATGAGTAAAGTTATTGTGCATTGATCTGTTATTGGGTCCACGTAAAGATAGGCAAGCAATGATCGGTGATATCTTGTGGCAGGATAACGAAAATTTTGTTGATGATGGGATTCAAATTGAGCCTTTCAACCTAGATAAAGAAAGGGAAGAAGGTTATTTTGATGCAGCAGGAAATTTTGTGGAATATGTGAGAGAATGAAATTAAGGATGCGTGGCTTGATAATATTGAAGTTGATCCAAAATATGCTGCATTGAAATCTGTACCAACAAATGATGAAGATGACGAGACCCCTGACCTTTCTTCTAAAGATATTGGAATCATGAAGAGACGCATTGCAGATGTTCTTGAACCTGGGGAAACGGTCTTGCAAGCCTTGAGAAGGTTAAAAGGTAACAATGACAGAAAGGCAAAAGTGTGGGTAATCGATATTAGGTGCTCAATCCGCACTACTTACCTAATTCGTACTAAGTTCGAAATTCGGGTAACGTGTACAATCAACACTACATACCCAATCCATTGCGAAATTCGCACTCGCGTTATTTATTACACTCGAAATCCGGCAGTGTGTGCAATCCGTACTACGTGTGTAATTCGTATTATGAATGCAATATGTACTATGGTCGAAATCTGGACAATGTGTGCAAGCCGCACGTAATATGCAATCCATACTACATGCAATCCATACTACATGCTCAATCAATCCGCACTATGTACGCAATTTGGGCAACGTACGGAAATCCGGGCAATGGGCGAAATACATATGAAATTCGTATTATGGTAAACCTAATCAGGTTAATCTTCGTCTAAATTTAAATACACGTAGAAAGTAATTTTCACTCTATATAAAGAAGACAGTCACTATATAAAGAAGACAGTCACTATAAGTATGATTTTTAAGGGTTGTTTATTGTTTTTAAGTGGTTGAACTTAACAATTATATCATGAAAGATTAATGAATAAAGTGTATTCAACGTTTATTTCGATTTTTAATTTTTGCATTAAAAATATTTTTCTAATTTAAGACTAGGGGATTGTGGTGCGTAAATAGAGTTTGGGCCCGATAGAGCCTAAATCTAAGTATTATTGGGCCCAATAGATACGTCAAGAAAAAAATTCTAAAGAGAGATTTGATTATAAAAAGGAGGAAAAAACCTAAAGAGCGATATCTATTTTTTTTTTTTTCAGATGATAAGTGACATGAAAATAAACTATTCTACTAGAAGACAAGTCCCTAACACTGAGGTTTCTATGCATATTGTTTCATTTGTCTGTCATTTCCTTACAACATAATCTGATTCAGATGGCAGTTAAGACAGTAATTACGACGATAATGATGTGATTATAATAAAATAATTAATAAAAATAATAATAATAATAATAATAAATGGAAGCACTTTATTAAAAAATAGTGATTTTGCGTTTTTATGTCCCAACAATAGAATTAATTAATGAATCGTGGATTCAATAACAAAATAGTTTCGAAAGAAGAAATGTTTCGATAACTTATCCAAGCATCAACAATAGGATCGAATTATAGAAAAAAATTGCATCAAAACATAGAAATTACAATCCAAATGTGAAATCGAGCACCAAAATCCGCACTAAAAACCGGAAAAGAGCACTGAAAATCGAAAAAGAAAAAGATAAGAAGATCGACCAGAATTAAAGATTGAAAATTCTCTTTATACACTCTAATATCTTAATGGATTACCAGAATTTATAGATGAGAAGAGAAAGAAAATCATTAAAACAAAAAATAAATTGTCTTACTTTTAACATCTCTTCAAGTTAAGAATAGATATCGATTATTCTTAGCTTGAAAACTAAATATATGAAAGTAGGATGTGACAAAGTCTTCATCAAATTTTGTGATTTGCATGCGGGAAAAAATAGAAAGAAGTTTTGTTAAACCTTAGTTAACTTTCTCTCAACAATATGATAATCGATCTCTATATATTTTGTTCTTTCATGATTGGAGGTAATTTGAATGACAGATCTGTTGTCACAATATAATAAAGTTGATCTAATGTAGTTTATCTTTGAATCATCAAAGATATATGTGAGTCATTATAGTTCACACATAGTGGCAGCAAGAGCACGATATTCAACTTTAGTTAAACTTTTCAATCCAGTTTGTTGTTTCTTCGATTTCCAAGATATGGGAGAATTGCTGAGATAATATAGCTAATGGTGGATTTTCGAATTTCAAGACAACTAGCCCAAGCTAAATCACTATAGGCTTTGAGTTGTATATCACTGTTAACATAAAGAAATATACCTTTTTCCAAATAGCTTTTAAGATATAGCAGCTTGATGATGATTAGTAATAAGAGTAGAGATATGTTGACTAAGATGGTGAACATCTTGAGTAATATCAGGTCTTGTGTTAATTAGATGGATAAGTCTTCCTATGAGTCTTCGATAAGATATGATGTCTTCTAGAGGTTTTCCTTCTGTAGAGGTAATTTTTATAGAATGATTCATAGGAATTTTAACAGGAGCACAATATAGCATACTCGTGTCTTTGAGAAGATTGAGAGTATATTTACATTGATTCAAATGAATTCCTGTTTTATTTCTTGCATCTTCAAATTCAAGGAAGTATGTTAAATTTTCAAGTTTTTAATTTTAAAGGTTTTATTTAATAAATCGGTAATTCTAACTATTTCTGCAAAATCTTCTCTGGCTAAGATCATATCATCTACATAAACTAAAATTATAATTTTACTATTACCTTTTCGATTTAAAATAAAGAGTGATCCGCTGAAGGATGTATGTATATCCATGAGACAAAAGAAAGCTAGAGAGTTTTTCATACCATTGTCTACTTGTTTGTCATAATCCATAGAAAGATTTGTGTAATTTACGTACCTGATTCTTAATGTCACCAACCATATCAGGAAGGATACTCATATAAATATCTATATGTAAATATCCATGCAATAAATCATTGTTGATATCTAATTGTTTTATATGCTAACCTTTTATGGCAACCACAAATAAAAGCATTCTGACAATGGTGAGTTTAGCAACAAGGGAGAAAGTATCGAAGAAATCGAGCCCTTCAAGCTATTGTAAAAGCTGATAGAGACACGAACAAACTTTATTCCTGAAACGTGTATAAACACTGCCTTTAAGGACTTATCCGCAGTGTATTGCGCAAGTCCCCCAAGATAGAACATGAATTTCTCGGAATATCCGAGGATCTCAGAAACTAGCAAGAAGCTCTCAAAAGAGTAAATTAACTCAGGATCACAGAAAGAAGATCAGAGAAGAGAAGATGAGAGAGGTGTTTTCTGAAGAGTGTGAAGTTGTCTCTATTTATAAGAGAAAGTCTGTAACAATTATGAAAGACTTGGTAGTGGGTCTGTAACGTTCTCTGAAATAGTCTTCTGCAACGTGTGTGAGAACATGTTCTCTGAAATGGTCTTCTGCAACGTTATCTGAAATAGTCTCCTGCAACGTGTGAGAACACGTTCTCTGAAACAGTCTTCTGCAACGTGTGAGAACATGTTCTCTGTTTTGCAATACCCCTTAATTTACAACAATCCCCACATATTGCAAAACAAAAGAAGATAAAAGAAATAAAAGAGGAAAATTCTGGGTCTCATATAAGATGTAATGCATCAGAGCTGGTATAGCAAGCTATATGAACCAGTCTTAGACTAAAAAACTTAACACACAGTGTAGTTGGTGTAGTAAGCTATATGAACCAAAACACTTAATGTGTGTTAACGGCTTTAATAATTACAATACACCCCCACAATTCTTGTTGTTATTGTTGTGTTGCGCTTACTAGGCCATGCGCGTGCCCGGTATTCATGAGTGTTCTAGAAATCTTGCAAAGATCTCATACAAGCGGCCCCACTCGACACTCATATAGGTGACTTCATCAAGCGTATGCTGCAACTTATACACCACCCTTAAGGGATATGAAATCATTTAAAAACTTTGTTTAGACTAAAATTCCTACACCACATAGAATTTTAATTACAAAGTTTAACCTCTCAATGATGCAGTATCTAGCACTTTCACACATATACACCATAGGAATGGACATAATTGATTTTAATCAATTTTAGTGCTAGCAAGACTAACAAGTGACTTGTTTTTACCCATATGAACCTTATTCATGGGATCTCCAATCACAAAGGTTGGGTTACCATCACCTGTTTGTTTGCAAGTTGCTTAAGTCCCATTCTCCTCGGTGTTTCTAAAATCATATTTCTCGCTAAGAGTTTTGTTAGAGGATCTGCTAGATTCCATTCTGACTTCACATAATCAATGGAAATTGTTCCATTCTTTAGCAGATGCTTCACTAAATTATGTCTCAATTTTATATGTCTGTTTTTTCCATTTTAGTTCTTATTTTTTGCTATAGCTATTGCCAATTGACAATAATAGTGTATTGATACAGACGATATCAGTTTCATTCCTAATGGAATATTTACTAAGAAGTTTTTCAATCACTCAGCTTCACTACCAGCCATTTCGAGAGCAACAAATTCAGATTCCATTGTTGATCTTGCAATAATTGTTTGTCTGGCTGATTTCCATGTAATCGCACCACCCCCGAGTGTGAATACATAGCCACTAGTAGATTTTGTCTCATCTGAATCAGAAATCCAGTTAGCATCATTGTACCCTTCTAGTACAACGGGAAATCCACTATATTTAATGACATAATCCATTGAACCTCTTAAGTATCTCATAAGTCTTGTAAGTGCATTTTAATGTTCTTGATTAGGACATTGAGTGTACCTACTCAGTCTACCTACTGCATAAGCAATGTCGGGTCTAGAAAAGTTCATTAAATGCAGTAAGCTCCCAATTACCTAGGCATACTGAGGTTGAGAGATTAAGTCTCCTCTATTTTTCTTTAACTTAGAGTTAGCATCATAAGGGGTATTCACTGGTTTGGCGTTATAACACCCAAACTTCCTAAGAAGTTTCTCAATATATTGTTCTTGGGATAGAAAAATATTAACTCCCTTCCTTATGATTTTAACTCCCAAAATCACATTGGCTTCACCCGTATCTTTCATTTCAAATTTAGATCCTAGAAACAACTTAGTTCTGGAGACAATGTCAATGCATGTACCAAATATTAGCATATCATCTACATATAAACATATAATGACACATTCACCACTATCAAATTTAGAGTACACACATTTATCAGCATCATTAATTGAAAAGTCATTACAAAGTAGAACACTATCAAGTTTTTCATGTCATTGTTTTGGTGTTTGTTTTAATCCATATAAGGATTTTAAAAGTCTGCACACTTTGTTCTCTTGACCTGGAACAACACACCCTTCAGGTTGAGTCATATAAATTTCCTCCTCTAATTCACCATTCAAAAAGGCTGTCTTAACATCCATTTGGTGTATAACTAGTTTATGGATAGCTGCTAGAGCTAACAAAACTCGAATAGAGGAAATCCTAGTCACAGGGGCAAAGGTGTCAAAATAATCAATGTTGGATTTTTTAGTAAAACCCTTTGCTACTAATCTTGCCTTATATTTATCTATGGATCCATCAGAATGATACTTTTTCTTAAAGATCCACTTACAACCAATAGGTTTTGTTCCTTTAGGAAAATCTACCAAAGTCCAAGTATTATTTTTCTTAATTGAATCAATTTCAGTCTTAATGGCCTTATCCCAATGTATTGCATCAGGAGCCCTAATAGTCTCTAAAAAACTCATTGGATCATTTTCAACTAGATAAGTGTAGAAATCATCTCCAAAGGAGGTTTCCTTCCTCTGTCTTTTACTTCTCCTCAAATCCTCATATATTTTATCACTATTAATCTCTATAGATTGTTTAGGTGTCTCACTAATCTTTAGAGGAAAAATATGTTCAAATAACTCAACATTTGTTTTCTCTACTATAGTATTATGCTCAATTACATCACTTTTGAGGACAAGAAACCTATAGGCAGCACTATTTTCTGCATAGCCTAAGAACATACAATCAGAAGTTTTAGAACCTATTTTCCTTTTCTTATGATTGGGTAACATTACCTTAGCTAGGCACCCCACACTCTTAAATATTTAAGATTAGATTTATGACATTTCCATAACTCATAGGGAGTTTTACCAGTTTTCTTAAAAAACACACTGTAAGTATATCTTCTCTCAGAGGTTATTTGGTGCACTAGAGTTGTTTGATTAAGTATACTTTGGTGTATGTAGAGTAGTCATCTATAAATGTCACAGATCATATGAATCATTAATATAAGCAGAAGAACAAAATTTATTAACAACCTCATAGATGTTAAGTACAAAAAAACCTTGATCACAATATCCCTTCCCTACAAGGACATTATTTTTTGTCATAACAATCTTATCAGATTCAAATGACACTTTAACCCCAACTTTTCGTAACAGTGCTACAGATATTAGATTAGCTCTGATTAATGGCACATGTAACACATCATTCAAGGTCAGAGTCTTTCTAGATATGAGTTTTAGAAGAACTTTTCATTTTCCTAAGACAGGAGTTGTCTTGGAATCATCGAGATAAATATGTTCTTCTCCATCCCCACACTAGTGTAGGAGGTAAAAACACTTGCACATATGTGCCTGATAGCACCAGAGTCTACCACTCATTTGCTCACATTTGTCACAAGATTTATTTGGGAAACGACCACAATAATTATATCTTCTCCTTTGGCTAAATTTGCCTTAGGAGGATTGTCGTTTTTCATTCCACGTCTACACTGAGGTGCATGATGACCTTACTTTTCATAAAAAGCAATCTTGTTTCTTGAAGGTAAAGTGGAGTTAGATCCATTGGTTTCATACAGTTTCAACCCTTTCTTATACGTATGTACAAAATAATATAGGGACAAAATAATATTCTACTTATACGTATGTACAAAATAATATGCAAACAAAATAATATCCTACACGTATGTACAAAATAAAATATTATGTAGGTCTAAGTCATGCACACGTAACTATTAATTGTTCACTACCAAAACAAATCTCTCACAACATATAATACTCATGTATAATTCATATACTCATGAAGCATAATTCATTTTTCCTATTTCATTGGTGTAATAAATCTGAAAAAGGAACATGTGTTTGACACGTGTGCTCTATGGACAAGCATGATGTATGCTGATAGTATTTGATCTAAAAGTTTACATTTCTTTCATCATAATTATAACATGCAGTAATCAATATGATTCACCTTTAACCCAATCACATAATTTGTTTTTTCAATTAAAATCAATTACAGGGTCATTCACATTTCAATAAGAATTATAGTATCATTCACACAGGGCTATGAAATTAATTTCAATTTGAAATTGATTGCAGCTTAAAACATAGGTTAGGATTTATTCCTTTATTCAATTTTGGGAAAAGCATAATTTAAAAATTATCATAAGAGAAAATCATAAATCTAATAAGTATGACTCTGATACCACATGTATTTTAATTTGTAGTTTTTATACGTTACTAATTCTATAAAATTACTCTTCACGTTTAGATTCTTTATTCTCACGTAATAGCATACATGAATCATAATCATATAATAACATACATGAATTGATTCTCACGTAATAACATACATGAATCATAATCAGAAGACTAACCTTGATCCGTGAGCACTTCATAATTCCCTTTCTTTCATTATCCAATATTCTAAAACTGTTGAAGGAAGTGGTTAAGATTCGTACTGTCAGCCATAAGTCCTTAAGATTGTTGTAAAAGCTGATAGAGACACGGACAAACTTTATTCCTGAGGCGTGTATAAACACTGCCCTTAAGGACTTATCCACGGTGTATTGCGCAAGTCCCCAGGATACAACAGGAACTTCTCAGAATATCCAAGAATCTCAGAAACTAGCAAGAAGCTCTCAAAAGAGTAAATTAACCCAGGATCACAGAAAGAAGATCAGAGAAGAGAATATGAGAGAGGTGTTTTCTGAAGAGTGTGAAATAGTCTCTATTTACAAGAGAAAGTCTGTAACAGTTATGAAAGACTTGGTAGTAGGTCTGTAACGTTCTCTGAAACAGTCTTCTGCAACGTGTGTGAGAACACGTTCTCTGAAACGGTCTTCTGCAACATTCTCTGAAACAGTTTCCTGTAATATGTAAGAACATGTTCTCTGAAACAGTCTTCTACAACGTTTGAGAGAACACGTTCTCTGAAACGGTCTTCTGCAACGTGTGAGAACACGTTCTCTGTTTTGCAATACCCCTTAATTTACAACACAAGCTGGGTATACCCTTTTGCTACAAGTCTAGCTTTATGTCTATCTATGGTTCCATCATTTTTATGTTTGATTTTATATACCCATTTACACCCAATGACATTTTTATTATGAGGAAGTAAAGTGAGAGTCCAAGTATTATTATTTTCTAGAGCAAAAAGTTCTTATGACATAGCTTTTCGTCAATGTTTGTGCTTGTAAGCTTGTTCATAAGTTTTAGGTTCTTTGGTAACCTCGATGCTAAGTATAACTTGTTTGAAGGTAGATGATAGTTTATTATAGGAAATGAAATTCTCGATAAGATATTTCTAACCTTTGAAGTTGTAACATAGTAATTTTTTAGATGGGTTGGAGGATTTCTAAAGCGAGTGGTTCTTCTCAAGATAGGAATAGAAGAGATTATCATGTCATTTTGAATTGATGTAGCGTCTTGTGCAGTATCAATTGATTGAGTCAAGGATGCATCATCAATGGATTGTGTATCATCAATCAATTGACTCGACACACATTCTTGTGTTATATCGATCGGTTAAATTAGTTTAAGACTTTTTACAATATTGATCGAGTGTGAGCTCTTCTATCCTTAATTTCATTGTCTTTAATTTCTTAAGAGTCAATATTTACATTGAAACTTGTTAGAATCGCGCAGCGGAATGTTCGCGTTGTCGGACAAAAACCAAGAGGGGGGTGAATTGGTTTCTTAACAAAAATTAGGTTTTAAAAATTTTCCCCAAATTTTACCGATTAAAAAGCTATGCAAACGTAAATAGAATAGAGATAGATTCTTACACAGGAGATTTATACTGGTTCGGATCAAAAGACCCTATGTCCAGTTGCTAATCACTCAAACAGAAGATTAACGCTGTCACTATAATCAAAGTTGTTACAAACAGATAACAATTGAAAAGATAAAGTAAAGAAAACACATTTCTTGAAACCCACAAGAGATGAAGAACAACTTTCCCTAGAGACAGCACAACACACAATCCACTAAGAACTCCACTTAGTGATTCTTATCGCTTCTAGCACACACCAGGTTCCAAAAACCCCCTTTTCCTCCAAAAACAGTTCTCTGGCACTCATAGCACTTAACTTTTGTTTGAAAAAGGTTGTTCAATTTTTCTGAGAGCCTTAGAGAACCTTAAGTAGAGAAATTAGGGTTTGGGAATTGGGATTTTCGGAACTAGGAGTATTGGGATTAGGGTTTTCGAAAATAGGTTTAATTTGAAGTTGAAAATCAAAATCTGACTGAAATAATCGATTAAATGAAGTGTTAATCGATTATTACAGAGCCAAAATCAACAGAACCCCAAAACTCTCTGTTTTAATCTATTAACTAGCCTGTTAATCGATTAATAGGCCTGTTAATCGATTAACAGGCCTGTTAATCGATTAACAAGTGTGTTAAATGATTATTACAGTGAACAGTTACAGAAAATGGTTTTTCTCACTGTAATAATCGATTATCTAATGATTTAATCGATTAAACCCGAGGCTAACTGATAAATGTGAGTTTTTGAAGCTTCTAAATAGTAGACTATGTACCAACTATCTTAGACTCTAATATTACAAACTCAAACTCATCAAAACAGAGTTATTACACAACAATATAAGTCTTCAACACTCTAAGTTCTTTGTTCTTGAATCATCATCAAAATCAACAAGCTTCATGTCCATGTAAGCTCAACATCAAGTCCTTGTATGTTCAACAATCTCCCCCTTTTTGATGATGATCAAAATTTTCTTTTAAAGCCTTGTAATAACCTGTTTTATCTGTCACACTAACAAACACATTAAACATACCAGATAATATTTAAATTCAATCATAAGAGGCTTTAAATATATCTCCCCCTATTTTGATTATTATCAAAAATTGAAAGCTCCCCTTATAATAATCATAAGAGCTCCCCCTCAAAATATGCATAACTTGGAGATAACTCCCCCTCAAACAAAGCATTAAAAGAACACCACATTTTATTTCAAAAATGAAAATACATTACAATCACAAGATAAATAAAACAAACTTTAAAATTCTTCACTATCACTATGAAAGTGTGCATCAAATTTATTTTCTAAATGACACACTTTATCATCTACATCAGAGATACGACGAATTATTTCCTCATGTCGTACTCCAGAAAGAGTGAAGAATGCCTGCATCCTCTGGTTCATATCAGATAACATATCTTCCATAGATTGTCGGGTTTCAGGATGAGCAGAGGAAGTTCCAACACTTTGGATTTGATCAGAGGGAAACTCAGCAGCAGGGGGCATATCTTCATCAGAATCTTCATTATTGTCATCTTCGTTCAGAATGTCATCCTTGTGAACATAAATATTGTTGACACACACCATTTGGAGTTGGGTTAATGTGTTGTCCAGCATGCGATTTAAGTTATTCGTTCGTACTGTTTGTTCACCTTCGACATTTACTCCTTTGAATTCAAGAATGCGAGAGACAAGGAGGGCATATGGAATTTTGAAGGTGGGATGGCGTTTGGCTTTTAACATAGTCATGGTGACAAGAATGCCCCAATCTAAAGGCTTATTATTCATTATGGCATGAATAATACGAAGATCGATTGAAGAACATTGAGTATGATTTGTAGCTCGGGAACATAGGATCCAGACAAGTAAATGTAAAATCATGCGTTCCTCCTTCTTCAAAGGTCCATCTAGAAGGAGACACTCAATCTCCATGGAAGGGTTTCGCAGAAAAGAACGGTAAGCCATGATCCTATCAAAATCATCTAACTCACCAAACACGTTAATAACATCTTCTCTTATAGGAAAATGGGCAACATTTTCCCAAATATCATCATCAAGAATAATTGTTACCCCCTTTACACGAGATGTAGCAATTTGATCTCTGAATTTGAACCTAAAGTAAAATACCCTAACTAAGTCAGGATAATACGTACCTTGCATTTGGATGAAAGGGAGAACTCCTTGAATTTCAAGGAGATTAGGAAAGTTGAATCCCCTATTGATGAACTGATCACCAATAAGGAACTTAGGAGAAACAATACCACGTTCCTTCCAATAAGACAGAAATTCTTGTCGGCCTTCAGCATCAGAGATCCATCCTTCTACAGAATTAGGACGGGGATGAGATGAGGGTGCAGATCTTCTTCTGGTGGGAATTTTAGCACGAGAAGATGAGGCCATTGTAGGATTAGAAGAGTAACAAGAAGATTTAGGAGGACAAGTGATGTTAAAAGAAGGCAAAGTGAGTAGAATGAGGCAAGAAAGCTTGAATTCAAGAGATAGAAGTGAGTAGAAGTGAAATGGAGGTCCCTATTTATAACCAAGCATCTCCAACGGTCATATGGGAGTGAATAAGGGTCAAGAGAGCCGTTGGCAACGGCTAGGAACCAAAACTTGCCAGGTTTAATCGATTAAATCTTGAATTAATCGATTAAACCAGTACCAGACCCATTTAATCGATTAATTCAAGCTGTTAATCGATTAACACTGAGTTTAATCGATTATCTGGCGAGTTAATCGATTAATCCAGAGAGAAATGTCATGTTTTGGGTGCAAATAATCGATTATAACTCCAAATAATCGATTATTCCAGAGAGTACATCAAATTTTTGAGGTTTATACACATGATAATCTATTAACATCCTGCATAATGAATTATATCCTTACAATCATCCAAAAACTGTCTAATTAAGCAGAATTTAAGTTATTTCTAATATCCCTAAGTCTTTTCTAAGATCATAGAATCTATCCTTGGGGTAGAGGCTTAGTAAAAATATTTGCTAATTGATGCTTTGTGTCAACATACTCAATTTTACAGTTTCCTTTGCTTATATGATCTCTTAAGAAGTGATGTCTAATCTCTATATGCTTAGTCCTAGAGTGCATTACTGGATTCTTAGTAAGATTGATTGCACTCGTATTATCACACATCAAAGGTATGTCATTTAGAAATATACTATAATCTTCTAGTTGTTGTTTCATCCACAAAATTTGAGCACAAC
The DNA here is from genome assembly GCA_963425845.1 of Sphenostylis stenocarpa. Taxonomy (NCBI): domain Eukaryota; kingdom Viridiplantae; phylum Streptophyta; class Magnoliopsida; order Fabales; family Fabaceae; genus Sphenostylis; species Sphenostylis stenocarpa. The sequence goes on along the minus strand of OY731402.1, from coordinate 50,233,336 downwards.
AATTACCAGCTGCAATATATTCAGCTTCAGTGGTGGATAAAGCAACACATGCCTGTTTCTTAGAATGCCAAGATACTAAAGATGAACCTAACAAATGACATGTTCCACTAGTACTCTTTCTATCAATTTTGCATCCACCATAATCAACATCAGAATATCCTATTAAACTAGAACAAGCATCAGATGGATACCATAAACCAAAACCAGTAGTTCCTTTTAAATATTTTAAAATACATTTTACTGCAGTTAGGTGAGATTCTTTTGGACAAGCCTGAAATCTAGCACACACACAGACAAAATGCATAATATTAGGTCTACTTGCAGTTAAGTATAACAGAGAACCTATCATACCTCTATACATAGATTGATTAATGTCTAAACCTGATTCATCCTTGTCTAAATAGCATGAAATTCCGATAGGTGTGTTAGCTTCCTTTGAGGTATCCATTCCAAACATTTTGAGTATCTCTTTGCAGTATTTTGTTTGAGAGACAAAGATACCATCTTTAAGTTGCTTTATTTGAAGTCTAAGGAAGAATGTTAATTCCTCCATCATAGACATTTCAAACTCTCCCTGCATTATCTTAGCAAATTCTACACACAAAGAATTATCAGTTGATCCAAAAATAATATCATCAACATATACCTGGATTAATAAGATATGTTCTTTTACTTTCTTTATAAACAAAGTAGAATCAATTTTTCCTCTAGAAAAATTATTTGAAGTTAGAAAACTACTTATTCTTTCATACCAAGACCTAGGAGCTTGTTTCAACCCATATAATGCTTTCTTTAATTTAAAAATATGATTAGGATAACTAAAATCTTCAAATCCAGGGGGTTGCTCCACATATACTTCTTCTTTAATAAAACCATTCAAAAATGCACTTTTAACATCCATTTGATATAATTTAAATTTCATCAAAGATGCATAAGCAAGAAGTAGCAGTATAGTCTCTAACCTGGCAATAGGAACATAAGTTTTATCATAATCAATACCTTCCTCCTGACAGTAGCCTTTGGCAACAAGTTTGACTTTATTCTTTGTTATGTTTCCATCTTCATCAAGTTTATTTCTAAATACCCATTTAGTTCCAATTACTTGATGTGATTCTTCTCTTGGGATTAATTCCCAGACTTGATTCCTTTCAAATTGGTTAAGTTCCTCTTGCATAGCTATGCACCATTGGTCATCTTTAAGTACTTCCTCAACATTTTTGGGTTCTATCTGTGACACAAAAGCTACAGACATGCAGAAATTAGTCATATTTCTAGTTCTTACCCCATTTGAGATATCACCAATGATATTGTCCATTGAGAGTCCTCTTGGTGATTGCCATTCTTTTGGTAATTCAGGCGTTTGAGAAGGCTCATTTTCTTCTAAATACAATTCATCAAGAGCCTCTCTTATATACTCATCATCACCTGCAAGTTCTTTATTTGACTCAAGAGGATTTCCCCCAAGGTCTATAATCTCATCAAAAGTGACATGAATAGATTCTTCAATATTTAAGGTTCTTCTATTAAACACCCTGTAAGCTTTGCTATTTAATGAATAACCTAGAAAAATGCCCTCATCAGCTTTTGAGTCAAATTTTCCTAAGTTGTCCTTTCCATTATTTAACACAAAGCACTTACATCCAAATATTTTTAAATGAGCAACATTAGGTTTTCTATCATTTAATAATTCATAGGGAGTTGATTTTATAATTGACCTAATGAACATTCTATTTAAAACATAACAAGCAGTACTAACCGCATCAGCCCAAAAATATTTAGGAACATTTGATTCATTTAACATTGTCCTAGCAAGTTCCTCTAGAGACCTATTTTTCCTTTCAACTACACCATTTTGTTGGGGAGTCCTAGGAGCAGAAAAGTTATGCAATAGTCCATTTTCCTCACAATATTTTTCAAACTTTTCATTTTGAAACTCACCACCATGGTCACTTCTTAAAACTTTAATTCTTAAGTCTTTCTCATTTTGAATTTGCTTTGCAAAATTTCTAAAGACCTTAAAAGCTTCACTTTTCATTGTTAGGAAAAATGTCCAAGTATATCTAGAGTAATCATCAACAATCACAAAACCATAATAATTTCCACCTAAGCTTTTTATCCTAGAAGGACCAAATAAGTCTAAATGTAATAATTCTAGGGGTTTTGAAGTGGAAATAACATTCTTTGATTTAAATGATGATTTTACTTGTTTACCTTTTTTACATGCATCACATAACCTATTTTTTTCAAACTTTAACTTAGGCAAGCCAACAACTAAGACTTTTGATATCAATTTATTTAAATGATGCATATTTATATGAGCTGTTTTCTTATGCCATAACCAAGGGTTCTCTTCCTTAGCAACTAAACATGTTATTCTAGAATCATGTAAACAATCCAAATCAATCAAGTATATGTTATTATGCCTAATACCTTTTAATTCTACATTTTTGGAATCTATCAAATGTATGGTGCAAAATTTACTTTCAAAGATTACCTTAAATCCTTTGTCACATAGTTTACTTATGCTAAGGAGATTATGCTTTAGTCCATCAACAAGAAGTACATCCTTAATCTCTAATGTGTTTGCACCACCTATATTTCCAATTCCAAGAATTTTCCCTTTGTTGTTGTCCCCATAAGTTACATATCCTTGTTCTTTAGCTTTGAAACTCACAAATTTTGTTTTATCACCGGTCATATGCTTTGAGCATCCACTATCAAGATACCACATAGAATTCTTTGATTTGGAAGTTTCCTACAAAACAAGAACATAGTAAACTTAGGTCCCCGTAACTTTTGGGTCCTTGGGGTTAGAGACAAACAAATTATTTAACAATAGGAACCCAAATGTATCTACCTTTAGGAACACCAAAATGTTTTATTTTACATTTATTTGAAGTGTGACCTTGTTTCATACAATAAAAACATGCTTTTGATGTAGCTTTAGAATAAGATGCATTACTAACAAAAGATGCTCTAGTTCCTTTTTCTACCCATACTCTTTTGTTTTTCCTTTTAGGTTTTTTCAAAGGAACTTGATGATTTACACTATTTTGAGCTAAAACAATTTTATCCTTCTTAAAATCACTTATCTCCTTTTCGGCTTTGTCTAGCAAATGGTTAAGAATATCTATATCATATTCATACTCTTTACAAGATGCACATGCTAAGTTCTTATCATCATTCTCATCTAAACATACAATTTTCGTTTCTAAGGTTTCCTTTTCCTCTAAACATGTGATTTTCGTTTTTAGTGAGTCAACCTCCTTTTCGGATCTACTTAAATTCTTTTTCACAACTTTATATTCATTTTTCAAGTCCTTAAAGGCACTAAACAATTCATTATACGCATTTTGCAGTTCATCATAGTTATTTTCATCATCACTTGAGGATGAGTCGGAATCACTTACCTCAAAGTCAGAAGATATGTTGTCTTTTGCCAACAAGCAAATGTTAGCTTCTATTTCTGAGTCACTTGATTCCAAAATCGAGTCACTATCATCGGTTTCTTCATAAGTTACTCTTAGTATTTCCCACATCTCTTGAGCACTTTTACAAACAGAGATCCTGTAAAACTCGTCAAGGGTTAAAGCAGATGAAATAATATTTCTAGCCCTAACGTCAAATTGTGCTTTTCTATTTTCCTCTGTTGTCCATCTAGAAAAAGGTTTAGGAACGTCTACACCGTTCTCAGTAACTTTAGGAATATAGGGACCGTTTAAAATAGCGTCCCAAACACCTCTATCAACAGACTCTAAAAAAATTTGCATTCTTACTTTCCAGAAAGGATAATTTTGACCCGCAAAAAGTGGGGGTCTGTTGATAGACGAACCTTCGACAAAAGTTTGATTTTGTCTGGCCATTTTCGAAAAGTTTGAATGACTATCAAAGCAAGCTCTGATACCACTTGTTAGAATCGCACAACAGAATGTTCGCGTTGTCGGACAAAAACCAAGAGGGGGGTGAATTGGTTTCTTAACAAAAATTAGGTTTTAAAAATTTTCCCCAAATTTTACCGATTAAAAAACTGTGTAAACGTAAATAGAATAGAGATAGAGTCTTACACAGGAGATTTATACTGGTTCGGATCAAAAGACCCTACGACCAGTTGCTAATCACTCAAATGGAGGATTAACGCTGTCACTATAATCAAAGTTGTTACAAACAGATAACAATTGAAAAGATAAAGTAAAGAAAACACCTCTCTTGAAACCCATAAGAGATGAAGAACAACTTTCCCTAGAGACGACACAACACACAATCCACTAAGAACTCCACTTAGTGATTCTTATCGCTTCTAGCCCACACCAGGTTCCAAAAGCCCCTTTTTCCTCCAACAAACAGTTCTCTGGCACTCACAACACTTAACTTTTGTTTGAAAAAGGTTGTTCAATTTTTCTGAGAGCCTTAGAGAACCTTAAGTATAGAAATTAGGGTTTGGGAATTGGGATTTTTGGAACTAGGAGTATTGGAATTAGGGTTTTCAAAAATAGGTTTAATTTGAAGTTGAAAATCAAAATCTGACTGAAATAATCGATTAAATGAAGTGTTAATCGATTATTACAGAGCCAAAATCAACAGAACCCAAAACTCTCTGTTTTAATCGATTAGCAGGCCTGTTAATCGATTAACAGGTGTGTTAATCGATTATTACAGTGAACAGTTATAGAAAATGGTTTTTCTCACTGTAATAATCGATTATCTAATGATTTAATCGATTAAACCCGAGGCTAACTGATAAATGTGAGTTTTTGAAGCTTCTAAAGAGTATACTATGTACCAACTATCTTAGACTCTAATATTACAGACTCAAACTCATCAAAACAGAGTTATTACACAACAATATAAGTCTTCAACACTCTAAGTTCTTTGTTCTTGAATCATCATCAAAATCAACAAGCTTCATGTCCATGTAAGTTCAACATCAAGTCCTTGTATGTTCAACAAAACTCTCTCTGAGGGGTATACTGTGGTTTTCTTTAAATTTTTCAAGATATAGAAACTATTTTTCATACAATATTACATTCCTTGATATAGTTATATCTTGTGTTTTTAGATTAAAAATCAAATATCCTTTTGTATGACCTTTAAAACCCAGAAATATGTCAGGATCAGCTCTTGGATCGAGTTTCTTCCTATTAGTAGTAATAGTGCTAATGTAAACAAGACATCCAAATACCCTGAGGTCAGAAATATCATATGATTTTGTGTAAATATTTTCAAAAGGAGAGGTATAGGAATGTAATTAATCAGATAAACAACATGCAAGACAACATAATACCATAATTGTTGAGTTAATTTGGATTAAGATAGGAGTACTTGAATAACATTAAGGACATGTTGATGTTTTCTATCAACTACTCATTTTGTTTAGGAGTCTCGACGCAGGTGGTTTGATGTATAGTCTCTTTGTGATTATAATAATATTTCATGTTAAATTCTGGTTCATTATCAGTCTATCCATAGAACTTGCAAGTAGAATTACTCGATGATATATTGTTGATCTTATGATCAAGATTCATAATATAAGTTTGAAAGATTTGTCTTTCCTGTTGAACAACATAAGAAAATATTTTTTATAGAGGGGTATAGGATCCATGAGAAGAACATGAGATTTGACATTGTTATACTATTCATTTAAGCTTCTCAAGAATTGTATAACTTGATCTTCTCTTTTACGTTGTTGAATTATAGGAAGAACAATGCAAAAACATTTTGATAGACAAGTACAGGTGGGATCATGTCGAAAATTTTCAAGTTCATCCCAAATTATTCTAAGTTTAGTGAAAAACTCAATAATTAAGATATCACTCTATTTGATAGAAGAAGTTTCAAATTGAAGATAAACAATTCATAATAGATTACCTTGAAAATATTGAAACCTTAGATCGTTTCATATCTCTTCAGCTTTGTCCATCCATAATATACTTTGTTCAATAGTAAAAGAAACAAAATGAACTATCCATGATTACTACCATGTTATTACCTCGTCGTCGAGATAAGTAAGAAGGATCATCTTTTGCAAGTTCAAGTGTTGAACCATTAACAAACTTAATCTTGTTCTTTCTGCTTAATGTAGTGAGCATAGATCTACTCCAAGAATAATAATTTTCTACATCAAGAACCGGAGATACCAAGTTTGTTGAAGGATTTTCTTTTGGATGAATTTACAGGAAGATGCTAGTAGAAGAAGAATCTGTAAGAGGCATTGAATTTGTATTTTAGCTGATACCCAAGAAAAACAAGAAAAATAGAAATTCAAGAGATAGTCAGAGTGCACAATAGAGCTTTTCAAATGAAGAACTATAAAACCATATTAAAAAATAGTGATTGAACAATAATATCAACCCAATGAATCATTTATTGAGTAACAAAATAATATCGAAAGTAAAAAGAAACCAAATAATTGAAGAAGTAATGCTTCAATAGCATATCAAGCATTAATAGTGAAATCAAACTGCAGAAAAAACTCAACAAAACATAGAAACTACAATCCAATGCAAAATTAAGCACCGAAGATCGGAAAAGATAAGGATAAGAAGGCTGACAATTCTCATTACACACTCTAATATGTCAATGAGTTACAATAATTTATAGATGAGAATATAAAGAAAACCGTTAAAACAGAAAATAAATTATCTTATTTTTAACACACTTTGTTAAAATCTTTGCATGATGATTTTATCATGAATGTAGGGTTGACCGGATAGATACACTTTTGATATTGGTATATACTCAAAATTTAAGAATACCATGTCAATGGGAGAAGCTTACATGTAACCATCAAACAGAATATGATCTTAAATTTTTTTTAATGGTGTTCATATATATATATATATATATATATATATATATATATATATATATATATATATATTTTTTTTTATAAGAATAATTTTTTTAAAAAGTTAGGTTTTTATGAGGATAACATTACAAATGAAATTTCACCTCACACTTCCTATCAATAATGAATGTAAAGTGATAATATAAACAAAGGCAAAAGTTAATGAAAATATGAAATTGTAAATGAAAAATTATTACATAATTTCAAAGGTCCTTATTAATACGTGGTAAAAAAATACTCACACCTCTTACATGAAAAATAATTTAAATGTTAATATCTTTTAATTATATAATTATTTTTCTGAATGTTAGATCAACAGGGATAATGATATTATTGGTGGTATTTTAGATGTGAATAGTGGCAGATCTTGACCATTGATCTTGGGAGACAAATAATATATTATTTATAAATAATAAATAAATATAAAAGGAAGAAAAAAGATAAAAGGGTGAAAAGATAAAATTGTAGATATATACTTAAATATATTAAATGATCATTTAGTTTGAGAGGGACAAAATCATAAATTATATGAAAGTTACACAACTAGGGGCTGAGAGAATAAAATTGTAAATATACAAGTAAATATATTAAATGTTCATTAAGTTTGGGGACCGAAATCATAAATTACATGGGAGTTACAAAACTTTGGGGGATCACAGCCCCTCAGCTCCCAAGAAGATCCACCACTGAATGTGAAGATGGTATAACATATAAAAACAAATTTGTTTAAAAGATTGTATAAAATATTTTTTAACAAGAAAAAGGTAATTTAGATACTAAATTACTCTATATTTTGATAATTTTTATTTAAATTTTTTCTTCTTTTTTCTTACATTGTGTATTATATTTAAAGATATTATAAAGATTCATAAATAATTATTAAAATGTTATAACAATTACATGTATAAAAACTATATTAATATACTTTAATATTTTAGAAAGATTTTATTGTGGATTTGATTTCCATTCGGTATTTTATGATAACACATTATTTAACATTCTTCCACTTAATGTGTTCTTCTTGAACTCCTAAAGCTGCTTTTAATTTCTAAAATTTTTCTCTAAATAATGTCTTGTTAAAAATATTAACAAGTTGATTAGCGAACTTGTAAAACTCTAACTTCATTTCTCCTTGTTTAATTGGTTAATAAAATGATAATTGATGACTATATGTTTTGTTCTTTCATGGTAGACTAAATTATTTTCCTTGGAAATGACTTATTTATTACCACAATAAATAGTTACTACATCTTGTTTTTTACCAAAACATTCTAGTATTCTTTTTAACCAAATTGCTTATTGGGTTGCTAAGCCTATTGAAATATATTAAGCCTATGTGGAGAGATGAATACAACTTATTACTTCTTTGCACACCATAGTTATATGTGTTTTTTATAGGGATGACAAAATGGGTCAAGTCTCTAAATATGGCGGGACGGGTTAGTATTTTCAGTCTATCAGCTCGCTCTTGCCCAATTCGTCAACCCGTCGGGTGGGGTGGACTAACCTACATATAAGGTGAAAATTTGATAAAAGAGAATTAAAAAAGTTTCACTCTCCCTCACTTATTATGGAAAAACTCATTTCTCTCGCACAAGCTCCTCTCTCTCCTTACTCATCATCTCCTCCTTATTTACCTTTCTTCATCATTCTATAAGGTGAAATTCAGATATACCTCATACTTTTTTTTTTCTCTTTTATCTTTATTACATGCCCTTTCTTAGGGTTTCATTTCTTTCTCTTAGTGTTTTTCTTAGGTGTTTGAATTCTTTAACATAAAAAGTAGAAATTTTACAAGTTTTAACGTTACTTACATGTATTTATTATTACATAAATTTTACGTTAATTTGATTGTTTTAATTTATAATTTCTTAATACAATGTGTTAATTTATATTATTAACTTAAAATATATATGTTTGTTGACAAACAAATAATAATCTTATTAGGAAATTTATTAAAAAATTTGACTTAAAAAAGATAAATAAATAAATTTAAAAAAAAATTATGACGAGTCAACCCGCCAACCCCTTTGGAAAGGCGGGTCAAAGTTTACAACTCATCATGACTATAACGAGCTAGCTCACTCCATCTCATTTTTTATGGACCAAAACAAGATAGACTAACTCATTTTGTTATCCCTAATTTTTCATATCATCCATACATCTTGTCCAATTACTATCACAAAAGCCAACTAACATTACTTTATCTCTATTTTCATATTTTATTCTATAAGTTATAATGTCATGAATGTGTCTTAACACCCTTTTTGCTACAACTAGATGAATATGATTAGGATCATGAACTTAGAAAGTAAACTAGTTACATATATCATATCAAACTTAGATAAAATAAGTTATCAATCAAGCTCTATAGTTGTTGGCATTAACTTTTCTTTCTTGATTTTCTTTTTTGAGTATTTCATTTAGAACTATTGGTGTATTAGTTTAATTACACTCAAACATTTAAAACTTCTTCAATATTTGTTTAGCTTATTTCTTTTTACAAACAAAGACTTCACATTAAATTTTTAACTCAAGTCATCAATAAATAAAATAAACTACTTATTCTCATAATGAGAAACCACATATTTGTGTGAACCAATTTTAATACTTCTTTAGCTCTTCTCCCTCGTTCTTTTGGGATGTGATAATGTTTGTCAAGCAATCACGTTTTTATTATTATTGTAATGGCTATCCAAATATCACACTTTATTATTCTCTTAAGTTATTTTGACAAGTAAAGAATAATTTATGTTTTCATTCATTTATTTTCTACATCTACTCGTACTTTTTGTAATCAAACATTATCTTTTATCTTTATTTTAACAAACTTTTTCTTTATAATTGTTTTTGTTACATATTTCACAATATTTATTTGATTTCCTATTATTTTTCTCCCACCATAAGTTCTTCCTCTTTCTTGTGGTTTTTTTTTCCTCTTTCGAATCTACCAATTTAAAAGACTTCCTAATATTTATTGGTTCATTTTTTTATATTACATTGTGTGTTTGAATTGACAAACACAGTTTATAATTAACGTTTCAACGCAATGTAATAATTTTTAGTCATGATATCTAAGAGATTTCTTCAACTATTAAATAGTAATTTAAAAAAATAGTTGTTTTTTCTATGCCAGCTACCATTCAGTCAAATTTATAAAATTTTTATCAAAAACTTTCCAATCCGTCAATTATATTTCTACATGACTTCAGTTAATTCATTAACTCAAAACAATTTATTTAATTATTCATTTAAATTTTCTTTTTCTTTCATTTTTTTCCATTATCAAAATCTCAAGAGATTGAAATTAAATTGTCCTCCCATAGTTAACAAGAGTATCTCATATTTCCTTTATTATTTTATTAAAAATATGAATACCAAAATTCCTTTTTAAATTATCTTAAGAACTCTCATATTTATCATTTTTTTCTTTTCATCATTACCTATTATAAAGATATAGGGACTATCTTAATACTTTGTTTCTACGAAAAAAATATATATTAATTTTTATAATTTAAAATAATAATTTTTTCTTAAAATCATATTATAAATTGCAACTAATAGTTGAATAGTTGTTTATAATCATTATTCTTTAATTTTTATTTCAATGATTTACACCATTCATACCACTACTTTGTTATTTTAGAGACGATGAAGATATAACACGCAAAACATAAAATACAAAATATTTTCTAATAAGAGAAAAATAATTTAAGTACTGAATTGCTGTTTTTTTATATATTTTTCTTCTTCTTTTTTTACCTGTAAAATGTTATAAAAATATAAAGATCACATTCTTACAATTCAATGTTCTTAAAATTCTCAACGAACTTGTGAACTGGCAGGAAATCAATAACAGCGAACACTGTGAACACTCTGACACAGTGACTGAAGTATATATGATAATAGAGAAAAGACTCAATTACAAAACCAACATACACATGAAACTACACATTCATACAGAAAGCCATGAAGTTTGGCATCTAAGTGCCTTTTATTACATAAATTTTATTCATTCTAAAGATTACAAAAGACCCAAGGAAGCCAATGCTTTACTATGCCTATTAAGCTCAAACCAGAAGCTACTCAATGCCTAACTTCTTTCGTATGTCCACAATGAACTCATGGATCTTATCTTGATCAGGAACAGACTTGGCAACACTTTCTTTCTGGAGGCACCTATTGGCCCAAGCAATGAACTTGGGGCACTCACTCTCTATGTTGAGGATGCCAAAAGGCTCATAGCCTCTGAACCAAGTGTAGAATGGGACAAATGCTATATCCAAAAAACCAAGATTGTCTCCTCCAAAGTAAGCCTTGTCTCCCAGCTCTTCCTCCAACAGTTTAAGGGCTTCTGTGAACTCCTTCTTCGCAGCTTCTTTTTCTTCTCCTTTTGTTTGCCAAATTTTTCCACCAAGATCATATATCTGTTTCACATTAACAACAAGGTAATTAATAACACCACCAAACTACATCATTCTATGGTAAAATCAAAACACAAAATCCATGGTAAAGGAATTACAACCAACAATCAAAACATTGAAGCACAAAAAGGTACCTTCTTGTCAACATAGTCAGCCCAGAATCTAGCCTGAGCTCTCTGGTAAGGGTGAGAAGGCAGCAAGGGATTTGTGTCACTCCAAACCTCATCAATGTACTGAACAGCAATCAGAGACTCACAAATGGGTTTGCCCTTGTGGATGAGAACCGGGATTTTCTTGTGAACCGGGTTCATTTGGAGGAGTAAAGGACTTTTGTTCTTCAAGTCCTCCTCTCTGTACTCATATTTTATACCCTTTTCAGCAAGTGCAATCCTCACCCTCATCCCAAATGGACTTGGCCAGAAATCTAGCAAAACCACCTCATCAGCCATAGTTGTTGGACTTCAAGGAAACCAAAGTATGATGAAGAAGATTCAAGTAAGAAGGTGACTTGCAGTGAAAAAGAAGGCTAAGGCCTACACATTTATAGCTAGTTTTAAAGTTTAAATTATTAAGATATGAGTACTGTGATCTAATGTACATTTGGCATAATAAAAGAAGATTATTAGACGCTCTTTTTGGTTCACACGTTCTCGTAGATTGATATCACCAACGTTAGTGCGTTTTCTAGAATTAATTAGATAGTCGGTCCGTTCGTTTTGATTTTTATTTCTTATCTAATACCTTAAGAATACAGCGGAAGATTATAGAACTTAATCCTCTCAAAAGATAATGATTAATTTATTAATAACTTTTTTTATATAAATTTTTTTATATGTATTATATTATTAGTTTTTATTTATTAATTAAATTTTTCATAAAAAAATTATTATATTTATATATTAAAATAATTAATAATTTAAATTTAATTAATTAATTTTTATAATTTAAATTATAATATTATAATATATTTATATATTATAAATAATAAAATAAATATAATATTTTTAATTATAATTTTTTATTTTTATTTTAATATATAAATATTTTTTAAATGATTCTACTCTGTCTCAGTTAATTTGATTTATATTTTAAAACGAAACAAAAATTTATTTTAATTCGATTTTATATTATGCTAATACTCTAAATTTAATCTGATTATATTAAAATTATTTAAATAAAAATTAAAAATAAAATATTTTAAAAATTTAAATTTTATTAACGAAAATAATTTTGAAACACGAAGCCTTAAATTTCAGAGTTTCATGACCTTCCATTTCTAATGTAATAAATTGGACATAAAAAAAAAAAAAAAGTCGTTCGTGTATTAATTTATTGAGATTAAGTCGGTGCAATTTTTCTCACTTTCTACTTTCCACATGGTTACGGATGCTGTTTCTTCTACAGCAGTATTTATAACTTATTTTTTATATGATTAAGACATGCATTTTTTTTGTCTTGTTTTTATCTTTTTCTTTAAGATTCATTACTTTTAAAACATGTTTCAATTTCATGTTAATTTCACCTCTCTAATTACTTTTAGATTCTTGATATTTCAATTTTTAATATTATTTTTAATTCTTGAGGGTAATTCTAATTATAATTAATATGTTTTATTTTAAACTATGAACAATAATATTTTAGATTGAAAACATACTGCCAAGTCAAAGTTATATGAATAATTTAAATAGAAAACCAAAGAAAAGCAATTGTTGTTTTTCAAATTGTAACGAAAAGCATCTTCAAGGTAGACCCGGTGACGTAATTGCTCACATCATATTTTTTAAGTTGAATTGAAGAGTTCTTAAAAAGAAAAACATTTTTTACATATATACTTTTTTTTTCACAGGCATAAATAATATGAATAATAATATTTTAGATTTCATAAAATAGGTTCTACGTGTCTTGAGCTTTTGTGATTTTTGTTTTATTTTATACAAAATAACCTTTTAGTTTAATAGTCAAATATTATAAAGATAAATATATTATAGTACAAAATTATTTATTCAAATAAACTAATATATAAATGTATTGAAAGTCTTCTCTAGATTTATTTATTATCACCTTGTTTATAACATTGACAACCAATTTAAGATGATGGCTATTTAATATATTATATATATATATATATATATATATATATATATATATATTTTTTTTTTTTTAATTTCTCAATAATTTTTGAATTAAATTTAGTCCCATAACAAATTTTTAATTAATTGAATTAAAAAAATTGTTATTTTTTTTAGTTTTGTTTCATCAAGATATCACACACACACACACACATATATATATATATATATATATATATATATATATATATATATATATATGTTATAATTAAATGACTTATGATGTAAATTATTAATTTGATAAAATAATTACGTGATTAAAAATTTTCAGATTTCATTTTGTACGATTTTAGATACTTTAATTTAAATATTTTATTATTATTATTATTATTTATTGTAATATTTTAATTAATTTGTTTATTTTAATAATAAATTAGTTATAGTTAATGTTACAAACATCTAAAGTAACCTAAAAAAGTTGAAAGCACAGCAAAAATTCTTTTTTTCTTGATTCAAAAGTTTTTTTTTTCTATTTCCACTCAATTTGATTAATTTTATTTCTCTTGTTGTTCTCAATACCTTAATTATCACTAGTGTATTTTTTTTTCTTTTATTTTTATATACTTTTCAAAACATTTGAAACTAATAAAATTTCATACTCAAGCACCATAATGAATGAAAAACAAACCTATCTTTTTTTTTTTTCTATCTTTCTATTTCATTATGAAAAGAATTCACAGAAAAAAGATATCTTATTCTTCATATTTTTTTTAATATAAATATTATTTTTACAATAATAGATAATTTCTAGATGATTATTAAAGTTATTTGATTTTATCCTTTATCTTTTATATTTATATTTTATGTTTTGAGTGAGATTTTTTATTGATTACCCATGAGATTAGGTATTTGTTAAGATAATTCTACGTTTCAAGAAAGCAAAATTATACATAAAATAATAAATACGTAAGAGAATCGTAATTAATATATACTTTAAAAATAATATTATTTATAATATTTTAAATATATATATATATCAGGTTCTATACAAAACAAATAAAAGTATATATCACACTTATAAATGTGATAATAACTAATAAAATATTAATTTTTTTTATACTTTCTCACGTAGTACAAAATACAATATTAATATCAATATCAATATATAATATTAATACCACTTTTTATCCATTATTAACAAAATTTATCATATAATTAGTGAAAGAAATATATGTTATATAATTATTTGAAGACATGAAATGACAATAATGTTTGAAGAATAGTAATAATGTCTTAGACAATAGAAAAAAAAAACTTACCTTATTTTTTTTCATATTAGAGTGGTTACTCGTAATTGGATAGGCCATTGTAATAATAAAATAATGTTTGGAGACGAAAAACTTTGAAAAGAAAAAATTTCAAAAAACATATAAATTATGAAAATTCAGAGTTTTGTAAAGGAAAAGCTCTAGAAAGAGGAGTTTTGAGAAAGTGCAGGACAAAAAAAGAAAATGTAAGACACACATTATGGTGTAAGATGTGAAATAGTTGTATATAAAAGAAATTTTTACATTAATTATTAATGTAACTTATGTAATATTTTATATATAACATGCATTTCTTTTTAAATTGATGTAGTAATACAACTTATATACAAAATTTGTCAATTATTATAAAATTGTCATCGTGCTTATATTTCTATCAATTCGTATGTAGTCAATGTAGATAATAGGATGTTAATAACTTTATACTAGTGGATAATTAAAATATCACCATATTTTATAATTTGATATACAAGATAGGTTAAATAATTTTTTTACAAAATACTATCTTGTACCATATTATTTGGAAGTTATTTCAACTCAATCAAAATTATTTTTAATTTATAAATATTCAATCATAAAGTCTTAAGATTACTCAATATATATCTCTTCTTTTAATCTATTAAATTTAAAAATATTAACTTCACATCCGTCTAACATAATTTTCATCCTAAAAGAGAAATCAAAACTCTAATGATATTTAAAAAAGTTATTGGATTATTAAAAATGACTCTTCGCAATAAATTTTGTTTTATTCTTTTAATTGAACGATTTAAGGTATGATTTATTTTATAAACTCTTTCACATCAATAATTTATTTGTTATTTAACTTTTCATTAAACTCCAACGTCTTCTTTTTCATTACTTGGATAACCTTCTTTCAAATTTCTTCAAATTATTTAAAATACAACACAATAATTACAATTTACATAAATATCAATCAAATTCCTTAACTCTTTTTTAGGAACTCTTCAAAATTTTCAGATTTAAAATTCTATTACAAAATTATTGTTAAAATTATTTTACCCTAGGAAATTCCCAAAAAAAAAAACATTCTTTTCAAACTTTGACATCTCTATTTTTACTTCTGTTTTTTTCCTTTATCTTACATTTTATATTAGATTCAAAAAATTTACTCAAAAATAACTATTAAAATATTATAACGTATAACATAAAGAGCACATCTATTCAATGTTCTAAAAGGTCTTATAATGAAGTTGTTAACAAGGAGGAGATCTACAACAGCGAACACGGTGACACAGGGTCAACTATGTATGATAATAGAGAAATGGCTCGATTACAAAACCAACATACACATGAAAGGTACATCCGAGGTTTTCCAGAAGCTACACACACATTCCTACAGAAAGCCATGAAGTTTGGCACATCTAAGTGCCTTTTATTACATAAATTTTATTCATTCGAAAGATTACGAAAGACCAAAGGAAGCCAGTGCTTTACTATATATGCTTATTAAGCGCAAACCAGAAGCTACTCAATGCCTAACTTCTTTCTTATCTCCACAATGAACTCATAGACCTTATCCTGATCAGGAAGAGACTTGGCAACACTCTCTTTCTGGAGGCACCGCTTGGCCCAAGCAATAAACTTGGGGCACTCACTCTCTATGTTGAGGTTGCCAAAACTCTCATAGGCTTTGAACCAAGTGTAGAATGGGACAAGTGCTATATCCACAAAACCAAGATTGTCTCCTCCAAAGTATGCCTTGTCTCCCAGCTCTTCCTCCAACACTTTAAGGGCTTCTATGAACTCCTTCTTCGCACCTTCTTTTTCTTCTCCTTTTGATTGCCAAATTTTTCTTCCAAGATCATATATCTGTTTCACATTATTCAGAATAACAACACTTAATTACATCATTAAAACAGGAAATGAATAAATAAGAGGCAGCAACAAGGTAAGGGAATTAACATTGAAGCACAAAAGGTACCTTATTGTCAACATAATCAGCCCAGAATCTAGCCTGAGCTCTCTGATAAGGGTGAGAAGGCAGCAAGGGATTTGTGTCACTCCAAACCTCATCAATGTACTGAACAGCAATCAGAGACTCACAAATGGGTTTGCCCTTGTGGATGAGAACCGGGATTTTCTTGTGAACCGGGTTCATTTGGAGGAGTAAAGGACTCTTGTTCCTCAAGTCCTCTTCTTTGTACTCATACTTGATACCCTTTTCAGCAAGTGCAATCCTCACCCTCATCCCAAATGGACTTGGCCAGAAATCTAGCAGAACCACCTCATCTGCCATAGCTGTTCAACTTCAAGAGAAACAAAAAAGATGATGAAGATTCAAGCAAGAAGGTGATTTGCAGTGAAAAAGAAGGTTAAGGCCTGCACATTTATAGCTAGTTTTGAAGTTTGAATTGTTAAAATATGACTGTTATGAGCCATCGTTTATTTGGCATAATAAAGAAGATTATTATACGATCTTTTTGGTCCACACATTCTGGTATTATCGATATTACTAACGTAATTGCGTTTTCTAGAATATTCTCCCGTGTTATTTTGGAAACACAAACACGTAAATTTCAAAGTTCCAGGACCTTCCATTTCTAATGTAATAAACTGGACATAGAAAAAAAAGTCGTTATTAATTTATTGAGATCAACTCATCTTCGACCTGCAATAATTCTCTCACTTCCTATTTTCCACATGGTTAAGGATTCTGTTTCTTATACAGTAGAATTTATTTATAAATCTTATTTTTGATATAATTAAGATATGCAATTTTTTTTATCTTTTGTCTTGTTTTTATCTCTTTCTTTAACATTCATTACTTTTGAAACATGTTTCAATTTCATGTGAATTTCACCACTCTAATTACTTTTAGATTCTTGATATTTCTTTGTTTAATATTATTTTAATTCTTGAGGGTAATTCTAATTATAATTAATAAGTTTTATTTTAAACTATGAACAATAATATTTTAGATTGAAAACATACTAGCCAAGTCAAAGTTGTATGAATAATTTAAATAGAAAAAGAAAGAAAAGCGTATCGTTGTTTTTCAAATTGTAACGAAAAGTAACTTCAAGGAAAACCCGATGACGTAACTGCTCACATCATATTTTTAAAGTTGAATTGAAGAGTTATTAAAAAGAAAAGCATTTTTTACATATATCACAGATATAAATAATATGAATAATAATATTTTTAGATTTCGTAAAATAGGTTCACGTGTCTTGCGTTTTTGTGATTCTTTTGTTTTAGTATGTGACATAGGCTGTGGGGGGTTTTACAAAATAATAATTATTTTAAATAAAAATATTATTTTATTAAATATATATTATAAATTAATTTAATAAAATATTTATTTATTTTAAGATTTTTTTTTAATATCTACTTATTCTATAATTTAATATTTGACCTGAATTATTATTTTAAATAAATAAATTATTAAAAAAATAAATAATAATAATAAAAAGTATTTTTTAATTCTTATCTTAAGATTAAATAAATATTTTTTTCGTATAATTTATATATTAAATTATTATATTTTATAAAAAATATTAATATAATTTTAATTTTTAAAACATAATTTTAATTTTTATTTAAATATTTTTTAGTTTATTATTGGTATATAAAGACGTTAATAATCTTTTAAAAGATTTCAATCAAGTAAAAATGGTCTAATTAAACTAATATATAGTCAGATTAATCAAAAAAATTATAATCTATTTAAAGATATAGACTAGATTGGATTATCATTTTTTTCACTTACCTTATAAGATTAGAATAGATTGGATTTGACCATCCATTTTGACAATTATAAAAATATTATATTTTAAAAATAATAAAATATCTAATTAAATTTTGAAAAACTAACTTATTAAAGTAAGATTTATAGTTAATTATAAACTATAACACTATCATATTTTTAATGGATAGGAGATTTTGATACACTTATTTATATTAATGATAATTTTTTCTATCGTACTTTTATTATAAAAAATAAAATTTATCTATCGTACTTTTTCTTATTAAGAATAAATGATCCACTATTAATTTAATAATACGTGATTTACTCATATTGATGAGTAATATCTTAATATTCTTCAAATTTTCTTTAATATTATTTTAAAAATAATAAAATACAGAATTCAACTCTATAAAATCAATTTAATAATATTTTTTTCTTATTCATATATTATAATATTTCATATATTTAATCACTGCTATATTTTTCTGTTATATTTTATTTATTTATTTATCTACCTGTTTTCTTTTATTATATGATATTTTTAATAAAAATAAAATAAATAAATAAATAATCATTTGAGTAAACTAGTAAAATTTAAATTCTTGAGATAAAAACATACAATTTAATCTTAAAATATAATTTCAAATTCATTCTTATAAAATTGAACGTTAAATTTTACAATATATAATAAAATAATTTCACGAAATAAGAGAATATTATTATTTTACATATATGATCAAATAACAAATTTATTATTTTAAAATATAAAATGGAATTGATTTACGATGTGACAATTCACCATAAAAATCCTTTCATATTTAAGGCCTCTTCAATCCAAATTTTAAGTATGAAGTAAGCAATTACGTCATCGGAAATTATTTGGACAGTGATTATTTTCTTTGATTTTTTTATTATCATTTAAATAATTCATATAAGTTGTAAGTAACTTTGACTTGTAAGTCAACTAGTATTGCCCGATGATTATATTTGCTTTATTGTAAAAGCATACGAAACAAAATATCTTAAATTATAATTAAATTATTATATTTTATATAATATAATATATATTTACCTCAAATTTAGATATTAATAACATTTTTTAGATTTAATAAAATAGGGTTTTATGAAATTATTTTAACATATTAACAAAGTGGACACGAAAGACTTCACAACATTTCTTTTAGACTAATATTTGTAGGAAAAATATTATAATTTAGAAACTAATTTCTACACATTTTTTCAATGAATAAGAAAATAAGTTCGTCAAATTATAATACGCTTTATTTAAAAGAAGAAAATTAAAAAAGAAATAGAGAGAAAACAAAATTCCTTTCTCCTTAGTAAAAAAAATATCTGCTCCTTTTTTATAACTCATCTCCACCTTTTCTCTGGTAGATGAAGACCTTTTTTTTTTTGTTATCACGAATATGAGGTGGTAATTGTATTCACGACGGAGAACAGCAGAAGAGTTACCGATTAGAATTTTGTTTCGGTAAGTTTGAATTTTAGGATTTTTGCGAGTAAAAATATAAGGTTTTGAGAATTTAAGAAATTAATATTGAAATTAAAGGTTTTCTCTTACTCTGTCACTCCCCAATTTCATGTTCTTGGGGTTAAATTTTGTTTCTTGCTTCAATTTCGTTTTTAGGGTTTCCCAAATTGGGGAAGAACGGTACATTTTAGGTGTTTAGGCCTTTCTAAGACTTTGTTGGAGTTAGGTTGACGTGTAGCATCACCCATAGGTAAGGAAGACTTCTTTGATTTTTTTTACTTGAAACTTTAGGTTTTATTAATCCTTGCATTGATGGTGATGGAGGATTTTAGAATTGGAAATGAACCATGAACTTTAGTTGTTTTAGATATAAATTAAGAGTTGGTGTTACTTTGATAAGTTAGTCAGATGGTGCTTAAAACTGATTTAGTGGAGTATATGGTTGAATGAGTATAATAGCTGAATGAGTTTGGAATCCATATGGTCATCTTGATTGAACTGTGATTGAAGATTTTAGAAAAAAAAAAGATCTGATTTTCCTTACTGGCTGTATTGTATTGATGAAAAGTTAAATAAAGTGAATAATGAGTATGTTTGTGATATATATACGTGCTATATGTGATATGATATTGTGAGCACTTGTGGAAACCTTACAGTGTAAACCACAGTTGGTTTATTGATGTTCTGTTGCATCCTTTGACTATTCTATGTTGAATATGAGTTAATAATGAAATGTGAAGGGCACTAAGACCTGATAATGTGAGAATATAGGCTGTAAGACCCAAAGGAAAACTATGATAGTTATTGAATGATAGACTTGATGTATTGTGTAGAATAGTGTGTATGAAATTATGGATAGACATAATAGGGCATCCATACTTCCAAGATGTTTCTAGTCATATAGACAAAGACATCTGTGGTGGGAAGTCGATGAAGACACAACATAATATCAATCCTATGCATGCGTTGCTCTTATAAAAGGTTGAAAAATGATATTATAGGGTCTGGGACCCCAAATATTCCTCATCAGGTGTCTGCTTTACTGGTCTGAATTCCATATAGTTTTTCGGAAAACATCATTCTTGTTGTGTGTTGTGATTGTAAAATGCTAGACTCTTCGGTAAGTCTAGCTTTAGGATGTTTGTGAATGAATAAATGTCGTTTGCAATGTTACACTGTTCTACATGTTTAATCAAATGGTAGCTTACCCTTGCTTTTGTTGTGTGCTTGATCTTTTGATATTCTGCTATGATCGTGTTATACACGTGAGCATATTCTAAATCTTTTGCAAGTGGTAGTAAGATCCAGTAATTTGAAGAATGAAGTAGAGACCTCGTAAATTTGAAGAAGTTATTTTGAATTATGTAATTATACGTAAAACATTAATATAATTATGACTTTTAATGTGTGATGTTTTTCAACTATTCTAGATAACTATAAACTGAACTATTATACCTATCATAAGTGAAAAAAATTATTTCTTTCTTTTCTTCTTTTATGAAATAAAAATTTTAAGTAGAATTTGCTTACAGAAAAGAAGTAAGTAAAAATAGATTTAAGCTTAAAATATTTATTAAAATATTTAATAATTATAGTATGAGCAAAATATAATATAGGAAGTCGTAGATGTTAAAGTGTGTGCATTTCTGAATAAAATAAATTATAAAATAAGGAAAATAAGAAAAGAGAAAAAAAAAAAAAAATAAAAACACTATTTCGTCGCTCCTGTCTAATTGAATGCCTGAAACTGGGCCCATATAAATTTTAACCAAATCAAATGTTACATTAAAATTTTATATTTAGCCAATCAATTTATAGAATTAATAAACTTTATTTGGGTAAATTTGTCAAGATTAAATTTAAATTAGATTAGAAAATTTTAAAATAATATTTTTATTTTAGTTTTACTTATCCATAAGATTGAATTGAAAGTTTATTTACACAAATAGATAAGTGGACATGTTCATCGTTTATATATAATTTTTTTTCTCTTCATAATTTTTTTGTTCCTTTCGAAAACTTTAGTTTTATTCTTTATTTTTTCTCATCCCTCTCTCACCTATTATTCCAATTAAAATTACTATATTAAAATCTAATAAAAATATTTTAGAATAATTTTTTTAAATCAAAATTAAAACTAAAAAAATATTAACTAATTATTTAAATTTATGATCCAATAAATAATTTTATTTAAAATGATATAAATAATTAATTTAAAATTATTTTATTATAATAAATCAATTATTCACTTAATTAAAAGATACCAAATATTTATGAGTTAATTATATTTTAAAAATTTTACTTCAAAATAATTATTTATTTTTTAATGATTATAACAATATTTTAATTTATCATATAATATTTTTTAAATATAATATATTAAATTATTGTATTTTTGGTTAATTTAAATATTTTATTTTCAGAAATAATAAAAGATTCATTTTATCAAATTTTAATATGGGATGAAGTGAGAGAAGAATAAAAGATTAATAGAAAAAAAATTAAACACTAAAAAAAATTATATTATATTATACAAATTTATTTTTTCATTATTTTACTTAGTGTATGAATAATAAACGGGTAAGTTTAATTAGATCGATAAACTTACGAATATTTTATTTAAATATTTTTTCTCTTTAAATATATTATTAATGAGAATGATTGGTATAAGATTGTAAAATTCAACTTTTAAAAAATATTAGACATTTTTGGGTTGGACTTTTTATTAGATATAACATACTTTAACAAATCAGAATCATTTTGGGTAAACTCCATTTATTCTTGATGTAGTAATTATAGAAATGAAACGACCAAAGCATGAACAAAATATGAAAGAAAAGAAATACAACGAAGAGAAACTACTGAAATCGAAAGCTAAAAATGGCGAATAGAAAATTGGCAACCTGAATTTGGAACCTGAACTTACTCAGTGCTTGAGTTCTTTCTCAACTCCACAAACAACTCATTGATCACGCGCTGATCAGGAATAGACTTGGCAACACTCTCTTTCTGGAGGCACCTCTTGGCCCAAGCGGTGAACTTGGAGCACTCTCCTACGTTGAGGGAGTCAAAAGTTTCTAAGGCTTTGAACCAAGGGTAATATGAGACAACTGGTATGTCCACAAAACCAAAATTGTGTCCTCCAAAATAACTCTTGTCTCCCAGCTCTTCCTCTAACAATTTAAGGACTTGTATAAGTTCCTTCTTTGCAGCTTCTTTTTCTTCTCCTTTTGATGCCGAAATCTTACTAAAATTATCATATATCTATTCCACAATGAGAATTCATATAAGAGACACTTCTGTTATAAAGATAATCAAAAACTACAACACACTTAGATCATTCTATACCATAAGCATAACATAAATTCCATGATTACAAGTAACAATGAAAGCATTGAAGCACAAAAGGGTACCTTCTTGTCAACATAATCAGCCCAGAATCTAGCCTGAGCTCTCTGGTAAGGGTCAGAAGGCAACAATGGATTTGTGTCATTCCAAACCTCATCAATGTACTGAACAGCAATCAGAGACTCACAAATGGGTTTGCCCTCGTGGATGAGAACCGGGATTTTCTTGTGAACTGGGTTCATTTGGAGGAGTAAAGGACTCTTGTTCTTCAAGTCCTCCTCTCTGTACTCATATTTTATACCCTTTTCAGCAAGTGCAATCCTCACCCTCATCCCAAATGGACTTGGCCTGAAATCTAGCAGAACCACCTCATCTGCCATAGCTGTTCACCTTCAAGGACAACAAAGAAATAATGATGAAAAAGATTCAAGTAGGTAAGTGATTTGCAGTGCAAAAGAAGGCTATGGCCTACTTATTTATAACTAGTTTTGAAGTTTTGAATTATCAAAATATGACTATTATGAGTCAATACACTTGGCATAATCCAAGAAGATTATTATGCTCTTTTTTGGTTCACACGTTCTTGGAAATTCAGATATTACCAATCTTATGTATTCTTGGATTTTCTCTGGTGTTGTTTTCCATTCTTTGACTTCTACACACGCACGTTGATTTCCAAGTTCCAGAACCTTCCACATCTTAATATGCACCAATCTAATTCAGACACAGGAGCATGTATACCTTCAATCCACAATAAACAATTAATTAAGTGTGGTATCAAAATTGACTGAGACGGAGTCGTCTAGTGATGGCAACGGTGCGGTTTTCCCACCTCGCTATCAAATTTTTTAACTGTCTTGTTCCCATTTATTTTTATTTGGGTTAAAAACTATGCTATTATTCTCATTTTGGTTGACTTTGGATTTCTCTACTCATCTTCCGTTTTTTATTTATATTATTTAAAAAAGTATATTTATAATAAATTAAATTATTATTTGTATATATTTTTTTACATCAATAAATATTTATAATTTATATTATTAATTAAATATATATTTTAATTTATTATATTTATATTAAAAAAAATAATATATATATATTTATATTATTTAAATATATATTTTAACTTATTATATTTATATTAATATATATCTTCTTCTTCGATTCTCACTACAAGAAAAAACACATTTAGCCACCGAAATTAGCGATCGATTTTTTCGATCGCAATTAGCAACCGATTTAGCGACCAATTTAATTTTGGTTGCAATTAGAGACCGATTTAGCGACCACTTTAATTCGGTCGCAATTAGCGACCGATTTAGCGACCAAAATATGATTTGGTTTTCACTTTTTTATTTAGCGACCGAAATAACGACCAATATTTTGCGTCGCAAAATTTCGGTCGCTAAATCGGTGGCTATTTCATACATAAATAAAAAAATCATTTAGCGACTGATTTAGCGACCGAATTACAAATTGAAATAGTGACCAAATTAAAATCGGTCGCTAATGAGAAAATAATCGATGATTTTATCTGATTTTTGCAATATCGCTCAAGCGAAAATAACATCGCTCGAGAGACGCCACCTGCACAAAATTGGCATTCTTGGGTTGTATTTCGCTTGAGCGACACTATTCTCGCTTGAGCGACACTATTCTCGCTCGAGCGACATCCGATTCAAACATGAGGTCACCCATGTTACATTATCCGGCTAACTTTGATCGACGTTTACGCAGGTCAATATTCGCTCAAGCGAAAGTAACATCGCTCGAGCGACGCCACCTGGACAAAATTGGCATTCTCGGGTTATATTTCGCTTGAGCGACACTGGTCTCGCTTGAGCGATATCTGATACAAAAATGTGTCAATAAATAAATAAAATATTTGTCAATTTTAAGAGCGGTTAATATTTACACCACTCTTAAAAGTGAACATATAATAGCGGTTCCAAGTGAACCGCTATCATATACAACCACATTTTTTGATTATGATCGATTAGATTTTCAAATGATCGATCATATTTGATAATTGTTTCAAATAATTAATTATAATCGATTAGTTTTCTAAATTATTGATTAGAATTGATTAGTTTTTCAAATAATAGATTATAATTGATTAATTTCTAAATATATATTAAAAAATTATAATTAAAAATATAAATTATTTAAGAATATTAACTATTGTAAAGATAAAGTAGAACATGGGAGGAGATGAAGATGATAATATAATGATAAAACTTACAAAAATGTAGAATTGAGAAGTTTAAAACAAAAAAATTAAGAAAATAGATATTTAATTACATCGTTAATAAATTTAAGATAATACTAGTTTTGATTTTTATTTTTAAATATTTATTTCAATTTTTTAAAACAGAGAAACTATAATTTTAGTTTCTAAATACTCAATTTAAAGAAATAAATTTATTATTATTTAATCTTTTAATTTTAGTATTAAAAATTTAAATTATATTTTATTAAATTAAAATAATTACAATATATTTTTCTACTTTGAGAATGAACAATATAATTAAACTCAAAATTGACAATATTATAATACATTTTTGAACTCTTTTGGATTAATTTTTTTTTCCTAATTTTTGATAAAGTTAATTTTAATATTTAAAATTATAACATTTTGAATTCTGAAAGGTTTTCTCTAATAGCAAATTTAAAAACATAATATTCAAAAAAATAGTTAATGTAAGTTTTCATTATGATCGATTATATTTTGAAATGATCGATCATAATTGAAACGATATAATAGCGGTTCCACATTAACCGCTATCTAAAATATATTTTAGATAGCGGTTAAGGTTTAACCGCTATTAGAAGTGCGCTTTTAAGAGCGGTTCCAGTGGAATCGCTATCATATACAATCACATTTTTTTATTCTGATCGATAAGATTTTCAAATGATCGATCATATTTGATAATTTTTTCAAATAATTAATTATAATCGATTAGTTTTCTAAATTATTGATTAGAATTGATTAGTTTTTCAAATAATAGATTATAATTGATTAATTTCTGAAATATATATTAAAAAATTATAATTAAAAATATAAATTATTTAAGAATATTAACTATTGTAAAGATAAAGTAGAACATGGGAGGAGATGAGGATGATAATATAATGATAGAACTTACAAAAATGTAGAATTGAGAAGTTTAAAACAAAAAAAATTAAGAAAATAGAGATTTAATTACACTCGTTAATAAATTTAAGATATAGTTTTGATTTTTATTTTTAAATATTTATTTCAATTTTTTAAAACAGAGAAACTATAATTTTAGTTTCTAAATACTCAATTTAAAGAAATAAATTTATTATTATTTAATCTTTTAATTTTAGTATTAAAAATTTAAATTATATTTTATTAAATTAAAATAATTACAAATATATTTTTCTACTTTGAGAATGAACAATATAATTAAACTCAAAATTGACAATATTATAATTCATTTTTTAACTCTTTTGGATTAATTTTTTTTTCCTAATTTTTGATAAAGTTAATTTTAATATTTAAAAGTATTTAACATTTTGAATTCTGAAACGTTATCTCTAATAACAAATTTAAAAACATAATATTCAAAAAAATAGTTAATGTAAGTTTTCATTATGATCGATTATATTCTGAAATGATCGATCATAATTGAAACGATATAATAGCGGTTCCACGTTAACCGCTATCTAAAATATATTTTAGATAGCGGTTAAGGTTTAACCGCTATTAGAAGTGTGCTTTTAAGAGCGGTTCCAAGTGCAAGCGCTATCATATACAACCACATTTTTTTATTCTGATCATTTGATCGATCATATTTCATAATTTTTTCAAATAATTAATTATAATCGATTAGTTTTCTAAATTATTGATTAGAATTGATTAGTTTTTCAAATAATAGATTATAATTGATTAATTTCTGAAATATATATTAAAAAATTATAATTAAAAATATAAATTATTTAAGAATATTAACTATTGTAAAGATAAAGTAGAACATGGGAGGAGATGAGGATGATAATATAATGATAGAACTTACAAAAATGCAGAATTGAGAAGTTTAAAACAAAAAAAATTAAGAAAATAGAGATTTAATTACACTGTTAATAAATTTAAGATAATACTAGTTTTGATTTTTATTTTTAAATATTTATTTCAATGTTTTAAAACAGAGAAACTATAATTTTAGTTTCTAAATACTCAATTTAAAGAAATAAATTTATTATTATTTAATCTTTTAATTTTAGTATTACAAATTTAAATTATATTTTATTAAATTAAAATAATTACAAATATATTTTTCTACTTTGAGAATGAACAATATAATTAAACTCAAAATTGATAATATTATAATACATTTTTGAACTCTTTTGGATTAATTTTTTTTCCTAATTTTTGATAAAGTTAATTTTAATATTTAAAAGTATTTAACATTTTGAATTATGAAACGTTTTCTCTAATAGCAAATTTAAAAACATAATATTCAAAAAAATAGTTAATGTAAGTTTTCATTATGATCGATTATATTTTGAAATGATCGATCATAATTGAAACGATATAATAGCGGTTCCACGTTAACCGCTATCTAAAATATATTTTAGATAGCGATTAAGGTTTAACCGCTATTAGAAGTGCATCTTTAAGAGCGGTTCAAGTGGAACCGCTATCATATACAACCACATTTTTTTATTCTGATCGATTAGATTTTCAAATGATCGATCATATTTGATAATTTTTTCAAATAATTAATTATAATCGATTAGTTTTCTAAATTATTGATTAGAATTGATTAGTTTTTCAAATAATAGATTATAATTGATTAATTTCTGAAATATATATTAAAAAATTATAATTAAAAATATAAATTATTTAAGAATATTAACTATTGTAAAGATAAAGTAGAACATGGGAGGAGATGAAGATGATAATATAATGATAGAACTTACAAAAATGTAGAATTGAGAAGTTTAAAACAAAATAAATTAAGAAAATAGAGATTTAATTACATCTGTCTTCAACAACTACTATGAATTACAGTTCATTACAAGATGCTTTTTATGAAATGCATGCAGTAGCTAAGAAATTAGAAATTGAAAACAAAAGATTAAAAAACATGAATAGTATATTAGAAAACAAAATCATTCTTCTTAAAAAGAAAATTATTGATGAAGAAACTAAGAATGAAAATCTGAAAATAGGTAATAATAATTCTGATTGCATGTGTAATGATCAAAAAGATTGTGAAAATTGTCCCCAGTTACAAAAGAAATTAGCATATTTAATAAAAACTGCATCTAAACTTGCATAAGGAAAAACCAGTCTTGATGTTATACTTTATTCTCAAAAGTTGGTTATCGATCGTGGTGGTATTGGTTTTACACCTCTTGTTGGAAAGAAAACTATAGCGTTTAAAAACTATTTTGCATACCGTAAATATGTTTCGTCACCATTTATT
Organism: Sphenostylis stenocarpa; assembly: GCA_963425845.1. Lineage (NCBI taxonomy): Eukaryota > Viridiplantae > Streptophyta > Magnoliopsida > Fabales > Fabaceae > Sphenostylis > Sphenostylis stenocarpa. Next base: position 50,204,666 of record OY731402.1, on the reverse strand, counting down.
ACATGCTTTTATTGTATGAAAAGAGGTCATTCTGTTAAATGTTTTAGAATAAAAAAATATACAATACTAAAAGGAAGAATGAAGTGGATTCCCAAGAATTCATTTCAAATAACTTGATTGGACCCAATGATTATAAAAAGGGTACTAGATATATGTTAAATCTGTTTTGCAGGAACAAAAATCTGGAAGTTCTTTGGTACCTAATAAGAAAATATTGATTATGGATTCATGGACTGAGTATTTTAATTGATATAAAATTGTTTTAATCTATTAATTTCAGTTACAGAGAATACCAGAAAAGTTGTCCGTACAATTTTAATCGATTAAAATATGAATTAATCGATTAAAATGTTCCCAGGATTTTTAGTATAGTTGTTTTAATCGATTAAAAATGATTTACATCAGTTAAAACCATTAAAAGGTAAAATTTAATCGATTCTTTTTCGTTTTAATCGATTAAAATTCTGCTGACATTTTATTAAAATTTTCAGTACAAAAATAATTGATTCTTTTATGTTTTCAATCGATTATTTCACTGTTGTTTTTTCAAACTTAATATTCAAGATCAAATTAATTGGTTAATTTGTTGATTAATCGATTAATTCGTTCTTAGAAATCTTCTTAATTACAGTCAATTGGAAAATTTTCAGCTAATCAAGGTCTAATTTCCAAGATTTATTGTTTATCAAATTCTGCAAGTATATTTACTGTACCATTTTGACCAAGTCAATACTTATCCAAGGAACAAAATAGCTAATGTACCTACTGTCCAGAAACTTGTGCCTCTACCTTCGGTCAATGGGACATATGCATTTAAAGCTGTAACTTTGCAGGTTCTGCCAATTGGACTTCAATTTACAAATTTGAAATCCGAAACCCATGGTTCTGCACACTTGAGATTATCAGCTTCATTCTTCACACTTTTCTCACTTTCATTTTCTGGTTCAACAAAATTTCTTCTTTCTTCTCTCGGCTTTGGTTCTCTTCTTGAATTCCAAGACAAAATGTTTAAAAGATCAAAATCTAGGAAGAAACATAAAGGAGAATCTTCCTCCGCTGCCAATCTCGGTGGTCATTTAGAAGCTTGGTTCGATGGAGATATTGACGGAATGAACACCTTCATTGTTGAATTCGAGTCGAAGCAAATTGTTATTCTCAAGTTCATCAAGTTCAAATGGCTTGATGAAGAAGGTTTTACGACCCTAAGAAGAAAGCTGAAAAGTCGAAGCTAAAAACCTTCATGGAGTATACTGGAAATATACAACTTGATTTGGTTCGTGTTTTCTACTCCAATCTAACAGTGAATGGGTCTACAATCAAATCTCGGGTAAAAGGAGTCAATATGGAAATCACTCGTTCGTTTGGGAAGAAGTTGCTTGGCCTCAAAGATAGTGGTGTTAAAGTATCCGGAGGAAATGTCTCTGATCTACCAGATTTCAATAAAATACAATTCTTCAGATCCTGCCTCAAAGACCCAACTGATTCGGTAAGAATTTTAAATGCTAGTAAACTGATGTTTGAACCTAGGTTGTTGGCCTTCATTGTTGCATGGATACTCACTCCCAGGGGGAGCAACCATGCTTTGCTAAATGAGGGTGACCTTGCCCTCATGTACTGCATTTCAAATAATATTCGAGTCAACTAGGTATATGTAATCAAGGATCACATGTTGAAAGCAAAAAGGTTATCCGATTACAAACTGCCATATGCCATGTTGATTAACAATTTCTTTAGATATTTTGAAGTTGACCTTGCAGGAGAAAGTGTGGAGACCCCTAAAGCTTCAAACGAAATTGATGATTCGACTCTACGAAAATGGGGTTCATCAAAATTGATGATGAATGGATCTCCAAAGCTGAGATTGGTATGTCCGAAGATGAGGATGATAATGAAGAAGAAGCTGATCCAATTTCTTCTCTTCCAGCTGCTGAGGTTCCCGAGTCTACTGGTGGGGAAACCTCATATGAGAATATGGAGATCATACCCTATATTGAGCAGCCTGATCGTGGGACTCCTCTTTCTCAATTTGAAAGGACTATGCTCTCTCAAATGTCCTCATTTACAAGAAAATAAGAGGAAATACATGCAAATGACTTACCAACATTTCCAACAGACAAACACACAGTTCTCCAACCTGGAAAATTAGATTGCTGACATTTATACCAAATTGGAGGATATGCAGCTAAACCAGGGAAATTGGGATGATTGAGTATCATCAAGAAGGGTCCTTTCTATCTTTTTATGTTTTTGTTGCATGCTTTCCTTATTTTCTGTCACTTTTAGTCTCTATTATGGTCTGTAATGTTAACTGATCTTCGATCAACTATCTTTTATATGATATCAATTGTTAGAGACCCTAGATTGAAACCAAAAACATAAATCTGATAGTTTTAGCTGATACAAAATCGATTTAATCGATTAAATTCATTATAGAAACATTTACATATGAAATTCATACAGTTTTAATCGATTAATTCACAAATTAACCTATTAAAAACCATAAACCATAAATCTGTATCAACTAAAATTGATTTACATCAATTAAATTCACTTGATAAGATGCTTTACTCTGATTTTATTCTATCTTTTGGTTAAAACTTGTTAAGTGGTAAAAAGTTGATATAAGTATGCCTTGAATTGTTATGAAACCACTTGATTCTAATATATTTTTCTCCCAATATAGGATGAATTCGAGAATACCTTGATACAAGAGTAAGGAGCATAATTGTTAGCATCATCAGAGTAAAATTGAAAGAAAGAAGAGCGCTTAAGCGAATAAATGATGCGAGGCCCGACCCAAATTCTCTTATAAAAAGATAAGTTGTGTTTTGAGAAAAACAAGCAGTCTTGGAGGAGAGGAGACACGACTACTGTTAGGGTTTTGTCTAATCTTCATCAATTCTTCATCAATTGGAGCATTGTAATGACCAACATAAGTGACTAACTTCATTCTCTTAGGATTCGGTGCACTTCCTTTGAACTCTTTTGTATCATGGTGATATTTTGAGATCTTAATCTATGCTTTGATGTTGTTATTATTATCCTTTATGCTTTGGAATGATTTATTCTTGATTGTTTGAGGTATAATTGGAAAATATATCTTGAACCCTAGATCACGGTAAGAATATTTGTTACGTTAATTGCCAGGAATGGAATGAATGTATCAATTGCTTAACACCCTAACCCTAATGCTGGAAAATCTCTTAATTGTGTGAGGAATCAACATTTATTAGGTTTTCTTATGAATTTCATGTGTGAGGAATCGACATGGATGAATTGAGTAGGTGGCATCAACATTGTTAGATTAATTGACGTTCTTAATTGATTTAGCCATTACAAAAGAGGGATAAGGAAGGAAGCCAATCCTAAGTACCTTTAATTGATATTTTCTCAATAATTTACAGTTCTTTGTCATTTAATTTGAATTCAACTCTTATTACAAAAACTAATCTGTTTTAATCCACTTAGTAAGCATAATTGGGAATTTTCATCGAAATTGTTTCTCGTGGGATCGACTTTTATTTTATCGAAATACTATACTATGATTGATAATTTTGATACACTTGCCAATTATTCAATAAGTATTTCTGCGCTGATATCAGGGAACAATGTTCTTTGAGAATTCTTTGTTTATTTTTATTTTTATTGAGTATTTTATTTTTATTTCTATTTTTTTTATTATCATTATTATCATTATTATTATCATTATCATTATTATCATTATCATTATTATCATTATCATTATTATCATTATTATTATTATTATCATTATTATTATTATTATTATTATTATTATTATTATCATTATCATTATCATTATTTTTATTATTATCATCATTATTATTATTTTCATTATTATTATTATTATTATTATTATTTAGTTTTTAGTTTGTGCTAATATTTGCTTGAGTTACTCTTTTGATTTATGCGTTTAAGAGGACAGGTATCTTCAGAAGAAGGGAAACTCAAGAACAAACTAAAAAAGAATATGTTAATTCTTCTTTCACACTTTATTTACAAGACCCAATTATAGAAGATATGGCGGAAGTAGGAGCAAATCTGAATTCGAATCCAGATCCAAATATAAATCTAAATCAAAACCCAAATGCAAATCCACCTAAAAGAACTCTTAGAAATTGTGCTATGCAGCAAGGTCCAAGACATTTTTCCAGCATTATCATTCCGGATGATCATACATTGCAGATGAATCCAGCTTTCTTAAGCTTGATTAGTGCTCATCAATTCATTGGATTGGATCATGAAGACCCTTATATTCATTTGCCTACTTTTTATGAGTTGATTGGTACCATGGGATTTAGAGTAGCAAATCTTGAATCTGCATATTTGATATTATTTCCTTTTTCTTTGGCAGGTAGGGCAAAGGAGTGGCTGAAAGCATATCCTAATCAGAGTTTGACTAATTAGAGTAGTGTAGAAGAGAAGTTTCTGAATAGATTTTTCCCACCATCCTGCTACATCAAAGCAAAATCTGACATCACTTCTTTCAAACAAGGAGCAGATGAACAATTTTGTGAAGCATGGGAGAAATTTAAATCACTGTTGAGAAGTTGCCCAAATCATGGATTTCATGATGTTTCTCAGTTGAATATTTTCTATACTGGCTTGCAACATGATGCAAAAATTCTATTAGAGGCTGCAGCAGGAGGATCCATGTTGGATGTAGAAATTGATCATGCCACAAGAATTATTGATGCACTAGCTTTTACAGACCAACAGGCCCAACATGATAGACATCCAATTCAAAGGAAGAGAGTCATTGAACTTAACACCACAGATGCTCTCTCAGCCTAGAATAAAATTTTGACCCAACAAATTGAAGCATTGAACCAGAAAATAGAGAAATTACCTCAACAAATGCACACAGTACAAACTATTCCTAATCAACAGATGAGTTGTGATTTGTGTGGAGGTGATCATTCAAATGAACAATGCTCTTATCAAGGCAACATTCAACAAGAAGAAGCTAATTATATGGGGGTCTAAGGTAGTAGTCAAGGTAGACAAGGTAATTTTCCTAATCCCAATAATTATCAGAATAATTTTGCACAAGGATGGAGAGGGAATCAAAATCAGAATCAGAATTTTGGGTGGAACCAAGGTGTTTGCTCATTTACTAGACAACATGCATTTCAACAACAGTCATATCAACAACCCCCATATCAACAACAGCAACAACATTATCCTTCAATGCCTGACAGAATAAGTAAATTAGAGGATACTTTAGAAAAATTCATGCAAGGCACTATGACTAATCAGAAAAATACTGAGACAACTTTAGAAAAATTTATGCAAGGCACTATGGCTAATCAGAAAAATACTGAGGCTTCATTCAGAAATATAGAGACCCAGATAGGCCAATTGGCTAAGCAATTATCTGAGCATCAACAAGGAGGACAATTTTCAGCTAACACACAAACCAACCCCAGGGAACAATGCAATTCAATAACTACAAGGAGTGGAAAAATTGTAGGTAAGGGGATTGGTGACAATATAGTTGTTGAAGAAGAAGTTTTGGTAAAAGAAGATGAAGAGCAAGAAGATGAGAATAATAAAGAAAGACATATTCCTAATAAGAAGAATGAAGAGAAGATAGAAAAAGGAGGGAGTCAAAAACCATTTGTAGAGAAGTTACCGTATCACAAGGCTCCTTCACAGATAGATAAAGAAAGACAGTTTGCAAGATTCATGAATATTTTCAAGCAATTGCAAATTAATATATCATTTGTGGAAGCTATGGAGCAAATGCCAACATACGCCAAATTCATGAAAGAGCTCTTAACTAAGAAAAGAAGATTTACTGATGAAACAGTAGAGTTAGAGGCAGGATGTAGTGCTATATTCCAAAAATCATTGCCTCAAAAGTCCAAGGATCCTGACAGTTTCACTATACCAGTCACAATTGGGACGTTACAAGTAGGTAAGTCATTACTTGATTTGGGTGCTATTATAAATCTAATGCCTCTGTCTATGATTAAAAGAATAGGAGACTTGGAAGTAAAGTCTACAAGAATGACATTACAGCTAGCTGACAGATCTGTAAAGATTCCTTATGGAGTAGTAAAAGATGTTTTAGTTAGAGTGGATAACTTCATATTTCCTGTTGATTTTGTGATTATGGACATGGAGGAAAATGAGGAAGTCCCATTGATCCTAGGAAGGCCATTTATGAAGACTGCCAAAGTAATTATAGATGTTGACATGGGCAAGTTGAAAATTAGAAGTGGAGATGATGAAGTTAATTTTAATCTGTTTGAAGTTGTACAACAACCGGAAGACAAGAAAGATTGTCTCAGAATAGACACTTCGGAGGAATTAACCATCTCAACTGAAAAACAAGATTACAAGCCTGTTGTACAACCCCAAAGACATCTTAGTCTGACTATGAAGGAAGTTGTTCAAAGAAAGGTACTGAAACCTCCTGAAGCAGGTATGATTTATCCAATCTCTGACAGTTGTAAGGTTATTCGCAATGAAAAGAATAAATTCGTTCCCACAAGGACAGTCAAGGGATGGAGAATGCGTATATATCACCTTGATCACTCACCTGCATGAGCCCCAAAGCAAATAGGCGTCGAGCTGAAGACGTTAAACAAGCGCTCTTGGGAGGCAACCCAATGTTTTGAATTTGTTTTTTTTCTTTTTGCAGTTTAAGTTTTTTTGTGCATTTTTCTTCCTTAGGTTCTTTCTTTGCAAGATTGCTCCAGGTACACAGTGCACTTCTCCTCAAGACTTTGAAGCCTTACTTCAATGGCCTGGGGACAGTCCAACTTTTTTGGAGGGGGTGAAAAAGTCTGCAGCTGAGGCTGAAACACAAGATAAGGAGTAGATGACAAGTAAAGAAAATAAGGGAGAAAACTTACTTTATTTTTAATGTTTTTAATTCCTTTGTTTTTAATTTAATGTTTTTAATTGCTTTATTTTAAATTTTGAATTCCCTTGCTATCCCATAATTTGTTTTAGAGCCATATATGAGATTATTGCTTATTGTCTAATTCAAATCTAGAACGTGAAAAATAATTTTGATTGTTTCCAATAACAAGTGATTTTGGGATGTTGAGTATGATAGTGAAAAGGAATTGATAAGGAAAATTAGGTATTAACTGAATTGGAGAAGCTAGCCAAAACCCAGGTGAGCAGAGTACCACAAACAGATAAATTGAGTGTCAATACTTTGTGATGATAACTGATATTGGTTGATTCTTTGATGTGATTACATGTTGGCAAGACTTGAAAATGATAAAGACATTTTTTTCTTTGTAGTAGATATAACCCAGAGCCAAATAGCCAACCATGCATTAATTATAGGACATCCATTTGAACCCCTTCTGAGCCAAAAATAATATTGTTTCCTAAACAGAACCATTAAGCCTAAACACTATTTATCTACCTTCCTATATATGAGAGAGTATGAATGTCACTATTTTTCTTATTGTTGGGTATTGCTATTGTTGTCCTACAGGTATTGTTGGGGTGTTATTGTTAAAAAAAAAGTGTAAAGAAAAAGTAAAAGTAAAGCTTAAAAAGAGAGAAGTCAAAAGGGGGGGTAATAACTTGTGAGATTATTAACTCATTGTCATTGTGTTAGGGACAAAAGCATGAAGTTTGAAACCTGACCTGAGGAATTGTTAATCAAGAATCATTCATATGAGTTGAATTTCTCAAATATTTGTGTATATCCCTGAAAAACCAATAATTCTTTCTTAGCCCAGCCCCATTACAAGCCTCAAAAGACCTTTTGATTTAAGTCTTGTTTAACAATTGTTAATTGCTTGAAGATGATTATCAATATTGGATTGTCTAAATGAAGTGATTGAATGAGACAAACACTTACCTATGAGAATTAGAGATGAGTATATATAACTCTATTTGAGAGATCATGCTTCTCTGAGGATAGTTGAAGACTAATTATTCTTTGTTGGTTTCTATAACTTGATTGTTTATGTGTTCTATTTTCATTTGGAGTTGTGAGCATCACCCCTGAAAATTTTTATGTTGTGGTTCTAGAAGAGAAAGAGAAAATAGGTGATGATTTTGTTTTGGAAAAATTACTTTGCTTGGGACAAGCAAGATTCTAGGTTGGGGGGAGTTGTTAAGTGGTAAAAAGTTGATATAATTATGCCTTGAATTGTTATGAAACCACTTAACTTATGTTAATTCTAATATATTTTTCTTCCAATATAGGATGAATTCGAGAATACCTTGATACAAGAGTAAAGAGCATAATTGTCAGCATAATTGGAGTAAAATTGAAAGAAAGAAGAGCGCTTAAGCGAATAAATGATGCGAGACCCGACCCAAATTCTCTTATAAAAAGATAAGTTGTGTTTTGAGAAAAACAACTAGTCTTGGAGGAGAGGAGACACGACTACTGTTAGGGTTTTGTCTAATCTTCATAAATTCTTCAATTCTTCATCAATTGGAGCATTGTAATGGCCAACATGAGTGACTAACTTCATTCTCTTAGGATTCGGTGCACTTCCTTTGAACTCTTTTGTATCATGGTGATATTTTGAGATCTTAATCTATGCTTTGATGTTGTTATTCTTATCATTTATGCTTTGGAATGATTTATTCTTGATTGTTTGAGGTATGATTGGAAAATATATCTTGAACCCTAGATCACGGTAAGAATATTTGTTACGTTAATTGCCAGGAATGGAATGAATGTATCAATTGCTTAACACCCTAACCCTAATGCTGAAAAATCTCTTAATTGTGTGAGGAATCAACATTTATTAGGTTTTCTTATGAATTTCATGTGTGAGGAATCAACATGGATGAATTGAGTAGGTGACATCAACATTGTTAGATTAATTAACGTTCTTAATTGATTTAGCCATCACAAAAGAGGGATAAGGAAGGAAACCAATCTTAAATACCTTTAATTGATATTTTCTCAACAATTTACAGTTCTTTGTCATTTAATTTCAATTCAGCTCTTATTACAAAAATTAATCTGTTTTAATCCACTTAGTAAGCATAATTGAGAATTTTCATCGAAACTGTTCCTCGTGGGATCGACTTTTATTTTATCGAAATACTATACTGCGATTGATAATTTTGGTACGCTTGCCAATTATTCAACAAAACTTAATCAAACTAGTTGACTTTGTCACTAAACATCTTGTAATAACCATTTTTTTAAAATCCAAACTGAATTAGACATTTTAAATGCATTAAACATCACTTAGTTTCCATTTCTAAGTATTTTAATTGATATAAATGAGCTTTAATTGATTAAAATTACTTTACAAAACTTTTTCATCCTATTTTAATCGATTAAATGTCGATTTAATCGATTAAATGAACTCAAGTTTTTAAACTTCATCTTTCATTACTGTTTTAATCGATTAAAACATTATTTGTATCAATTAAAATAAGTAACAAAAACAATTTAATCGATTACATCCTGTTTTTAATCGATTATTATTCTGGAAAGAAAATTAAAGGCTTTAGTTAATGGTTGTTCTTGTAACATGCTACTCAAGCATGATTCCCTTATCTTTACACGTGTCTATTGTATTCATTACAAACGTGTTAACGAAGATAAGTTTGAATCAACTATAATTGGTTCTTAAATGAATAATACATCTCATTGATATCATGAAATTTTATTTTTTTTCTCTGATTATAATGCTGTTTTAAAATAAATTTTGTTGTTACTGCATGCCATGCATATTGCTTATTTTACTTATCTCTTTCCTATTTTTTGATGAAGTTAAAGGGGGATAAATGATTAATTTTGAATACTCACTAATCTATATATTCAAGTGACTTCTTCTGCATAATCGTTCAAAGAGATATTATTCAAAGAGGTGTTTGTCTTCATCAAATAGGGGGACTGAAAGTGATGAAGATCTTATTGAATTATTTGATAAAACGAAGATCTTGTTTATTTGATGAAGTCAAATGAAGTCAAAGGCTATTTTGTTGAAGTCAAAGGTTACTTGGTTAAAAGGGTAGAGTGATTAGTGAGTCTACATCTATACATAGGTATAATCATTCATATCTCTCTGCTGCATGAGGTTTCATCATTTAAAAGATTTTGAAAATGCCTCTAAACGTGTTTTTATCTGTTAAAATCCAAAGTAATCGGTTAAATGGTTTTTAAGTAATTGTTTTAACTAATATTATATGAGCTTTATCAATTAAAATGTTATTAACACTTACATAACAAGTTTTTAACTGATATGTTTTCGAAATAATCGATTAAAACCTTTTAAAACATACACTAGAACTGTTTTAATCGATATATCTTCGAATTAATCGATTGTTTTCATTAAAGAAGTTTTTAAAAACCTTTTGCCAGTATTTTAACTGATATAGATTCGAAATAATCGATTAAAATGACTTAAAATGTTTTGGAAAGTGTTATGGCAGTATTTTAATCGATACAAACTCGAAATAATCGATTAAAATAACTTGAAGTGTTTTGAAAGATGTTCTATCAGTATTTTAATCGATGTAATCTCGAATTAATAGATTAAAACCACTTGAAAGGTTTTGAAAGAAGTTCTGCAAGAATTTTAATCGATGTGTTATCAGTTAAAATCATTTAGAAAGTTTTATGAAAATATTTGGCAGAATTTTAATTGATTAAAATAACTTAAGGGATTTTTTACAAAGTGTTTTAATCGATATAAACGTTGTCGTATCAGTTAAAACAAATATGGAAAATGATCAAGAACATTTTAACAGATTAAAAGAAGTTTTAACAGATTAATTCAAGACTTTTAACAGATTAAAAGATTGTTTTAACAGATTAATTAAACCAGCAGTTGGAACAAATCTCTATATAAACAGGATTGCTTGAGTCTTTTAAAAGATACCTTTGAGCAATCAATCAAGAAATCATAAGAGCTACTTTCAAGAAAGAATCACTCAAGTTTTGTGAAGTTTTTCAAAGTTCTTTCTTGAGGCAATTTTTGCATTTCTTTTATGAAGAAACTCATTCTGCAGAACTGCATAATTCGGGTTGATTCAAGAACTGGAACTTGGTTCTTGGTGAAGGTTTAGGTGCAAGAACTGAAATTTGGTTCTTGTGGTAAGATTGAGTGTCTGGAATTATTGGGCACTCGTTTTGTAGCTAGAATTTGGTTGCAGGTTGGTTCAAGAACTGGAATTTGGTTCTTGGTGAAGATTTAGGTGCAAGATCTGAAATTTGGGTCTTGTGGTAGATTGGGTGTGTGATTGGAATCTGTAATCTGTAAAACATTCAATCTAGTGGAACTCAGTTGGAATTTGGCTGAGAAATGGACGTAGCCCTGGGATTGGGTGAACTAGTATAAATCTTGGTTGTATTTTTCTAAACCTTACTCCTTTAATTCTGCTATTGTCTTTATTTCAATTGATTGTTTTGCTTGATTCAATAATTGGTCTGAACTCTTAATCTTTGAAATAGATAATTTGTAAATTGTGAAAATATTTCAAAGATCAATTCACCCCCCCTCTTGATCTCAACCTCTTTTTCTAACACCTCCCTCATTACACACATCTTGCACTCTTACTACTCTCTTGGAAGTATTGTGACACTTGAGAATGACTCTAAGCATTATTCCAGAGTTCGAGTGAGCTTTCCGATTTTTGTTAAGATCGAAATCGGTTAAGGAGGTCTCCTCTTGAGACATCCAACGCTCGGTAGAGTGATCTTTTTCTTTGTTGCAGGTGAGGAGCGTGCTTGTAGAGCGAGGAGATTGCCAAAAAGCGTCTTCAAGTTTCGAAGAGTTAATAGAAAGCTCGCTTCGGAGGTTCCTTCTCTACTCTCTCTCTTTTACTGCTTTCTTTATTAGATACTAGGACCATGTAGATATTTAATACTGCTAGTAGATAAATAAATAGGATAAAAACATAGTTTGTTTCAGTCTTTATTTTATGAACTAGTCCATCATAGGGAACCCGAAAGGGGCATTGTGAGGTGCTAACACCTTCCCCACACGTAACTAACTCCCTTACCCAACTCTGGTTATAATGGCCAAAGTTGATTTTTTCTAAAACCAACACCTTTTCTTCCTTTTTCGATGTTTATAGTAAAAACATCGGTCGCGACTTCATAAAACCCTTTTCGAAAACCTCGTCTTCAGGTTTAGCCTAGTTATTGAACAACCTGAAAGCGTTGAACATCTTCTTTAAAAAACGCGAGTCATACAAACCATTGTGTCGCTCCGACTACCTCTTTTGACGGCAGTGACAAATGGCGACTCGACTGGGGAAGCTAGAGAGTTGATCCCATTTAGTGATGGACTAGTTTAATAAATAAAAACTTGAAATTATGATTTTACCCTTCCTTGCTTTTATAACATGCTTTCTTCTATGGCTTTAATAAATGTTGTATGTTTATTTTCTGCAATTGTTTGAAATAACAACTGTACACAAACCTTTGCACACAACAATTCCCTCTATACCCGGGGGCATGTGGGATAACCTTAGGGAGTGGGTGGCAGGTACGATTTGCCGTAGTGATGGTCATGAGCCTGAAGCACTTGGTGGATTTGATGAAGACATAATATTTTGTAGATATAGTTTAGTTTGTGGGTGTGTAGATGAATAGGCTAAGTATAGAACTTAATCTCTTGATAGGCCAATATATTTTGTGATAAGCGCCTTAATATGATGCATCTCATTGAAATCATTTTTCTGCATGAAAAACTTACATTTAAGTATTAAAAGAACAATCTAAGTTTTTCAATCTGTTGAAAATGATTTTCAATCTGTTAAAATCGCTTAACGTAATAAGTGGTCATACATAGTCGAAATTTTCAATTGATTGAATCGCAGTAATCAATAGGTTAAAATCACTTAATGAATTTTTCAATATCAAGGTTTCGCATTTTCAATCTGTTGAAATATTTTTAAATCCATTGAAACGAAAGACTATTTTTCAGCCTAAGAGTTTTCGAAAATCAATCTGTTGAAATATTTTTTAATCGTTGAAACAGAAAGACTATTTTTCAGCCTAAGAGTTTTCGAAAATCAATCTGTTGAAATATTTTTTAATCTGTTGAAACGAGAGACTATTTTTCTAACTAAGTATTTGCAGGATTTCAATCTGTTGAAATGATTTTCAATCGATTGAAACGAGAGCTATCATTTTTCATAAAACTGTTTCAATCCATTAAAAACTCGAATCAATCGATTGAATGAAGTTTTAAATGAAATCAATCGATTGAATCGACGCTTTAATCGATTGAAATGCATTCTGATCGATCATAGTTTCATTCTGATCGATCATAACTTGGTCTAATCGATCATAATACGCTTCTAATCGATCGGATCGATTCTAACCTGTTTTACTTTGTTTCTGATCGATCATTTACTTCTCTGATTCAGCTTTTAATTAACGAAACGTTCGGTTCTCTGTTTTACTTTATAAATACATATTTGATCTATCTTTTAAAATACAACTTGAGAAAACATTCTGAAAATCAATCTGTGAAGCTATCATTTTGTGACTTTCTCTCGCATTCAAGAACTTTGTAATATCATAAGGTGCTTTGATCAAGATAGTGGTCAATCAAAGAGAGAAAGTGTCTGTGTTAGAATCTGTTCTCGACAATTTTATTGATAGAGCTGCAATCCAGTGTTTTTTCTTTTCATACTCTTTTGTAAAGTGTATTTGTGCAGGTTGGAATTTGATCTCGCACTTGTTACAAGAATCGGATTTGGTTACTCGGGTGGTTTTCAAGAGTCTATCTTGTGGGTTTGTAAGATAGTTCTTGGGGTAGATTGGTGAGTATCTACTGGTTGTAAATTTCACTTGGTATTAGTGGAACTTGGCAGATTTGTCAAGAACTCGGACGTAGCTCTGGTATAGAGTGAACCAAGATAAATTTGTGTGTTGAATTTCTTCTTTCATCTCTTTTATTTTCTCGCCTATATACTTGTTGTGTTTAAAATCAATCTACCTTAGCAAGAATTGAATAAAGATAAATCATTCTTCCAAAAGAAAGTAAGTTTTGCGAAAAGTTTTATAAAGTTCAATTCACCCCCCTCTTGAACTCAACCATTAATTCTTTCAATTGGTACCGGAGCCGGTTCTTGTAAGTTACTCAAGAAATCGGTCCAAGAATGGCCGAGGGAAAGATGAATTTTTCGAAGGAGCCTCCATAAACAGGCCTCCTCTTTTTCTCGGTGTGAATTATTCTTTCCGGAAGGTTAGAATGAAAATCTTTATTGAATCTCTTGATAGAGGCATTTGGGAAACAATTGTTAATGGTCCTTACAAACCAACTCATACAAGTAGATGGTAAAGTAGTTGAAAAAAATTGGGCTGAATTAACCGATGTAGAAAATAGGAGAGTCCAATATGATTATACTCGCAAAAAATATTATTACCTCTCGCTTTAAATCTTGATGAGTTTTTCAGGGTGTCTCAATGTGCCTCTGCCAAAGAAATGTGGGAAATTCTAGAGGTCACACATGAAGGTACTTCGATGTGAAAAGGGCGAGAAAGCATGAGTTAATTAGGGACTATGAATTGTTTAAAATGCAAGCAAGGAGAAACAATTGCAGATGTACGTAAAAGGTTCACGCACATAGTCAATCATCTAATTGGACTAGGGAAGATTTTTGACAAAGAAGAGTTGAACATCAAAATCTTGAAGTGTTTGGACAGAACTTGGCAACCAAAGGTGACAACTATATCGTAATCAAGAGACTTGACCGAAATGACTACTCGCTTCACTTTTTGGTAAGTTAAGGGAACATGAGTTGGAAATCAATCAGTTTAAAGAACAAGAGAATGCAGAAAAGAAAAGTAGAAACATTGTTCTCAAGACGATTGAAGAAAACAATGAGTCCGAAGAAGATGAATCGAAAATCTGACTTTATTAGTTAAGAAATTTGGGAAATTTCTTAGAAGGAAGAACAGAACCGGCCAAGTAAAAAGGTACACTCGATAAAAAGACCGAATCTATTCAAAATACTATTACTTGTTATTCTTGTGGTAAGCAGGGACATATAAGGAGTGATTGTCCTGAAAAGACCAAGAATCGAACAAGAAAGAGTCTAAATACAAAGGGAAAAAGGCCTACATAGCTTGGCAAGACAATGATTCTTCTTCCAGCTTCCGAATCCGAAGGTGAAGAGGTGAACCTATGTTTGATGGTCGGTCGTGAATCCTCTTCATCACATGTAAGTTCAACTCCCACAGAGAATGAAATGAATTACAAGCACATTACTAAATGCTTTCAATGAAATGCATAGTGAAGCCGTAAATTTATCTCATACAAATAATCGGTTGAAAGGTTTAAATAACTCGGTTAGAAAATAGAGTTAAAATTATGGAAAAAGAACTATTAGAAAGCAAATCAGATTTGGAACATCTAGATATAATCTATTCATCTCATGGATAATGTTGCTACTAATAAGAATTGTGAAAAGTGTATTATTCTGCAAGATAAGGTTGATTACTTGATTAAAACTTTGTCTAAGTTTACTCAAGGTAAAGAGAATTTAGATGCACTTCATGGATCTCAAAATTGTGTTTTTGAACATTCGTGAATCGGTACAAACCTAAGATTGGAGTAAGAACTAAAAAATATTTGAACTTCTTTTCATTTAGAAAAACAACTACATCCCCTTTCTCATCTTGTCATTACTGCATGAAGAAAGGACATACTATCAAATTTTGTCATGCTAGAAAATATTTTGTGCCGCAAGGTAGGAAGAGATGGGTTCCAAAACATGTTAAATGTAAAATTTGACTCCTAAGGACCCAAAATACGTAAGGGTACCAAATACTTGATGTTTGATTTTTCAGGAACAACAACAAGAGTCTCTTTGGTACCTGGATAGTGGATGCTCAAGGCACATGACAGGTGACATTTCAAAATTTCAGAAACTAAGATTGAAGAATGGAGGTCATGTGACTTATGGAGACAACAACAAGGGAAGAATTCTAGGTTCTGGAGATATTGGAGATGGTGAATTAGTTACCATTCACAATGTTCTTCTTGTTGAAGGTCTCAAGCACAATCTAATCAAGATAAGTCAGCTTATGTGATCTTGGTCACAAAGTAATCTTCAAACCGTAAAAGTGCCTTATCTCGTGAACCAGAATCCGACACTGTAATGTTGGTAGGTAAGAGGTTAAACAACATATACATGTTAGATATCAAGCATTCTATATCGTCTCAAAGTTGTCTTCTTACTAAAGAAGAAGAATCTTGGTTGTGGCATAGAAGGCTTGCTCATATACATCTTAACCATCTTGACAAACCGATTTCTAAAGAGTTAGTTTCGGGCTACCTAAGCTTCGAATCCCGAAAGACAAAATCTGTGAAGCTTGTTTGAAAGGCAAACAAACTAGAAAATCCTTTTCAAACAAGAACATTGTTTCAACTTCCGCACCTTTGGAACTACTTCACATGGATTTGGTTGGTCCTTCAAGGAATAAAAGCCTAGGTGGTAATCTTTATATCATGGTAATTGTTGATGACTTTTCCAGCATTTACCTGGACTATTTTTCTTAAAGCCAAATCTGATTCTTACAAATCTTTCAAAAAGCTTGCCAAGGTTTTGCATAATGAAAAAGGGTATTTCATTACATCTATTCAAAGTGACAATGGTGGAGAATTTGTAAATGAAAAATTTGAATCTTTTTGTGAAAAGTTTGGCATAAAACACAATTTTTCTCGCTCCAAGAACTCCTCAACGAATCGGTGTTGTGGAAAGAAAGAATAGATCCATTGTGGAACTTGCTAGAACAATGTTGTGTGAAAATTCTTTACCTAAATACTTTTGGGCAGATGCAAGAACACCGCTTGTCATGTTTTGAATAGAGTCTTGATTAGACCCATGCTTAAGAAAACCCCATATGAATCGTATAAAGGAAGAAAACCCAACATAAACTATTTCGTGGTTTTTGGATGTACATGTTTTGTTTTAAACAATGGGAAAGAAAATATTGGCAAGTTTGATGAGAAATCCGACAAAGGAATCTTTCTTGGTTATTCAACTAATGGTCATGCATATAGAGTCTACAATTTAAGACTCGAAGTCTCGTTGAAGAATCAAGTACATGTTGTTTTTAATGAGTCTCCTCGAGTGTTGCGTAATAGAACAATAGGTACCGCAGATGAAGAAGATTTAACCGATAATTCTTATCGCTTGAAACTTCCCAGTAGCTCAGATCAGCATATTGTCGAAGAAGGTGATCAATCTGTTGATCCCGCAAAAGCCGATCCACCAATAATAACTCGAAGATCGTGAAGAAGATGCCCCGGAAGAGCTTCCCAAAGAGTGGATTGTCCCAAGAGATCTCTCTCTAGACAATGTCATCGGGCAAATCAATAAGGGAGTATCTACTAGACATTCTCTTAATCAATTCTGCAATCATATGGCATTCATTTCACAAATAGAACCTAAAACTCGTTAAAGAAGCATTAAATGATGAATACTAGGTTAGTGCCATGCATGATGAGCTTAATCAATTTGAAAGGAATAACGTGTGGGAATTAGTTCCTAAAATCAAAGATATCAATGTAATTGGTACTAAGTGGGTATTCAAAAACAAACTAGATGAACACGACATTATCACTAGAAATAAAGCTAGATTGGTAGCCAAAGGGTATAACCAACAGGAGGGTATTGATTTTGATGAAACCTTTGCACCCGTAGCTAGACTTGAAGTCGTCGATTATTATTAGCTTATGCTTGTTTAAGTGGTTTCAGATTACTACAGATGGATGTCAAGAGTGCCTTTCTTAATGGACTCATCAATGAAGAAGTGTATGTTTCTCAACCTCCTGGGTTTGAAAATCACAAGCATCCCGACCATGTCTACAAATTGAAAAAGGCCCTTTATGGTTTAAAGCAAGCACCTAGACAATGGTATGAGAGGTTAAGTAACTTCTTAATTGATCAAGGGTACAAGCGAGGTGAAGTTGATAAAACTCTATTCATTAAGAAATCTGAACCGACATTATTCCGTGCAGTGTGTATGTGGATGATATCATTTTCGGTTCTACAAATAATGCCTTGTGTAATAAGTTTGTTAAAGAAATGCAAAGTGAATTTGAAATGTCTATGATGGGAGAATTGAATTTCTTTCTTGGTCTCCAAGTTAAACAATTAAGAAATGGCATTTTTCTAAGTCAATCTAAATACTCGCAATGAGTTGTTAAAGAAGTTTGATATGCACAATTGCAAGGAATCCTCTACACCCATGTCTACTAACTCGCTGTCTAGATTTAGATGAAAAAGGGAAATCTGTTGATCAAACTAAATATAGAGGATTGATTGGTTCTCTCGCTATATCTGATCGCTAGTAGACTCGACATTATGTTTAGTGTGTGTCTTTGTGCTAGATTTCAGTGCAAACCCAAAGGAATCACATCTTACCGTCGCTAAAAGGATTCTCAAGTACCTCAAAGGAACCGTTAATGTCGGACTATGGTATCCCGAAGGTGCATCTCTTAAACTTGTTGGATTTTCTCGATTCTGACTTTGCAGGATGTAGATTGGACGTAAAAAGTACCTCGGTACATGTCATTTACTGGGAAGTAGTCTCATATCTTGGCACAAAGAAAAGCAAGCATGTGTTGCTCTTTCAACCGCAGTAGCTGAATACATTGCAGCTGGAGCCGTTGTGCTCAAAGTATCTACCTTAAGCAACAACTCGACGTACTATGGAGTGACACTAAATACTGTACCTCCGGTTTGTGATAATACTAGTGCAATAAATTTAACTAAGAATCCTATTCAACACTCTAGAACTAAGCATATTGAAATTAGACACCACTTTATTAGAGAACATGTATCTAGGGGTGACTGTGAAATTTTATTCATTGAATCTGAAAAACAGTTAGCTGATTTATTCACTAAACCACTTCCTAGAGATAGACTTAATATGCTTAGAACTGAATTAGGAATTCTGGATATAACTAGTATTGAATAACTGATTCTTTATGGTGATTATGTTTTTTTTTTAAAACAGGTTGATAACATGTTCAATCGATTAATAATTGTATGAAAAACTTGAAATTATATGTTTCAATCAATTGAAATTGCGAAATAATCTGTTGATTTCTTGATTCTTACTCTCTGTTATTGATATGTTATCAGTTCAATCGATTAAATATGATTTTAATCGATTTATTTCATTAAACCTTGTAGCTCTGCATATTTTCTTCTATAAATCAATCAATTAAATCTTCGATTCAATCGATTGAATTCACTTTTGATACTCTGCATGATTTTCTTCCAACAAAAACAATCGATTAGATTTTCGGTTCAATCGATTTATTTTACTTCTGAGTATCTGCAATTGCAAAATCAATTGGTTTCACGAAATATCAATTGATTAATTTTTTCTAGGGCTAGTTGTATATACTCTGTCACTAAACAATTACTGCAGAGTGGATTGAATGCATTTACAACAAGATAAACTTGAACTACTCTCTTAAATATCAAAGATATCCAATAAAAGTTGATTGACTCTGATTGGATATCAGATGTGAGGGTAATTAAGGTGCACAATACACATTCCTTCTCTCTCTCCACCTTTATCATCACTGCGCAGAAGCAAAGAAGCAGTTATACAGAAAAGACAAAACTGTGAAGTGAAATGGATCGCGAGCTCTAAAAACCGTAGTGTTTTTCCTCCTCAAAACATTCTCTCTTCTCGGTTATCCCTCCGATCATTCCAAAAATCAAGGATGCTCAAACGTACAAAATCCGGTAGGAAGAAGTCCAGTAGAGGCGAGTCTTCTACTGCAAGGCAAGAACCAAATGTTGGAGGTCGGATTGAAACCTGGTTCAATGGGAACCAAGAGAAAATGGATTTGTTTATCCATGAAATGAGCAGGAAACAAGTCAATATTCCCAAGGTTCTAAAGTTCTCCCGGTTTGACACCGAAGGCTTCGGAGGTGTTCGAAAGCTATCGCAACATCAAAAACTTCAAAAGTTTCGGAGTTGAATGGTAGAATTTACCCCGACTTAATTAAAGTCTTTTTTACTAACTTGTTCTTTGAAGGTTCCACTTTAAAAACCCAAGTCAAAGGAGTAGAGATTGAGATAACGCCAAATGTCTGGAAAGAGGTCGCTGGAATCAAGGATGAAGGTGTAAAAGTCACTAAAGGGTGTACTTCAGATGTTGAAGAATTTAATAAAATTCAGTACTTTCGTTCATGCATGAAGAATAATCGTGACTCTGTAAGTTCTTTCAATACTGGAAAGATGAAGCTTGAAGAAAGGGTTCTCGCTTTCATTGTGGCCTGGCAGCTCACACCCAGGGGGAGCAATCATGTAGTACTAAATGAAGGAGATTTAGTACTCGATGTACCGCATTCATCACGGAATAAGGGTGAACTGGGTTTTTGTTATCAAGGACCACATGATCAAAGCTAAGCGGCTGAGTGATTTCAAGTATCCTTATGCTATTTTGATTTCTAAGTTTTTAATGCATTTTGGTGTTGATTTGGAAGGGGAACTAGTTGAAATTGTTCGACCAACAAATGAAGTAAATAATTCTGTTCTGCATAAAATGGGATTCATCAAAATCGATGGGGAATGGATCTCAAAAGAAGAAGCTGGGAGAGGAGAAGACTTTGAAGAAGAAGAAGAAGAGGAAAATATCAATGCCGATGTTCCGGAACTTCTACAAGCAAGACCATCCGACCCGATGGAAGAGGTGTCTCCACCGGAAATGATTTCATACACTCCACGACTCGACCGTGGCACGCCCCTGTCTCGGCTCGAAAGAACCATGTTGCATCAAGTGAGTGAACCGCAAACCAACCAGAGAAGGCACATGGAGATGACGGTTGCTCATGCGGCTCGTCAGCATTATCCGGATGAAAACTTCATTGCCGATTTCAACATATTGACAACCAACTAGAAGACATCTACAACAGGATTGTTGAACTGCAATTTAATCAAGGTCCCGGGATGAATGAAGGCTTATTTTTATGTTTCGTTATCTTGTTCTTAGTTTTTGTTTGTTCTGTTTTTATTTTGGAGTACCTACGTGGTACTACTGGACTCGTAACTAAAAACACTATTATTTGATGCGATCAAATAGGGGGAGAAGTGGTTTTCTTATAATCGTCACTACACACACTCCACAAAATATATGTCTCTCGGTCTATTATTATTTGTGCAGGTGCAGTGGTTATTTGTCTCCATCAAATAGGGGAGATTGAAGCACTTGGTGGATTTGATGAAGACATAATATTTTGTAGATATAGTTTAGTTTGTGGGTGTGTAGATGAATAGGCTAAGTATAGAACTTAATCTCTTGATAGGCCAATATATTTTGTGATAAGCGCCTTAATATGATGCATCTCATTGAAATCATTTTTCTGCATGAAAAACTTACATTTAAGTATTAAAAGAACAATCTAAGTTTTTCAATCTGTTGAAAATGATTTTCAATCTGTTAAAATCGCTTAACAGAATAAGTGGTCATACATAGTCGAAATTTTCAATTGATTGAATCGTAGAATCAATAGGTTAAAATCACTTAATGAATTTTTCAATATCAAGGTTTCGCATTTTCAATCTGTTGAAATATTTTTAAATCCATCGAAACGGAAAGACTATTTTTCAGTCTAAGAGTTTTCGAAAATCAATCTGTTGAAATATTTTTTAATCTGTTGAAACGAAAGACTATTTTTCGATCTAAGAGTTTTCGAAAATCAATCTGTTGAAATATTTTTTAATCTGTTGAAACAGAGAGACTATTTTTCTAACTAAGTATTTGCAGGATTTCAATCTGTTGAAATGATTTTCAATCGATTGAAACAGAGAGCTATCATTTTTCATAAAACTGTTTCAATCCATTAAAAACTCGAATCAATCGATTGAATGAAGTTTTAAATGAAATTAATCGATTGAATCGACGTTTTAATCGATTGAAATGCATTCTGATCGATCATAGTTTCATTCTGATCGATCATAACTTGGTCTAATCGATCATAATACAGTTCTAATCGATCATGATCGATTCTAACCTGTTTTACTTTGTTTCTGATCGATCATTTACTTCTCTGATTCAGTTTTTAATTAACGAAACGTTCTGGTTCTCTGTTTTACTTTATAAATACAGATTTGATCTATCTTTTAAAATACAACTTGAGAAAACATTCTGAAAATCAATCTGTGAAGCTATCATTTTGTGACTTTCTCTGCATTCAAGAACTTTGTAATATCATAAGGTGCTTTGATCAAGATAGTGGTCAATCAAAGAGAGAAAGTGCTGTGTTAGAATCCGTTCGGACAATTTTATTGATAGAGTCTGCAGTCCAGGTTTTTTCTTTTCATACTCTTTTGTAAAGTGTATTTGTGCAGAGTTGGAATTTGATCTGCACTTGTTACGATGAATCTGGATTTGGTTACTCGGGTGGTTTTCAAGAGTCTATCTTGTGGGTTTGTAAGATAGTTCTTGGGGTAGATTGGTGAGTAACTACTGGTTGTAAATTTCACTTGGTATTAGTGGAACTTGGCAGTTTTGTCAAGAACTGGACGTAGCTCTGGTATAGAGTGAACCAGTATAAATTTGTGTGTTGAATTTCTTCTTTCATCTCTTTTATTTTCTGCCTATATACTTGTTGTGTTTAAAATCAATCTACCTTAGCAAGAATTGAATAAAGATAAATCATTCTTCCAAAAGAAAGTAAGTTTTGCGAAAAAGTTTTATAAAGTTCAATTCACCCCCCCTCTTGAACTCAACCATTAATTCTTTCAGAGCCCACCAGTATGGTCAGAAACCACCACTCAAGGTGATAACCTGCCTCTTTTGGCCTAAAGACTGACAAGGCCCTAGTGTCATGCATGGTCTGAGGGCTGAGAGAGTGGGAACCCTATAATGGAGGCACCTTGGGGCCTGGCCTTGGTGAGGATAATTAAAACCACCTTGAATACGCACTTTTCTACAGGATACCCCTACCTCGTGATAAAAACATCGTCACTCTGTTCGCGGATGAGTGAATTGTTTGTGCATTTGTTTGTTGCATAGCATAATCATACGACAACAAAAATAAAAATAAAATCTCATAAACCCTTTCATAATAAACAACCTTATCTCGGACAGTCTACATATTAGCTAGCCTGATTTCAAATTCTTTGTAAGCTAAGTAGCCACATGGACAGACAGAAGAGATAATGGATTATAAAATAAATTTTTTCATAATAAACAACTTTATCTCGGACAATCTACATTTTAGCTAGCCTGTTTTCAGGTTTTTTATAAGCTAAGTAGCCACGTGAACCTATAGAAGAGATAAAGGGTTAAAATAATAATAATAATAATAAAAACAATGTAAAAACAATATAAATTATTTGTACAATAATGTTTTTTTTTACAAAGTTAACCATTCATATCTGCATCATCTCATAAGCGGTAAAACCAAGAGAGAAAATAAATGCATAAGGAAGGCGTGCATACACATCATCCTAATAAAAATTTTCATGCATAAATACATTCATGCTAGGGGGTATTAGATATCCTTAAGACAAATGCGAAAGAGACCCAATTGTGTTTGTAACCTTCGTTATACTTGTCGATGACAAGGAAGGGGCAAGTGTGCTAAGATGCGGTAACCTTCGTAATACTTGTCAATCTATAATGGAGAAGGAACCATTACACCAAAGTGGGTATGGTATCCCGCAAAGCGTAAGCTTTAAGGATGGTACTAAAGCCATTGTCTTAAGGCATATCTGTCCCACACCAATAATTCATTTTAAGTAATAAAATTCATTTTTGCATCCTAGAAAGTGGCTGGTCTTCCTGTGGTCCGAACCCATGCGCAAAAAGCCAAAGCAATGGAGCAATTAAAGGAGCGGAACCGTAAACTCACTGCCGAGGTCAACTCCTTAAGAGAACAAATGGCGCAGATGATGATGGAGTTAATGCGCTAGCAGAACCTTAACGAGGGTGAGACTCATGGTGATCGCGCTTCTCGTCATGAGGAGGAAGAAGAAAAGGAATTCTTCTATGAACAGAAGGCCCCCATGCAATCCGAAGTAAGGGCAGTATTCATCCAGCCCCCTGAAGTCTCCAAGCAACAAATCTCCGCCTTGGAAGAGAGATTGAGGGCCATGGAGGGGCACAACTTTGATGTGAAAGAGGCAACAGATATGTGCCTCGTTAAGAACATCTGTTTCCCTCCAAAGTTCAAGGTCCCAGATTTCCTAAAGTACATGGGAATGACTTACCCCAGGAGTCATCTTACTATGTACTGTCATAAGATGGCTCCCCATGCTGACAACAAAGAACTCCTGATTCATTGATTTTAGGAAAGCCTAACCAATTCAGCTTTGAATTGGTATATACAGCTAGAAAGGGGCCAAGTCCAAAACTGGAGACAGCTGGCAGACGCCTTTCTCCATTGCTACAAGTACAACATTGATATGACCCCCAATAGGTCAGATCTTTAAGGCATATGCCTAACGCTAGAGGGAACTAGCTGCTCAGGTGGAACCTCCACTATCGGACAAGGAGACCGTGTCCATGTTCATCAACTCGTTGACTGGACCCTATTACGACAAGATGATAGGGAACAAACAACCCTTTTCGTGGATGTTGTCACCATTGGCGAGAGGGTGGAAATGGATTGACGAGCGGAAGAATAGCGCAACCTTCCTCCTCCAACGTGTCATTCAAGAAGTCCCTATGCAAGAAGAAGGAGGGAAGCATCAACGCCATCATTCTCACCACTCCTTCTTCTTCTGCGAAGCCAACTAGGTAATCCCAGAGGCAAGAAAGTAAGTTTACTCCCATTCCAACCTCTTATGGGAATTTACTGCCTAAGCTGATAGAGGCCAAGCTCCTGGCATATGTCCCTCCAAGAAAGGTGGACCCACCTTACCCTGAGTGGTATAAACCCAATGAGAAATGCACTTACCACTCAGGTGCTCCCGGACACTTAGTGGAAAACTGTCAGGCATTAAAATACAAGGTCTAGGAGTTAACGCAAAATAGGCGCAAGGAAAGAGTAATAGATCGGACCAACCCACAAAAATGAACTGGTCTCTCCGCAACCAATCATCCATAATATCAAATAAATCATTTTCATCTTTGGTAAATTTACCAAGAGCTATAGTCATAGCGATCCTCCTATTCAACTACTTCAACCATTTCCCAACACCTCATAGAACATTTTCAGGGATGGGACGGACCTTTATCATTTCTCTCTATTCATTTCTCTCTATATATAGAGAATTTTATAGTATACTTTCCCTTGTTTTCTAATCGGTTTCGAATAAAAAATAACTTATGGATCTATTGATATCTAGGACAAATCCATGAACTCCATGTGGTTATTCCTTTCTACTCTGAAAAATCTCCCAAGTCATAAATCATAAAATCTCCAATGACTCCAAAATCCGATATCATTTTTTTTTAAGAACTCTTCAAGAAACAAATGATCCCCTCTTTTACTCGTTATACCCAGCAGATCCTCAGACATATTTATCTCCTTTCATCAATTAAACTTATTCTTGAATTTTGTTTGTGAATTGACTTCTATTTTGTCTAGGAAACTATTCTAGGATCATATATTTTATAAATTTCTATTTCATTTACAGTTTTTTCTTTTTATTAATGTATTTCATTTTTTTTTAGAAATCATTAATAAAAAGAAAAAACTGTAAATGAAAGTTTCTGTCTCATATATATGAATTGTTGGAAAAATATCGTACGCATCGATATGAAAAGAAAGTATTTGATACGCGAAGACATAATTTCATGTATTTTTCTCTTCTTTCTATAAGATTCTATCTAATCTTATAGAAAGAAGAGAAATTTATTTTTTGGAAAAAAAAGATTATTCGAATTTCATCTTTATCAAATTTGAATATCAGAATAGTAGATATAGATAGAATTCAACGGGTTAGGTCCACTTACTTTTATTGCCGGATGGGTCACCTTTGATGCTCCTGCCCCTAGCATAGAAGTCAAGCCTCTATCACAATTAGAAGGATAAGGTTGGATAGGGAGAACCAACTGTTAGGGTTCCTTTTTTAAAGTTTTCTTTGTATTTCTTGAGGTCCCAACCCGTGACCGTGAAATCACTGATTAAAAGGGCATGTATACATATTCTTCTTTTAATACATGAGGCATTTTTCATCCATATTCATTTTTATTATTTTCCCTCTTCTATTTATTATTCTTTCAAAATATCCGAATAATAATATCTATGCCTAAAAAGAACCTTAAAAAACAATCATGTTTGTGATTGATGAATCTCTGTGGGATCCGAAAGTCAAAGGCGAATGGGTTGAATCCGATAGTGAACAGGGGATCATTTCTCCGGACATGCAGAGACTGTTGGAAAGAGAAGCCAGCTCCATACAACCCTATCAAGAAGAAACAAAGGTCGTCAATTTGGGACAAGGAGACGATAAGAAGGAAGTAAAAATCGGCACCCAGATTGACAGTAACATTAGGGAAGGGTTAATACACTTGTTGAAAGAATACGTGGATGTATTCCCTTAGTCTTACCATGACATGCTTGGACTTGACGCAAGCATAGTGGAGCATAGATTATCTTTGAAAGAGGGTTTCTAGCCAATAAAGCAGAAACTCAGAAGGATGAAACCTGACTGGCCCTTGAAGATTAAGGAGGAAGTATAGAAACAGTTGGACGCTAGCTTCTTGATTGTGTCCAAATACCCTGAATGGTTGGCAAACATCGTGCCAGTCATGAAAAAGAATGGAAAAATCAGAGTGTGTGTGGATTACAGGGATCTAAATCGAGCAAGTCCAAAATATGATTTTCCCCTACCACACATCGACACGTTGGTGGATCACACTGCCATGAACACACTCTATTCTTTCATGGACGGATATGCAGGGTATAACCAGATTAAGTTGGTCGTCGAAGATAGAGAAAAAACTTCCTTCATCACACCATGGGGAATGTTCTGTTATAGAGTCATGCCTTTCGGACTCAAGAACGCAGGGGCTACCTATCAAAGGGTCATGGTAACATTATTCCATGACATGATCCATAAAGAAATTGAAGTTTATGTGGATGACATGATTACCAAGTCCAAGAACGAAATATACCACATTTTATATTTGAGAAAATTATTCGATCGACTTCAGAAGTATCAACCAAAGCTAAAACCGACTAAGTGTACATTTGGAGTACAGTCGGGTAAACTCCTTGGGTTTATCGTCAGCAAAAAAGGAATAGAGGTAGACCCCAACAAAACCAAGACAATTTTGGAAATGCCCCCACTAGAAATTAAAAAGGAGATCATAGGGTTTTTGAGACGAATCAACTACATAGCAAGGTTCATCGCACAACTCACGGATAAATGTGCACCCATTTTTAAGCTGTTGCGCAAAAATCAACTAACAGTTTGGAATGAGGATTGCCAACAAAATTTCGAGAAAATTAAGTCATGTTTAACTAATCCACCAGTTCCGATGCCTCCCATTGAAGGAAAACATCTGATTCTTTATCTATCGGTACTTGATGAGTCTATGGGATGTGTGCTCGGTCAGCAAGACAATACGTGAAAGAAAGAGCAAGCCATATACTACCTCATCAAAAAATTCCTAGACTATGAGACCTATTATACACTACTAGAAAAAACATGTTGTGCATTGGTGTGGGCAACTCAACGTCTCAGGGAGTATATGATTAGACATACAACCTGGTTGGTTTCCAAAATGGATCCAATCAAGTACCTATTTGTAAAACCCGTCCTGACCAGAAGAATAGCTAGGTGGGAAGTACTCCTCTCAGAATTCAACATCGTCTATGTCACCCAAAAAGTTATCAAAGGTAGTCCACTGGTAGACTACCTAGTACACAAATCAACAAACGAATATCAATCCCTACAAGACGATTTTCCAGATGAAGATATCATGCATATCCAACGTGAAAAACCCGAAGACGATGCATGGACCATGTTCTTCGATGGAGCCTCGAATATGCTTGGACACGGGATCAAAGTTGTTCTGATATCCCCCAGAAAGAAGTACATCCCGATAACAACCAGGCTAAATTTCAACTGAACCAATAACATGGCTGAATATGAAGCTTGCGCCTTGGGATTCCAAACAACTTTAGATCATAGGGTAACCAAACTCAAAGATTTTGGTGACTCATCCCTTGTTATCTACCAACTCAAGGGTGAATGGGAAACCCGAAACTTCAAATTGATCCCATATCTAGAGTACATCCATAATTTGATTTTGAGGATGGAAAACGTCACTTTTGAGTATATCCCTCGGGAAGACAATCAGTTCGCAAATGCACTTGCTACCTTGTCATTCATGTTCGCCTTAGATCAAGAACATGAGATACCGATTATCTAGATCAGGCTGGGTGACAAACAAGCTTTTTCAGTAACTAGCGAGGAGGACAAATCCCTTTGGTATCACGACATCAAGTGATACCTCATGAAGGGAAAATATCTCGAGGGAATTAACGATAATGACAAGAGGACCATTCGGAAGAGAGCCATAAGGTTGACGCTAATTGGAGGAACCCTTTTTAAGAAAAATTTTGATTCTAGCTTATTAAGGTGTGTGGACCACGAAGAAGCTCAAACCCTAATTAAGGAAATTCATGAAGGAGCCTTCGGAACGCACATGCTAGGGCATGTCATGGCAAAGAAGATCCTAAGGGTAGGATACTTCTGGTCAACGATGGAAGGTGATTATCATCAATACACCAAACGATGTCACAAATGCTAGATCTACGCCGACAATGTTCATGTCCCACCGACACCTCTCAATGTCTTGGCTACACCATGGTCATTCTCCATGTGGGGCATGAATATTATTGGACCCATTGAGCCCAAAGCATCTAATTGTCATTGCTTCATCTTGGTGGTCATTGACTACTTTACCAAATGCGTAGAAGCGGCATCCTACACACATGTGACCAAGAAAGTAGTGACCACTTTCGTCAAGAAAAATATCCTGTGTCGGTATGACATCCCCCATCGTCTCATCACTGATAATGGGACCAATCTGAACAATAAGATGATCGAAGAGTTATGTCAAGATTTCAAAATTCAACATCACAATTCCTCTCCATACCGACCCAAAATGAACGATGCAGTAGAGGCGACTGATAAGAACATTAAGAAAATCATCTAGAAGATGGTGATAACATATAAAGATTGACATGAAATGTTATCCTTTGCCCTGTACGGATATCGAACTTCCGTACGGACCTCTAGAGGAGCCACTCCGTTTTCCCTTGTATACGGCATGGAGGTCGTACTGCCAGTGGAAGTCGAAATACCCTCCATGCGAGTTATTATGGAAGCAAAGTTGACTGAAGTATAATGAGTCAAAAATCGGTACGATTAGTTGAACCTAATCAAAGAAAAACGATTGGACGCCATATGTCACAGACAAGCCTACCAAAAGAAAATCAAAAGGGCTTACGACAAAAAGGTCAACCCCCACACCTATCACGAGGGGGATTTAGTGATAAAGAAATTACTAAAGAAACTGCTTCTAGCCCAGAAGGATAAAATCGGAAAATGAGCAGCAAACTATGAAGGGCCCTTTATGGTCAAGCAAGCCTTCTCTGGAGGAGCTCTTATCCTCACCAACATGGATGAAGAAGAACTTCGATACCCAGTCAATTCAGATGCGGTGAAGAAGTATTTCGCTTGAAGGCATTGCTCATGACCCACCAGGATGAAAACTCGTAAAGGGAATCCTTGGCAAAAGTTATGGTCCATACATCTCGCTAGGATACGTCCTAGGCAAAACTTAGAGGCTTAAAAAAAAATAAAAAATAAAAAGAGCAATGGTTATCTTAGCCGAAAATCGCAAGACGACTAAGATAATGTCCTTCCAGAAGCAGGAAAGCTTTGCATAGTCTTCACTCCGGGTTCGAGCATCTCGACTGAAGCAACTAGGAAAACCAGGGGGGCAGATATCAGAGGCATGATTGTTATAACTTATACAGTGTAGCCAACCTTGGCCAACCATGCTTCTAAATTCCTTTGTAAATCTTTCTGTAAAAAATAAAATATTTGTTTATATCAATAAAATTTTATTTCATTTCTTTCCTCTTAACCAATTTATAAAAATGCCTCTGTATTAATCATAAGCATGCATAAAGAACCAGCACAAGAAAACATAAGAAAAGAAATGAAAAAGAACAATACCTGTTAGGAGATTCTAAGGCAAAAATTAGGGTAGCCTGTTAGATCGAAAACCCCAAAAGGGCAGTCTAGGAAAAAGTTAAGGCATTCGTAAAAAAGGAAAAAAGCCTGCTAAGATATCCTAGACAAAAATAAAGGCAACCCGCTAGATCGATAACCCCAAAAGGACGGATCTAGGCAAAAAATAGGGCTAAAACAAAAAAAAATGCAAATGAAAAAGAGAACCCGTCAGCATCCAACAACCAACGAAAATAGGCGGTCACTTTTCTAGATGCATCAAAAAAGAAAATAGATTGTATTTAGGGCATCCACACACAAATAGTCTCACAAAAGGACTTTGTCAAATCATGAAAATTAAACTTTTTTAATCATGCATAAGGAGACTAGCTCCATGTTTGTGATTGAAAAACAGGAAGCATCCAAATCAAGTCTCCAAATGAAGCTCCCCTCAAGAAAATGGAGCAAGTCGTTATCAATCAAGCAACTAAAAAAAATAAGAGCATTCAGAATCAAAAGCTCCAACCACCATCCTTCTGCCAAATAAAGAGAAGACATTCTTTACAACCAAAACAAAGCCGATGGAAAGGCTTTATCCCCAAGCGAATCATTGCCTACTCTAGAGGCAAACAAAAACATCTCCACACGACTCAATATCATCACCACGACGAGTCATCAAGCATACTTAACTCATTCTCCATCACACCCGCCAAAGGAGAATAAGGGCTTCGTAAAAGCCCATCACCAACATAATCCAGGAGGCAAGACTCCGTTCCCTCCCCAGAGGACTACCAAAATTAAAACCCCAGGGAAACAAAAATTCCCCAACGGATCGCCAAAAAGAGGAACCCATCCCCAGTGAGCCTACCGCAAGGGCAATCTTCAAAAGACTTATCCTTAGTGAGTTTTTCACTTACGCATGGGCAAAACCTGGCAAGCAAAGAGCCAATATTCCCGAAGGGAATATCAGCCTACTTAGAGGCAAAGCAATACAAGCCGAAAGCCTTCACTTCTGATGAAGCATCCGCCTGTTCAGAGGCACCATCTAAATCAACAAATCCCCAGTGGATTCCTGCCTCCTTAAGAGGCATTCATCAAGAATCCCCGACAAACAGAGTCGGATGGCTACGTAAAAAAAAGCCAAGAACATTCTCTATCAAAAGGATCAACCACCACATCAGAAGGGGCATCTAGAAGATAGAGTTACATACATCGTCTGAAGGATCAACCCCATTGCAAAGGGGTATCCGGAAGGCACAATCCACCTTTATCGTCTGAAGGGTCAGCTTTTGCAGCATGGAAGTATCCTGAAGACAAAAAGTCTACATACACTTACATCAGCCAAAGGGTCAGCTACCACGTCAAAGGAGCATCCTGAGGCATCAAACCAAAGCCAAGGGGTCAGCTACCACTTCGAAGGAGCATCTTGAGGTTCCCTATTCATCAAAAGCTAAAGGATCAGCAACCGCATCGAAGGAGCATCCTAAAGCTTCACACACACCTCCTAAGGGGTCAGTTGCCACATCAAAGGAGCATCCCGAGGAAAAACCTTCATTCGCCAACCGAAAGGTCAACTACCGTATCAAAGTAGCATCCTGAAGCTTCATACATATCGTCTGAAGAGTCAACCTCCGCAACAAGGAAGCATCCTAAAGACAACGTCAGACTACATTCATCGTCCCAAGGGTTGGCTACCACGTCAAGAGGAGCATCCGAAGGACAACTGGACAAGAGGGTTAACTCCTTCACCCGCCAATCGATTTCATGGCACATTAGCCCATAATCAATTGGTTGGGTGAAGGGGGACAACTGTAGACCCCAAATCTTGCCTGACTTCTCAATAAAGACCAGAAAACCTCTGATCGAAGATGGACAAGGATTCTTTAGGCCAATAGGCATGTTCACTAGGCTCCATGTAAGAATAAGAGGGCTTTCTGTACACAAAAAATAAGAAAAAATAGGAAAAAATTGACAGAAGACTCGAGACGGCCGTCTCACTTTCCTTGAAGCACGAGACGACCATCTCGTTTGGCCAAAAGGTCGTCTCACCTTCCCTAAAAGGTTGAGACGACCGTCTCATTTGGCCAGACGGTCGTCTCGCCTTTCTCTAAGCCTGAGACGATCGTCTCGATATCCCAAACGGTCGTCCCGGCCTGCCTAGTGCAAATTCCTATAAATTGGAGTCTCCCCCCTCATTCCACACATCTTGCACTCTTACTACTCTCTTGGAAGTCTTTTGACACTTGAGAGTGACTTTGACCATTATTTCAGAGTTTGAGTGAGCTTTCTGATTTCCGTTAAGGTAGAAATCGGTTAAGGAGGTCTCCTCTTGAGACATCCAGTGCTCAGTAGAGTGATCTTTTTCTTTGTTGCGGGTGAGGAGCGTGCTTGTAGAGCGAGGGAATTGCCAAAAAGCGTCCTCAAGTTTCAAAGAGTTAATAGAGAACTCGCTTCGGAGGTTCCTTCTCTATTCTCTCTCTTTTACTGCTTTCTTTATTGCTTTCCTTGCATGCATTAGATACTAGGACCATGTAGATATTTAAATACTGCCAGTAGATACATAAATAGGGTAAAAACATAGTTTCTTTCAGTCTTTATTTTATGAACTAGTCCATCATAGGGAACCCGAAAGGGGCGTTATGGGGTGCTAACACCTTTCCCGCACATAACTAACTCCCTTACCCAACTCTGGTTGTAACGACCAAAGTTGGTTTTTTCTAAAACCAATGTCTTTTCTTCCTTTTTCAATGTTTACGGTAAAAACATCGGTGACGACTCCATAGAACCCTTTTCAAAAACCTCGTCTTCAGGTTCATCCCGGTTATCGGATGACCTGAAAGCGTTGAACATCTTTAAAAAACGAGAGTCATACAAACCATTGCATCATTCCGACCACCTTTTTTATGGCGGCGACAAGCCTAGGTCAAGTGAAATCCAGACCCATTGGATGATCCCTCAACAAAAAAAAGTGTTATATTCATTGTTATTGGTCTCTTGAACCACATTGTTGGCAGAGGCAGTGTCATCACGTGGATTAAAGCAAGGACGACCCGAATATTGTGGATGACCCTATGGGTACCCATGCTTGCCATAGCACGTTTCAACAGTGTGGTTGGTGCGGTGGTAGTACACACACTTCTTGTTGGAAGCATTGCGTGTGTTATTTCCTGTAGGACCTCTGGGAGGAACTTTACTATTGCGTCCCTTGCCAGAAGAGGTGAATCTGAAGTTAATGAAGGCATTTTGTTCTTCCTCTCCATGGGGAAGCAAGTGTTGACGCTTCTGTTGCACAACCATAGAGAAAACACGGGATATTGGCGACAAAGGGTCCATAAGAAGGATTTGGGAATGAACAACAGAAAAGCGGTCCTCCAATCCTTTGAGAAACCAGATAATAAAGTCCTGTTGATGATATGTCTTGGCATAACACTGACATTCTGGGAAGGGGCGATAACTATCAAGCTCCTCCTAGAGAGATTTGAGGGATGTGTAATATTCAAATATAGGATGGGAGTCTTGCTTTATGCCATATATTTCTTCTTGAAGTTCTACAATACGGAGAAGATCACTCTGAGAAAAGTGATCTCTAAGATCATTCCAGATAGTAACAACACTTTCAAAATAGATGACACTTTGAGCAATAGGTGGAGACAGATAGTTAAGGAGCTAAGATATGATTAAGGTATTACAACGTTCTCATGGAGTGTGCAAAGGATCAGTAGCAGCAGGTTGATGTTGAATTATTGGCAAGCGTACCAAATTATCCATCGCAGTATAGTATTTTGATTAAATAAAAGTCGATCCCACGAAGAACAGTTTCAATGGAAATTCCCAATTATGCTTACTAAGTAGATTAAAACAGATTAGGTTTTGCAAATAAGAGTTGAATTGAAATTAAATGAGAAAGAACTGTAAATTGTTGAAAAAATATCAATTAAAGGTACTTAGGATGGGCTTCCTTCCTTATCCCTCTTTTGTAATGGCTAAATCAATTAAGAACATCAATTAACCTAACAATGTTGATGCCACCTACTCAAATCATCCATGTTGATTCCTCACACATGAAATTCATAAGAAAACCTAATAAATGTTGATTCCTCACACAATTAAGAGATTTTCCAGCATTAGGGTTAGGGTGTTTAAGCACTTGATACATTCATTCCATTCCTGGCAATTAACGTAACAAATATTCTTACCGTAATCTAGGGTTCAAGATATATTTTCCAATCATACCTCAAACAATCAAGAATAAATCATTCCAAAGCATAAAGGATAAGAATAACAACATCAAAGCATATATTAATATATCAAAATATCATCATGATACAAAAGAGTTCAAAGGAAGTGCACCGAATCCTAAGAGAATGAAGTTAGCCACTCATGTTGGCCATTACAATGCTTCAATTGATGAAGAAGAATTAATGAAAATTGGACAAAATCCTAACAGTAGTCGTGTCTCCTCCTCTCCAAGACTACTTTCTTTTCTCAAAACACAACTTATCTTTTTATAAGAGAATTTGGGTCGGGCCTTGCATCATTCATTCGCTTAAGCGCTCTTCTTTCTTTCAATTTTACTCCAATTATGTTGACAATTATGCTCCTTACTCTTGTATCAAGGTATTCTCGAATTCATCCTATATTGGGAGAAAAATATATTAGAATTAACATAAGTTAAGTGGTTTCATAACAATTCAAGGCATAATTATATCAACTTTTTACCACTTAACAACTCCCCCCAACCTAGAATCTTGCTTGTCCCAAGCAAAGTAATTTTTCCAAAACAAAATCATCACCTATTATCTTTTTCTCTTCTAGAACCACAACATAAAAATTTTCAGAGGTGATGCTCACAACTCCAAATGAAAATAGAACACATAAGCATTCAAGTTATAGAAACCAACAAAGAATAATTAGTCCTCAACTATCCTCAGAGAAGCATGATCTCTCAAATAGAGTTATATATACTCATCTCTAATTCTCACAGGTAAGTGTTTATCTCATTCAATCACTTCATTTAGACAATCCAATATTGATAATCATCTTCAAGCAATCAACAATTGTTAAACAAGACTTAAATCAAAAGGTATTTTGAGGCTTGTAATGGGGCTAGGCTAAGAAAGAGTTATTCGTTTTTCTGGGATATACAAAAATATTTGAGAAATTCAACTCATATGAATGATTCTTGATCAACAATTCCTCAAGTCAGGTTTTAAACTTTATGCTTTTGTCCCTAACACAATGATAATGAGTTAATAATCTCACAAGTTATTACCCCCCTTTTGACTTTTTTTTTGTTGCTTTTGCATGTATCCTTTTTTTTGGCTTTGCAAATTTTTAAGTTTTGCTTTTCCTTTTTCTTTACACTTTTTTTTTAAAGAATAACACCCCAACAATACCTGTAGGACAACAATAGCAATACCTAACAATAAGAAAAATAGTGACATTCATACTCATTTCCTTTCTCAAATATAGGAAGGTAGATAAATAGTGTTTAGGCTTAAGGGTTCTGTTTAAGAAACAATATTTTTTTTTTGGCTCAGAAGGGGTTCAAATGGATGTCCTATAATTAATGCATGGTTGGCTATTTGGCTCTGGGTTATATCTACCATAAAGAAAAAATTGCCTTTATCATTTTCAAGTCTTGCTAACATGTAATCACATCAAAGAATCAACCAATATTAGTTATCATCACAAAGTGTTGACACTCAATTTATCTGTTTGTGGTATTCTGCTCACCTAGGTTTTGGCTAGCTTCTTCAATTCAGTTAATTCCTAATTTTCCTCATCAATTCCTTTTCACTATCATACTCAATATCCCAAAATCACTTGTTATTGGAAACAATCAAAATTATTTTTCATGTTCTATATTTGAATTAGACAATAAGCAATAATTTCATATATGGCTCTAAAACAAATTATGGGACAACAAGGGAATTCAAAATTTAAAATAAAGCAATTAAAAACATTAAATTAAAACAAAGGAATTAAAAACATTAAAAGTAAAGTAAGTTTCCTCCCTCATTTTCTTCACTTGTCATGTACTCCTTATCTTTTGCCTCAGCCTGAGCTGCAGACTTTCTCACCCCCTCCAGAAAAGTTGGACTGTCCCCAGACCATTGAAGTAAGGTTTCAAAGTCTTGAGGAGAAGTGCACTGTGTACCTGGAGCAATCTTGCAAAGAAAGAACCTAAGGAAGAAAAATGCACAAAAAAACTTAAACTGCAAAAAGAAAAAAAAACAAATTCAAAACATTGGGTTGCCTCCCAAGAGCGCTTGTTTAACGTCTTCAGCTTGACGCCTATTTGCTTTATGGCTCATGCAGGTGAGTGATCAAGGTGATGTATACGCATTCTCCATCCTTTAACTGTCCTTGTGGGAACAAATTTATTCTTTTCATTGCGAATAACCTTACAACTGTCAGAGATTGGATAAATCATACCTGCTTCAGGAGGTTTCAGTACCTCTCTTTGAAGAACTTCCTTCATAGTCAGACTAAGATGTCTTTGGGTTTGTGCAATAGGATTGTAATCTTGTTTTTCAGTTGAGATGGGTAATTCATCCAAAGTGTCTATTCTGAGACAATCTTTCTTGTCTTCCGGTTGTTGTACAACTTCAAACAGATTAAAATTAGCTTCATCATCTCCACTTCTAATTTTCAACTTGCCCATGTCAACATCTATAATTACTTTGGCAGTCTTCATAAATGGTGTTCCCAGAATCAATGGGACTTCCTCATTTTCCTCCATGTCTATAATCACAAAATCAACAGGAAATATGAATTTGTCCACTCTAACTAAAACATCTCCTGCTACTCCATAAGGAATCTTTAGAGATCTGTCAGCTAGCTGCAATGTCATTCTTGTAGGTTTTACTTCCAAGTCTCCTATTCTTTTGAGCATAGATAATGGCATGAGGTTTATACTGGCCCCTAAATCAAGCAATGATTTTTTCACCGGTAATTCACCAATTGTGACTGGTATAGTGAAACTTCCAGGGTCCTTGGACTTTTGAAGCAATGATTTTTGGAATATAGCACTGCATCCTGCCTCTAACTCTACTGTTTCATCAGTAAATCTTCTTTTCTTAGTTAAGAGCTCTTTCATGAATTTGGCATATGTTGGCATTTGCTCCATAGCTTCCACAAATGATATATTAATTTGCAATTGCTTGAAAATATCCATGAATCTTGAAAACTGTCTTTCTTTATCTATTTGTGAAGGAGCCTTGGGATATGGTAACTTCTCTACAAATGGTTTTTGACTCCCTCCTTTTTCTATCTTCTTTTTGTTCTTCTTATTAGGAATATGTCTTTCTTTATTATTCTCATCTTCTTGCTTTTCATCTTCTTTTACCAAAACTTCTTCTTCAACAACTATATTGTCACCAATCCCCTTACCTACAACTTTTCCACTCCTTGTAGTTATTGAATTGCATTGCTCCTTTGGATTGGTTTGTGTGTTAGCTGAAAACTGTCCTCCTTGTTGCTGCTCAGATAATTGCTTAGCCAGTTGGCCTATCTGGATCTCTATATTTCTGAATGAAGCCTCAGTATTTTTCTGATTAGCCATAGTGTCTTGCATGAATTTTTCTAAAGTATCCTCCAATTTACTTATTCTATCAGGAAATAAAGGATAATGTTGTTGTTATTGTTGATATGGAGGTTGCTGATATGACTGTTGTTGAAATGCATGTTGTCTAGTAGATGACCTAACACCTTGGTTCCACCCAAAATTCTGATTCTGATTTTGATTCCCTCTCCATCCTTGTGCAAAATTATTCTGATAATTATTGAGATTAGGAAAATTACCTTGTCTGCCTTGACTACTACCTTGGGCCCTCATATAATTAGTTTCTTCTTGCTGAATGTTGCCTTGATAAGAGCATTGTTCATTTGAATGATCACCTCCACACAAATCACAACTCAACTGTTGATTAGGAATAATTTGTACTGTGTGCATTTGTTGAGGTAATTTCTCTATTTTCTGGTTCAATGCTTCAATTTGTTGGGTCAAAATTTTATTATGGGCTAAGAGGGCATCTGTGGTGTTAAGTTCAAGGACTCCTTTCCTTTGAATTGGATGTCTATCATGGTGGGCCTGTTGGTCTGTAAAGGCTAGTACATCAATAATTCTGGTGGCATGATCAATTTATACATCCAACATAGATCCTCCTGCTGCAGCCTCTAATAACATCTTTGCATCATGTCGCAAGCCAGTATAGAAAATATTCAACTGAGAAACGTCATCAAATCCATGATTTGGGCAACTTCTCAATAGTGATTTAAATTTCTCCCATGCTTCACAAAATTGCTCATCTCGCTCCTTGTCCGAAAGAAGTTATGTCGATTTTGCTTTGATGTAACGGGATGGTGGAAAAAATCGTTAGAAACTTCTCTTCTACACTACTCCAATTAGTCAAACTCTGATTAGGATGTGCTTTCAGCCATTCTTTTGCCCTACCTGCCAAAGAAAAAGGAAATAATATCAAATATGCAGATTCAAGATTTGCTGCTCTAAATCCCATGGTACCAATCAACTCATAAAAAGTAGACAAATGAATATAAGGGTCTTCATGATCCAGTCCAGTGAATTGATGAGCACTAATCAAGCTTAAGAAAGCTGGATTCATCTGCAATGTATGATCATCCGGAATAACAATGCTGGAAAAATGTCTTGGACCTTGCTGCATAGCACAATTTCTAAGAGTTCTTCTAGGTGGATTTGCATTTGGGTTTTGATTTGGATTTGGATTTTCTTCTGTCATATCTTCTATAATTGGGTCTGGTAAATCAAGTGTGAAAGAAGAATTAGCAGATTCTCTTGTGGCTCGTTCTTGAGTTTCCCTTCTTCTTCTACCCCGGTTCCTCCGAGCTGTTTTTTCAATTTCTGGATTAAATTCTAACTGCTCTGAAGATATCTGTCCTCTTAAACGCATAAATCAAAAGAGTAACTCAAGCGTTAATATATTGTTAAAGAAAATATATGTCCCTGATTTGTTAAGTGGTGCTGGTATGCTCGGCGTACACGCCGATCTCCATTCCCATAAACTTTTCAACACGAATATCCTTCAACCACGTAACTCCTTATCAGACTTAAGGTCTCAAATAACTCACCAGTACCAGACCTTACATTACTCACTGGTCATTCTGTTCACCAACCACATAAGTCAATTTGGTGGCACTTCACTCCTAGACAGATCTGATCATCATTCAAATAATATATTATTAATAAATAATAAATAAATATAAAAAAAATATGAAAGATTAAAAAAATAAAATTATAAATATATACATAAATATAAAAGGAAGAAAGAATATGAAAAGTTGAAAAATATAAAAGAAAGAAAGAATATGAAAAGTTAAAAAAATAAAATTGTAAATATATACTAAATATATTAAATGATCTTACAAAATCATAAATTATATGAAAAATTATATAAAAGTTAGTAGAGGTTGGGAGAATAAAATTGTAAATATACAAATAAATATATTAAATGCTTATTATGATCAGGATAAATTATATAGGAGTAAATTATATCATAAATTATATGAAAAATTATATAAAAGTTAGTAGAGGTTAGGAGAATAAAATTGTAAATATATAAATAAATATATTAAATGTTTATTATGATTAAATGCTTATTATGATGAGAATAAATTATATAGAAGTAAATTATATAAGAGTTAGAAAGTAATGTTCAGCTATCCAGGCTCTGCTACACTGGCTACATTTTATACCTCGGTCACTCACCCATTTCCCGCAGCTCAAAGAAACAAACAAACCACCCACCATTTCCCGTAGCTCTTCAAAAGGCAGCCAGTTTCCCACAACTCTTCAGAGACCGAATTCAGAGTCTTAATCTTTAAAACATGTGAAATTCTTGATTGATCAAAAAATATGTGAAAATCAATGGTTAATTATCTATGGTTAATCAAAAGATATCTCCATTTATAATGTCATCATCAGTCTTTCATCCAAATTTAAAAACCAAATTGTTTTCGAGAAAAAGTTAAAACAAATATATCATCATCATTACAACTTCAAAGCTTTAATGAAAGAGAAGAGTTAAGGACAAGGTAATGAAACTTACAAATATTACCCATACTAAAACGACGATGGTAATCTGGAAAGTTTGTATAAGAGAATTTATCATGATTACAAAACCAAGAAGCTCACGAAAGACAAATACATCAGAAAACTTTAAAAGCTACACTCCTGCACGAAAGCATGAAGTTTGGCACATTTAAGTGCCTTTTATTACATAAATTTTCTTCATTCGAAAGATTACAAAACACCAAAAGAAGCCAATGCTTTACTATGCTTATTAAGCGCAAACCAGAAGCTACTCAATGCCTAACTTCTTTCTTATCTCCACAATGAACTCATAGACCTTATCCTGATCAGGAAGAGACTTGGCAACACTCTCTTTCTGGAGGCACCGCTTGGCCCAATCAATAAACTTGGGGCACTCACTCTCTATGTTGAGGTTGCCAAAACTCTCATAGGCTTTGAACCAAGTGTAGAATGGGACAAGTGCTATATCCACAAAACCAAGATTGTCTCCTCCAAAGTATGCCTTGTCTCCCAGCTCTTCCTCCAACACTTTAAGGGCTTCTATGAACTCCTTCTTCGCACCTTCTTTTTCTTCTCCTTTTGATTGCCAAATTTTTCTTCCAAGATCATATATCTGTTTCACATTATTCAGAATAACAACACTTACATCATTAAAATAGAAAATGAATAAATAAGAGGCAGCAACAAGGTAAGGGAATTAGCATTGAAGCACAAAAGGGTACCTTCTTGTCAACATAATCAGCCCAGAATCTAGCCTGAGCTCTCTGGTAAGGGTGAGAAGGAAGCAAGGGATTTGTGTGACTCCAAACCTCATCAATGTACTGAACAGCAATCAGAGACTCACAAATGGGTTTGCCCTTGTGGATGAGAACCGGGATTTTCTTGTGAACCGGGTTCATTTGGAGGAGTAAAGGACTCTTGTTCCTCAAGTCCTCTTCCTTGTACTCATACTTAATACCCTTTTCAGCAAGTGCAATCCTCACCCTCATCCCAAATGGACTTGGCCAGAAATCTAGCAGAACCACCTCATCTGCCATAGCTGTTCGACTTCAAGAAAAACAAAGAAAGATGAAGCAGATTCAAGTGAGAAGGTGATATGAAGTGACAAAGAAGGCTAAAACCTACGTATTTATAGCTAGTTTTGAACTTGGCATTATTAAAATTTGATACAATTTCAATCAAGTGTAATTTACACGCATCTGTGGTTCAAACTTGAACTGTTGTGGGGTCCTTACATTCAGTATTATCTACATTTTTCTGGAATTATCTTTCTTTTCTAGGCTTTCTACACGAGTCCCTTTCCCTCACCGTGTGTCATGGCTTTAGTAAGCAACGTATACTTTGTTTATTCTATTATCATTTCTCTATTTTATCATTTTTTTTTCATTTTGCATATAATAACTTTACTTTAAAATTTTGAATATTTACTAAATTAAAAAAATTATTTAAATGTTTATCAATTTTATTATTTTATATGTTTGTTAAATTTAAACATATGTCGCATTATATGTAGTATGGGAAAGTAATATATTTTATTATTTACATTAATCAAATTCATCATCATATAATTAAAATAATTATTGATAATAAAATATAAATAAAAATTTTAAAAGTAAATATTAAAATATTTTAAAAATTCAATATAATAATAAATATGAAATATCAATAAATATTTATTTAAATTTAAATAAAAATAATTTATAAAATAAACTTTAAATATATATATATATATATATATATTATAAATTCTCGAGAATATTGGTAACAAATAAATTTTTTATAATTTTAAATAAATTTGTATAAAAAATTTGCAAATATAATTAATATTTTAATTCATTCTGTTTTTCCTATGTTTTTGTCTTCATTTATTTATTTTTCAATGAGGAGCACCTTTGTTTAATTCAACTTTGATGGTAGATGTAAGCAATTACGTCACGGGGTCAG
This sequence comes from Sphenostylis stenocarpa, assembly GCA_963425845.1. Classification (NCBI taxonomy): domain Eukaryota; kingdom Viridiplantae; phylum Streptophyta; class Magnoliopsida; order Fabales; family Fabaceae; genus Sphenostylis; species Sphenostylis stenocarpa. The sequence goes on along the minus strand of OY731402.1, from coordinate 50,162,547 downwards.
CGGTAGAAGTAATTATTTATTCTGCACCACCGACCAACCAATACGTGGATATTCACTTTGATAATTATATGCAGATCTGAAAAAAAATTGTAGATGCTCAACAATATTTATAAGTATTCAAAATAAATAAATAAATAAATAAATATTTTATTTTAATAAAATGAAACATAAATACAAAACATATATAAGTATAAGTAAATTTATTTATATTTTAATAACATAAATTTAAATAAATTTTATCTCATTAAAATATAAGTACAGCATATAACAAAATTAAAAATTTTCAATTGTTATTTTTGTTTACAACAACCTCGTATGGATGACTTTTAATTTAAAAAAAAGATAGTTACAAATATTTTATTAATATAATCTTTTCATAAAAAACCATACTAATTATGTTAATATAAAAGTGTTTCTATAGTTTTATGATTAATCAGTATGCTAGATCATGTAATAATATGTGATAAATAAAAATTCATATTCATTTCACTTATGTTAAAGATTTTCTTTTAACCTTTATTTTGCTTCCATCTTTTAACTTTTTTTATCTTGTTTCATTCAATTTTTTTTTCTTATTTGATTTTCAACGCTCGGTCTATTCTTGCATCTTGTTTTGTTTTTTATTTTGTTTTTCTTGGTTTATCTTATTTTATGATAATTTTTCTCATTTATTTAAGAAATTAAATTTAAATCTACTAATAAATAATAATTTTTTTATTCTTAGAAATATCATATTTAATGTTTATTATGACATTTATAATTCATCACTATTTGGTATTTATAAAATTACTTATTATGTTAGTTTGATTTTATATTAATATAATAAATATTTATTACCTCAATTCAATATTTAAACGACCTATCTCTTTATTTTATTAATTTAATATTTATACCATATAGTAAATATTTATTAGGTTATGTAAAAATTTAATTCACATAATAAATGTTTTGTATATTAATTAAATCTTATTTTTTTTTTACATTTATTTATTTTTTCTTTTTTCTTTTATTTTCTTTTGCGGCACCTTCAAAGTTCTCCTTGTTTTACATGCACAAGTCATGTCTTTATTGTTTATCTCTCTCATACTTTAGATTTTTTCCTTATAATATCCTCACCATTCATCTTTACTAGTCTTATCCTTCTCCATTTTAGAGTTTTTACTCGTGGTGTCTTCCTTGTTTATTTTTTTCATCTCTTCCCTAGATCATCTTTGTAGTGATAAATTTTCTTTTTCGTACTTTATCTTGTCATACTTCATTAATCCTTGCTTGATTTTTTCTTATTTTTTTATTATTATTTCTATTTGAAGTTGTAGGTTAATTGAATCTTAAGGATTTTTTTTTTACACTTATTTCTTCTTCTTCCTATTTCGCTTTCTTTTTATGACACCTTCAAAGTTCTTTATAGTTTATCTCTTCCACATTTTGAATTTCTCCTTGCGACATCCTTACCTTTCAGCTTCATAATTATTGTTCTTCTTCGTTTTGGATTTCTCACTCTTGGTGTCTTCACTGTTTGTTTCTTTCATCTCATCTCTAGGTCATCTTTGTACGAGTTTTTGAAATTAGCTCACCCTCGCATAATTACAGTTCTTTGTCCCGTCCATTGTAGCACGTGTTGTCCAAGGTATAAGAGGTATGATGACTTGACGTCATCCTAACCTTCCTCCAGCTTATCACCAGTAGTCTGCTCAAGGTTCCAAACTCAATCTTAGCAACTACACATGAGAGTTGTCCTCGTAAACTTTCTTTTTCATGCTTTTTCCCGTCATACTTCGTTAATAATTACTTGATTTATCTTCTTTTTTTTTCTATTTGAAGTTGTGTATGTTAGTTAAAATTGTAATCAACATAGAAAGTACTATCTTGCATTATCTATGTCGGTTATAGAATCAATATAGAAAATCAAAATGAACCGTGATAAAAACTCTTTATGTAGTAATGATATTCTTTTTTATACATTTCTATCACAAACCTTCACACTTATTTAAGAGATTAAACTCGGCTACAATGTTAAGTGATGAAATATTAATAATTAAATCATAAAGGAAATTCATGCCATAAAATCAATTGCTTCTAAATCACAATTACACACATGTTATTCTACAACGGATTAAAAGGGTTACAATGATGGATTCAATCTATTTGTTCCTATGTTTTGAGAATAAAATTTGATGTGGAATAGGTTAATGGGAAAAAAATATTTTGTACTCTATTATAACATGTGTTTAGTAAAGTTTTATGTTAATGATATGTATAAAGTTATAATTCTAATAATTACGCTGATATTTTGTTAGTAATATCTAGCTTTATTATGACCACAATTGTACTACAATGTGTGTATATAAACACAATATATAATATGAATGATCAAGTTATTTTTCTATACATTTCTCTTTCTTGGTATCAGAACACTTAAGCTTGAAGACTCTGATCCAATCATGTCTTTTGCAGCCAACACAAATAAGAAAAATAACCTACCCACAACTATCTCTATTAGTCTGGATAAAGATAACTATCTCCTATGGAAGTCACTAGTTCTTCCATTGATTAAAGGTTGCAAGATTGATATCTACATACTAGGAACAAAAGAATATCGAGAACAATTTGTTACCACAAGTGATAAAACTAAGAAAGTCATATGAAAAGTGGATTGCACACAACCAAACTCTCCTAGGGTGACTAAGAAATTCAATGGTCATTGACATTGCAACACAGTTGTTACCCTGTGAAACCTCTAAGAAATTTTGGGTTGAAGCCCAAAACCTAGCAAGTGCACACAAAATCAAGGACAATCTACCTTTAGTTCGAATTTCACAACACTCGCAAAGGAGAAATGAAGATGGATCAATATCTTCTCAAAATGAAGAACCTTGCTGACAAATTAAAGCTGGTAGGATGATTGATTTCCAACTTAGAATTGATGATCAAAACATTAAATGTCTAGATGATGATTACAATCCTGTGGTGGTCAAATTATCTGATTAAATCAACCTTAGTTGGGTTGACCTACAAGCCCAACTATTGGCATTTGAAAGCAGAATAGAACAACTAAACAATTTCAATAATCTTTCAATAAATGCTTTAACAAATCTTTGAAGCAAAACTGATTTCAGAGGTAACAAACTAAGGACACAATGCAACTGGAGGGGCTCTAACTTTAGAGGAGGTCGAGGAAGAAGTAGATTTAAACCAATATGTCAGGTACGTAACAAGATTGGTCAAATAACATTAAATTGTTTCTATCACTATGATAAGTCATACACAGACTCAAATCGTAATACTAAAAATAACAAGAGAGAAGATTACAGTGCTTTGATAGCCTCTCCTTACCATGACCAGGGCTATGGATGGTTTGATAATGGAGCTAGTAATCATGTGACTCATCAAAATGAGAAACTCCAAGATCTCAATAAAAACAATGGTAAGAATTCTCTCTTAATTGACAATGGTTAAAGATTGAGAATCTTGGTCTCAGGCTCAACTAAATTAAATAATCTTAACTTGCATAATGTCCTATATGTTCTAGAAATAACTAAAAACTTGTTAAGTGTATCTAAACTAACTGTCGACAATAATGTTCTTGTTGAATTTGATGCAAACTACTGTTATGTGAAGGAGAAACTGAGAGAAAAAACACTGCTAAAAGGAAAACTTAGAGATGGATTATACAACTTTTAAGTGTCAACTCTCAAGTTAATAAAGATCCATGTATCTACATGTCAGTTAATGAAACTTGGCATAGCAAGCTTGGACACCCAACAATAAAATCCTAAAAAAAGTGTTGAAGAATTGCAATGTGAAGACTTCATCAAGTGATCAATTTTTATTCTGTGAAGCTTGTCAATTTGGAAAACATCACTTATTACCATTTAAATCATCTTCCTCTCATGCTAAGGAACCTTTAGAATGGATTCATAGTGATGTATGGAGACCGACCTCAATTTTGTCTTCATCTAGATTTAAGTACTATGTTCATCTCATTAATGATTTTAGCATATTCACTTAGATTTTTTCCTTAAAACAAAAATCAGAAATAATACATGCTTTCACTCAATTAAAAAACATGGTTGAAAACTAGCTTAACAAAAAAAATAAAAGTCATTCAATGTGATGTTGGAGGTGAGTATAAAACTGTTCAGAAAACAGCCATGTGGAATTCAATTTAGAATGTCTTGCCCATATACCTCTCAGCAAAATGGTAGAGTAGTAAGAAAACATAGACATGTGATTAAACTAGGACTCATACTATTATCGCAGGCCCAAAATTCCTTTACGATACTGGTGGGAAGTTTTCTCTACCTCAGTTTATCTGTGATCAATGATTGCTTTCATCAGTTAATCCAAATGAAAGTCCATATTCATTATTATTTGGAAAGGAATCTGACTATGATGCCTTAAAGCCTTTTGGTTATGCCTTCTATCCTTGTCTCAAACCATACAATCAACAGAAACTTCAATTCCACATTACACAATGTGTGTTCTTATGATACAACAAATCTCACAAGGGATATAAGTGTCTCAACTCCCATGGAAGAATTTTTGTTTGAAGACATATGGTCTTCAATGAGAACCACTTTCCATTTTATAATTGCTTTCTTGACACAAGAAATTCATTAAAAAATCTCACAAGGGATATAAGTGTCTCAACTCCCATGGAAGAATTTTTGTTTGAAGACATATGGTCTTTAATGAGAACCACTTTCCATTTTATAATGGCTTTCTTGACACAAGAAATTCATTAAAAACTCTAACTAGAACAATATCTATTGTTCTTTCGTCTTGTCTTGTAGGTACCACTACAAGTCACACATTTGAATAAACTAATAATGAGGTGAACCATCAAGAAAATGACTTAGCTGCCAATGAATATCAACCAACTCTCAATGACTTAGCTGATAATGAAGATCAACTAGTGCTCAGTGACATCTCTATCAATCCAGATGAAACAACCTCACATGCAAATGAAACACCAGTCGTAAAAAGCCCAGTAGGGGACACACTAGAAGACAATAACTAACAGGCCCTTCAGGACAACACATAATAGATGAAAACTAAAAGCAAGTAGGGATTTATAAGCCAAAATTGTCCTATATAGGACTAATAGAGACACACACAGAGGTCAAGGAACCAAAAAATGTCAATGAAGTACTAGTCAGTACAAGATGGAAAGCAACCATGAATGCAAAATTTAAAGCTCTAACAACTAATCACATTTGGACATTGGTATCATTTCAGGGGCAGAATAACATCATAGACTCAAAGTGAGTCTTTAAAACTAAGTACAAGGCAGATGACTCAATTGAGAGTAGGAAAACAAGATTGGTTGTCAAAGATTTTCAACAAACTCAGTTCAGTGATCAAATTCAACACTGTAAGAATTTAAATTAGGAAGTTTAGCAATTGAACATAAACAATTCATTCTTGAATGGTAATCTCAAATAAAATGTATTTATGCATCAACTTGAAGGATATACAGATTCAACCAAGTTTGACCATATATGCAAATTAAACAAGGTAATCTACGGCCTGAAGTAAGCCCCAAGGGCTTGGTATGAAAGGTTTAAGGATACTCCAATAGAATAGGGTTTCAAAACACCAAGAGTGATTCATCACTATTTGTCCTTAGAGGAGCTGACCATATCATACTCCTTCTCATATATGTTGATGACATAATAGTAACAGGAAGAAACAAGAAGTCTTTAGAGACCTTTATTACTCAATTAAACATTAATTTCTCTTAAAGACTAAGGCCTTCTACACTAATTTGGAATTGAAGTACACGAAGATACTAGTGGGATGTATCTGAAACAAACAAAGTACACTAGAAACCTACTCAATAAGTTTAATATGGAAAAAGTTTCATCCTGCCCCACACCAATGGTAATAGGGAAATAATTCACTGTTGAAGGAGAACATATTGCTAACCCTACACTATATAAACAGGTTATAGGTGCATTATAATATCTAACCATCACTCGGCCAAACATAGCATTTTTTGTCAACAAACTTATCCAATATGAGTTCCCCAACCACAGATCAATAGCAAGGAATAAAAAGAATACTGATATATCTCCATGGCACAAAATATTGATGCCTTCATATCAAACCCTTAACTGATCTTGATATTGCTAGGTTCTCTGATGTAGATTGGGCCACTAACATAGATGATAGGAAGTCCATTGCAAGGCAATGTCTATTCCTTGGAGAGACATTAATCTTATGGGCCTTAAGAAAACAAAAAAGTGGTGTTATGATCAAGTAATGAGTTTGAATATAGAGCTTTTGCTGACCTAATAGTAGAAATAGCTTGGATCATATCACTTCTAGGTGAGCTAAAACTCCCTATGCCTAGAAAACCAATTTTTGTGGGGTGATAACTTTAGTGCCAAGGCACTGGCATCCAATCTAGTGATGCATGCTTGGTCCAAACATGTTGAGATAGGTTTCCACTACATACGTGATCAAGTGCTTCAAAATCAAGTCACAATAGTTTATGTGCCCACAACATATCAAATTACATATTGCTTAGCCAAACCTCTCACACACAAGGTTTAATATTTTGAGAGACAAACTTGGGATGACTATATCACCATCAATTTGAGAGAGAGGAGCTAGAGAAAGTTATGATTATAATAATTGCATTGCCATTTTTTTTATTAATATCCCTAATATTATGTCATTATTTGGTCTTTATAACGTGCAATTATTATGATCAATTCCTTCCTTATATTTGTTTATTATAATTACTGATAGCATTATTATAGGATCACATTTATACTATTGTAATATGAGTAACCAATTCATTTTTCTATACATTTCTCTTTTTTAATTGAACCATTTTGGAGGTGAAATTTACTTAAGGAAATTATGTAGAATTTAATAGCTTTTTAATTTTCACTTAAGAGACTCTCACTTGAGTGACAATATCTCTAGATTAAAAGATGTAGCCTCAACTTTATTTATTGTGCCTCAACTTTATTTATTATACAAGTAGTAATTTTTACTTCAAACCAGAAACTTCTACTGAATCAGGTTGTATTCTCGCTTGAGCGAGATATTAGTAACCCAAACAAAGAAATATTTCATTGTGTAATATATTGACTTTTTAAATGAGATATCTTGATTTTATTGATATTGAACCTACGTAGAAAAATATCATGTGGTGAAAGTTAAATTAAGTCTTTGTGACTACTATAGTGTGAAAAAGAATCGTGTTCAATATGTATATCATATAAACTAACCCTATCAAATGATAGTACGTGTTCTAGATATACACCTATGTTTTATATATTGAATTAAGAAATATAATATAATATCTAATTCAATGCATTAATTATAACTTTCAAAATTAAAATCATGATATATAGACTATAACTAAAAAATTAAACATATGATTCTTTAAATATTTGTTATACATTATTGATTTGTTAATGATTATTCAAAATGTGATAATAGTATGAAAAATATATAATAAAAAATTTATCACTAGTTTATGATTATATTATCACTAAAAATACTCAAGAAATCATCGTTCATATTATATTGTAATGAAAAATCTTGCAAGACTAATTAAAAAGTATTTAAAATAATTCAATAAAAATATATAATTTTTTCTACAAATGATAAGAATTTCTTAATAAATAATAAATTATTCCATTATTGTTAAAAAATAATTAACAGATATCCATTGTTTTCATTCAATTATTTATACATTTTCTGTGTACTCAAATAACAGTATTAAACAATGATTAAAACTACAAATTGTATTATGTACAATCTTAATTTTTTAAGAGAAAAACAAATATAAATAAGAATGATATCATATATTAAAAATATAATTTATTTATTTGTACATTAATATCTATATTATTCATAGATATATTTTTATCTATAATAATTTAAGATAGATTTTTCAGATAATATATATATATATATATATATATATATATATATATATATATATATATTTGTATAATTAAAATTTAACAAAATAAAAAATTTAAATAATATAAAAAATATGAATTATAAACTCAATAATCTCACATAGGATTGTTACGCTAGATATATAATCAAAATTAAACAAACAAAAAAAAACAAGACATTAGTTTCTTATTTAGTCTCTCAAACATTAAAAGCTAATAAATGTTGCTTGCAAAAATTAAATCGTTCAAAAGCATGATAAATAAGATGTTTGACATATTAAACATGACGAAGCATAGCCTTCTTTTGTTACAAGGCTCATTTTCAAATTTTCTAATAATAGTCATAATATTTAAAAAAGGAAAAAAATTAAAAAGTAAGTCATTACATCAATTATATAAAAAAATAATAAAAAAAGTATCTGAGTCACTCCGTAAGCTACACGGTTCGAGACATTAACAAAATTAAAAATTTTAATTCTAATTTAAAGATTTTAATTATAAATTAAAACGAATTTGACCATGTTTGTTTTTTCAATTTTAATATTTTATTTTCTCTTCTCTTATATAAATATCTATTTTAATAAATTAATCCGCCTATATTTTACTGATATTTTAGTATAATAATTATGTTACTAATTTTTAGAATCCTATCTTCATACGTTATATGTATATAATAATAGTTGTTCGGGATGCCAATAAGTTTATAATTTGTAGGGATAGATATTAAGAATAATTTATATATATATATTTTTTATTGATTATATATATATATATATATATATATATATATTAAAAAAATTTAAGGTAAAGAGATTTTTTAAGGTCAAAATATGATAGACTATTCTTTTAAAATGAATAATATCTTAAGTATTATCTGAAACTTAAAAAAAATAATGATTTTTTTAAAGACAAAACTAGTATTCTAAAATGGATAATTTTAAATAATGGATACTTTTAGATAATATCTTAGATATTAGCATACAATATCTTATATATACATCTAATTATACGGATAATTTTAGATAATATCTTAGACATTAAATAATGAATAAACATAATATAATGTATAAAATGATAATATTATAGTTAAATGATATGGAGAATTCTTTGTTAATAATAAATAATAAAATGCTAAAAACTATTTTAATCTTAGTGAAAAATTATATAAGGAAAAATACACTAGTAAAAGGAAAATTGTTATGATTGATTTTTTATATTGGTTGTAGAACCAATAATCTAGATGCCATGTTAAATAGTAAGTATTTATTATTCAGTTCTTAATCTAATCGTTATAGAAAGTTTTGTGTTAATTTTTTTATATAATCATATTTTCTACAAACATTTTATCAAATAGATTTAATATAATAAATTTCAAAGATTAAATACAAATATTATCCACGTACAAAAAATAATTAAATATAAGATGCAAATAATTTTATATGATAAAAAATTATTCATAAAAGAAAAAATTCATAATAACAATCACAATCTAACATATATTAAAATATTTCATTAAACCAAATCCTGAAATACAAACTAATACATAAAATTGAACAATATTTTCATATATTATCTTTGTTATAAATGAAAAAAAAATATTATGAGAAATGGTGGTATAAACATGGGAAAGACAAAAAAAAAATATAAATATGATGAGGAGAGAATGAAAAAGGAGAAAGAAGTTAAATAAAATTTTCAGACGTGCAAGGAAAAACACTACTAGAAAAATGTCAAATAATAACCGAAATTAGTGACTAAAAAATTTAACTATTATCAGTGACGGAATCAATAACGAAATTATTATTATTTAGTTTAGTAACTGAAATAGTAACTGAATTTTCGGTCACATAAAATCAGTTACTATTTCAGTCACTTTATTATTTAATTTTAATTCATCTAATTAGTACGTACCAGTCATTTAATTCATTTAATTATTTCAGTCACTCTATTACCCTCCCAAATTTTCATCTTCTTTATGCTCACATTTCATCATCTTTGTAACCACACTAATATGACTTTGTACCAGCCATAACCATTGTTGAATCCCACCATTCTTGTACGAGCTTAATCTGACCTAGACCCTTCATCTCTCCAACCCCAATTCTCCACCCTTCTGTTTAACTTCAAAGTGATCTTTAACCCAACCTAAAATGTCAACACGACAACCTGAAACCCAATATCTGTGACCTTACCTCAACTCCGATGACTTGAAATCCAACCTAGTGACCTTGAATCTCAAACTTCAGTGACCACAACACCCAATAGAAACCCAAGTGACTTCGAACCTCAACCCTAACCTCAACCTCAACAAACTCAAGGCCCAAACCCAACTCCGACGGCATCGAACCCCAATCTCAAGCCAAACCCAAATCTTCGGTGAAACCCAACACAAACCCAGGTGACCTCGAACCCTAACTCAAACCCCAGTGACATTGAACCCTATCCTCGACGACCTTGAATCCAAGCGACCTGAAACTGTGGCGACATCAAACCCTAACCTTCGCCTCGATGAGCTTGGACCTAACCCCGACAACCTCAATTCCAACCAAAACCCAAGAAACCTCGTACTAGAACCCTAACCCTGACGAACTTAAATCCTAGCCCGATGATCTCAACTCTCATCCCAAAACTTCACGACCTCTAACCCGAGCATAGGACATCATAAAAACGACCTCTATGAACATGGTAATGCTTATTCAATCCATTTGAATTTCCTTATTCAATCTAGTTTTGCATGATATGATTTTTCTGTGTGTTGATGGATGCAAGGCTGGTGCTACGAAAACAAATTTCTTACTGGATTACAAATTGGAAACTTGAGTAATAACTCCTTTAGGTTAATATTATTAAATCTTTAAATATAATTAAGGTCACAACGTTAAATTTGTCTCTAACCATACATATTTGTTCCTTAATATATGAAATACAAGAGGTTTAATGACTTGAATGGACTTGATTCAATGTGAGTGAATTACTGTAATTGTCTCTTGTTCTATTGTTTTCTTTGGTTGTTCTTTTCTTTCGAGTCAGTGGTGTTGATTTTACAGGCCACAGAAATGCATATTGTTTTCAATCATTTAATGTATAGTTGAATTATGGACCTAAAGGAAATAGAAAACTCACTCAATATATTCATTTAGAAGTGGCATGAGAGTGAAATTAGATGACCTTCCAAGTCAATACTACTAGCAGATAAATTATTTTGGATATAGGGTTCCTGTGAGAGACTACAAAACTAACCCCTTTCTTCTTCTAAACCCTTAACAAACTGTTTAAGGATCTATACTATGGACATTGGCAAGTAGCTCCATTACACTGATGGGAGGCATTAACAACACACTTTTCAAAACTTGAAAGAAAACTAGATGTAAATATTCATTAGGGGCAGGATGGGGGTGAGGGAGCAGAAAAAAGACACTTTGTATAACCAAAACAGGATATTTGACTGCACCAAATTTATTAATATTCTGAATAGAAGAAAAACAATATATTTGTATGTATTATATTCAGTTGGTTGGTTCAACATGCAAAAAGGGTGATTGTTAAGTTGAAAGCAATGATGTCACTCTAAAAGAACCATCAAGAGCATCATAGTTTTCTGCATAAAATTTGGGAGGCTCACTATGTACAAAAATGAAAGTTTCTTTGTTCGCTGCAAATCAACATTTAGCCATAAAACTATTTAAAAGTTTAAATATTGTCCTTTTACATTCATTAACAAACTAAAACTGTTCTAGAATTAAGAATGTTAAGTTTATAATATATTCTTTAAGGTCTGTTTTTAGTGATTAAGTTGTGATAGGATATAAAAAAAATGACAAGAATCCAATAGAATAAGAGCATAACAAATATTATTTTTATCCAATATTTAATGCATATCAGATAACAAATCAAATAACATTATTTTGTTATATTGTCCTATATTTGACATGAACTACGTATTAATTGACAGCATTACCTTTTCATTAAAAATACATATAATTTACAGATTCATGATTGTTATAGGTACTAATTTGAGAAATACAAATATATATGATGAGATATTAATAGTATATTTTTGTAGATCTATAGATTTTTGAAAGTTTTGGACATGCTAATTTAGTGTTTTTCCTTGATATTCTATAATGATAGTATAATTTTGAATTGTAACTTATTAGAAACCTTAACTTTGTTCTTGATGTCTAGTAATTCTATAAACCTTAATTGGCAAATTTTGAATTTATGATCGGAAAAGCTAAGAATTCTTAATTTTCTCAACTCTCCTATGATATATAAGTTATCATATTCAAAAGCCAAAGTTCATGATGGTTTAGTAAAAGCATAATGATGAACCATTGTGTTTTTACCATATATAGATGGTATTTTTATGAAACCCATAACCTTTCTGCTTTCAACATTTATAATGCCTTCATTAATAACCTCTGTACAAGTCCAACCCCTCCTATTGATTCTTTAATTTTACCCAAAAATAAAGTTTTCATTTTTTTTACAATGATATTATTATCATTTTATTCATCAACCTTGTCTATAAGGTCTCCATCCATCACGTACTCCAGTGGCATGTAGCCAACAACACCTGTAATTGAAAGTATTATCTCATTAACCCCACAAAGATTCAGCACAGTAAGATCCTAAAACAAAAAAATAAATGAAAAAAGTTACCTATAATATGATCTACATTAATCTGCTGCGGCTGAGGCTTTGGATTGAATCGTGGTCCGTGAACGCTGAGACCGAAAACTGCGAGTTTTGGCTCCATATTGCCATCCAAGAGAATGGTACTGGCTCTGAGGATACAGTGAAACATGGAACGCTTGGCTCCTGTGTGAAGGTAGTGTAGTCCACGTGCTACTCCTCTGCATATCTCTACCCTTTTCTTCCAAGACAGTTTTCCACCTGGAAGGTGTTTATCTAGAGATCCATTGGACATGTACTCACATACAAGAATCTTCTCATTTTGGTGGTCGCAGAATCCTATAAGAGACACGTCTAGGGTGACGAAGCTGGCATAGCAATTCTATTTCCTTCTTGAACGCTTCACATCCATGTTCATTAAATCGCTTTATTGCCACTACGTAATCAGAAACACCATCATGTTTTAGACAGCCTTTATATACTTTGCTAAATACTCCACCTCCAATTACTCTGTTTTCATCAAAGTTGTTGGTGGATTTCCTAAGATCGGTTAGAGAAAATCGATGGCACAACTCTTCTATCACCGTTGACCACTGTCTCTGAGATGAATTGTATTAGTTGTGAGCTTGGAACAACACATGCCCAAACAATTGAGGAACAACATAGTTCCAATTTGTGACACGTGCTTGCTTGATTAGTTGTCATCTGTCACTTATGTTTTTGCGTAGTTTATGCTTTTCTTTGTTTCAAGTAGATGGATTCGTTCTTTTTATTTGTATATATAAAATGGTGAATTGGGACTGCTTTTGTGCATTCAATATGGAGTGTGAGGTGGCCATAGACAACATCCGAAATGATGCTGGGTTTGTACCATGAATCCTGTATTCTTCAAGCAAAATCTTTGTCCACCATTTATTGTTAAAGTTTGATATGTTATTCATGGAAGTTATTATTGTTTGTTTTATAAGAAACATAATTACGAATATAACCTTTCAAGAGGCTAAAAAAAATGAAATGTACCTTTCAGAAGGTTCCAGTTTTACTTGTATTCATGCGTATCCAAATTTTGAATCATTATCCTGTAATTTTACTTTATGAAAGCCAAAGCGGTTTGTCGCCATTATTTTATAGTGAAGCCTTCTCTAACTGAAATATATAATATATGATGATTCTAGCATTACTTTATTTCGTTCTTCAACTCTCCCCATGCTTCTATAATCACTTTGTCATTAAGTGAAAAAACATTAATCTCTACTCCTCTTCACTCTTTATATATATATATATACTCTATACTTTCTAGTTTGTAATTAACATTTCTCAAGTTCACACTGCAAATATTAAAAGTTTACAAACAAAATGGAAGCTAGAATCACTTATGAATTGCACTTCTTGTCAAAAGAATAAAAAAAAAATATATGAACCAAAACATGGCCAAATTTTTATCTTTTACTTAAACGTATACCCTACACTTTAAATTTCAATTGATCTTTTTAATTATTGGTTGTACTTCTGGGCTTATGATAGTATTTTTTTTTTAATGATATTATGAAATAACGGGATAAAATGATAGCTGGTACAAAACTTTTCCTCTGACTTTGTTTTTTTTTAAGGTATTTACACATGATGTGCAAAATATAAATTCAAATACTCATTTTAGAGTGTGAGATTTTCACTCTCTCCATTCTCAAAATTAGCCTACTTCTTATGTTCTCTCTTTTAACATTATAGAGTGATCTTGACACTTTTAGATAGTTTTTTTAGAATAGTTTTGTAACTTTTTTTAAATGTAAATTGTTGTTAAAGTATAATAGTCACCGTTGGTGTTTGTGATATCTCATTTTTCCTATAATAATAATCCACATTGGAATTTAAAGATTTTGAATAGATATTTTTATATATGACATATATGATATAATCATCTGTTTATAATAATTTATTCATGTATTTTATACATAAAATTTATATATAATAAAATATTAAATAGTAATATTTTTTAATATTAATTATTTAAATTAAGATAATAATATAATATTTTTATTTTTATTTTATATAATATTTTAAAAAACTAATAAAATCTTTAATACTTAATTTAAATAAAAGATGATAAAATATCTATTTTCAATATCATTGTATATTTTAATATTTATTTATTTGAATTTCAAATTTTAAATTTAATTTTCCTTATTTGTTTTTTATTTTACTCCCTTTATAATTCTTGTCATTTTCAATCTTATATGGATCACCTCTTTATTTAATTTTATTTTCTTTAGTAGTGTATTTCTTATTTTATCAACTTCATTTTATTTGTTTCTTCTATAATGTATTTCTTATTAAATCTAAAATAAAATATGCATCAATTTTTCTTTTATATATCCCAATTAATACACATGATGGGTTATGTAAAGGACTTATAAATAAACAAGTTAATTCTAATATATTGTTATCTACCTTTGTTAGTTACGTAAACATGAATCAAGAACATGTGGAAAAATTCCCTAAACTTGGTGATGTGAGGTGACTGGTTTAATTTGTCATTGTGAGTTTGTTAAGGAATTGATAGAGTACTTGAATTTCTTATCTTTGTTATTTTATAATTGTGTGACAGATTTGTATGTATATAATGTTGACTTATTTTTTGGTTAGTAATATAGCGGTCATTTATCATCCATCATTAACTATTATGGTTTTCATATTTTTTTTTATCATATAGGCAACTTTTCTTGTTGGGTTGCAATTTGAAAACTTCAGAAGCAATATTTTTGTACTACTGGACAGTTTTAGTGACAAAGGTATAACTTCTAGCAAGACCTATAAATTTAGTGTTAGAGGTTTTAATGTAATTATGTTGTGGATAATTATATGGCATATTATTTTTTAAAATAAGTCATTTGTTGACATATGACAGAACATGGATGTTCATGAAAATTGTAGTTGGATGTATAATAGACTTGTACATGGTCGAAAGGGGTGTACTGATGCATTTTTAAATGGTGTAACTGAATTTGTGTCATTTGCTCTTCAACATCCGAAAAAAAAATCCTAATAATGCACACAGGTTCATAGACAAGACTTTAACAACATAATTTATGATGCTTTAGGTGCAGAGTTTGAGAGTCATTTTGATGAAGAAGATGAACACTTTCCAAATACTGAAGCAAAGAAGTTTTATGATTTATTATATGCTTCACAAAAACCATTGTGGTCAGGATGTACTAATCACACTGAATTATTTGTTAATGTTAGATTGTTGACAATTAAATTAGAGGAAAACATGTCCCAATGATGTTTTAATCAAACATTGACTCTTTTGAAAAAGACACATCTTGTAGATAATTTTATCCCAAAAGATTACTATAGAACCTTAAAATTGGTTTCAAAACTTGGTTTATCAGTAGAAAAAATTGATTGTTGTGTTGATAGGTGTATGTTGTTCTACTTAGATGAAGATAAAAAACTATCTACATGTAAGTTTTGTAAAAAATCTTGTTATAAGACAAAAAAAGTGGGTATAGATAAATATAAAAATGTCCCTGTGAAGAGAATGCACTATTTACCCCTCATTCCTAGGCTTAAGATATTATATGGTTCAATGAGTTATGCTCCGCATATGAGGTGAAATTGTGAAAATAAGAGAAATGAGGGACATTTGTGTCATCCATCAGATGGAGAAGCATGGAAACATTTTGACAAGACATTTTCTGATTTTGCAATTGAACCAAGAAATGTAAGATTAGGATTATGTGTTGATGGTGTTAGACAAATGGCATTTAGAGGGGGGTGAATAGATGCACAAATTAAAATAGATGTCAAATTAAAAATTTATTTGTGAGTCAATAATTTGTTAAAGCGGAAGCAATAATATAAACAGGAAAGGAGAAAGAGATAAGGGAAAGAGAAGAGCACACAGAGATTTATACTGGTTCGGGTATAGCCAACCCTACATCCAGTTCCCAATCAACTCTTAACACAAGAGTGACTCCCCATTCACTATCTTTCAAATTCAGTTTACAAATTACAATTAACTCAGCAGAAGAACCAATAAAAAGTAAACTAATTAAAAAGACAATCACCTCCTTAGAAACCCACTAAGGATGAACAATCACCTCAAATACCCAATATGTCTAGAAATCCTTTGATCAAAAATAGATTTACTCCTTTTCAATATCAGAACATCCTAATAGGACCAAAAGATTTTGTTAACAAAACAGTTCAAGAACCAGCCTCAGAAGAATATTTAGAAAAACCCGAAACATCTCCCATTATTATTTTAGAAAAATCATGGCTTTATGATAATGTTGATCATTAATAACTAAAAGCAATATTGACAAGTGGCAAGAAAATCATCGTCAGAGAAGAGAAGGATTAAGCCAAGCATTGAGTCAAGAATCATTATTCTTAGCAGAAAAACAGAGATTAATGGCAGAATTAGCAGCAGCAACTACCATGAAAGACTTCGAGCAAATCATTAAATAAAAATCAGCAATGTCAAAAGCAGAGTCAGAAGAAAGTATTCAACATAATCCGTTCGATATGTTTGATTAAAGAAGGATCAAGAAAAAATTGATAAAGTACAGCAAAGAAGACGTGAAAGATAAGCATGATAAGATATAAAGCAAAAAGTAGAGAAGATAAAAAGAAGGAAAAGACAAAAAAGAAGACATGACATAAAGAAGACGGAAAGAAGAAATCAAGACAAATCTGAAAAAGAAGACATGACAAAAGGAGATTCTCCGAGATATGATAAGGGATAGAAATGTAAATAGAATAAGGATATTTTTGTAAATTAATTATCGTCTAGAATAGTGTAAGTCCTATATAAATAGCCCCTTTAGTTTCAGAAAGGGCAGAGCGAAATTAAGTGTTTTCTTACTCTTCTTGTACTAAAGTTTGTAATGAAGTTTTCAAGTCTCTCTTATGTAAGCTTCTTTCATATCTTTAATTTTCATTTTCTCTTCAATTTTCTCCTTATTTTTATGTCTTAATATAACTCATAACTCATATATTATAGCAAAATATTAAATTGGTATCAGAGTGCTCTGTATTATTATTCATATTTGGTTTTCTTGTGGGAGGAATAGTATGCATAAATCATGAATAACCAAAACCAAAATGATGAGTTTGTCCAGATAGAAGGGGCACTCCCTGGTTTAGGATTCATAGTAAGACCCTTACGAACCCCAGGTATAAGTAGCTAATGTGTGATTTAAATCGATCGCCAAATCAGTTGACAATATTAATAAAATAGTGACCGATTTAAATCATTCGTTAAATCAATGACAAAGTTAATTATTTTTATTTATTTATTTACAACCCCTCTCTATTTATTTAAAGACTCCCTTACCTCCTTCTATATTATATTTTTATTTTATAATATATTTTTTAGAAGTTTAACTTATGACTAGATTATTGTCATTGTCGAGATTCCAACTCGAGTACTTTAGGGTTGGAGGTCTGAAACTCCAACCACTAAGCTACTAGTATTTTTCAATAATAACTTACAAATAAATTATATATTTATATATTTATATATTTATATATTTATATATTTATATATTTATATATTTATATATTTATATATTTATAGATTTATATATTTATATATTTATAGATTTATATATTTATATATTTATATATTTATATATTTATATATTTATATATTTATATATTTATATATTTATATATTTATATATTTATATATTTATATATTTATATATTTATATATTTATATATTTATATATTTATATATTTATATACTTATATATTTATATACTTATATACTTATATATTTATATACTTATATACTTATATATTTAAAGATTTATAGATTTATATATTTATATATTAATATATTAATATATTAATATATTTATATATTTATATATTTATATATTTATATATTTATATATTTATATATTTATATATTTATATATTTATATATTTATATATTTATATATTTATATATTTATATATTTATATATTTATATATTTATATATTTATATATTTATATATTTATATATTTATAGATTTATAGATATATATATATATATATATATATATATATATATGTATATATTTATAGATTTATAGATTTATATATTATATATATTAATATATTTATATATTTATACATTTATATATTAATACATTTATATATTTATATATTTATATATTTATACATTTATATATTTATACATTTATATATTTATACTATTTATATATTCATATATTTATATATTCATATATTTATATATTCATATATTTATATATTCATATATTTATATATTTATATATTCATATATTTATATATTTATATATTTTTTTATATCTTTATACATTTATATATTTATATATTTATATATTTAAGAAAATTTAAGAAAAAATTTAAATATTAAATTTTAAAATAATATTTTATTTTTAAAAACAAATATTAGAAAAAGGTTTAAAATTATATATAAATTATATTTACATGTACAAAATATTAAAGATATATATTTATATCTTTACATATTTACATATGTATATATTTATAATTTTATATATTTATATCTTTATATATTTATATATTTTTATATTTATGTATTAATATCTTTATATATTTATATCTTTATATATTTTAAAAAAATTAAAATATAAAATTATACACAATGAAAATAGATTATAAATATTATAATCTAATGGTATATTAGTATAGTATAGTATATTTGTATTCTAATTTTTAATTAAATTAAAATTACCCTAATATAATGGTATTCTAAATTGAAATTTAATCCAATTACTTTTATATATATATATATATATATATATATATATATATATATATATATATATGTATATTCTTTTCTAACTTTTTTTTAATTCTCACATTCTACATTGTTTTTAAACTCTATCAGTTTTACTATATTATCATCCTCATTTCCTCCCATATTCTATTTTATCTTTATAATAATTAGTCTTTTTTATAGAATACTTTATTTTTTATTTTTATTATTTATTTTCTTATGATTTAAAATAATTAATATTATTTTAACATTTATTTTATGATTTTTACTATAATAAATCAAATTAAATGGTTCGATAATATCAATTAATTAAAATCTTAACATCAAAAACTTAGATAACTATATTAAAATTATTAATTTTAAAAATATAAAATATATTTAAAAAAAACTCAAATTATAGATTGGAAATAAAATAGAATAAACAAATACTTTTTACTTTATATTATATTTAAGTGTGTGCACAAATGTTGACATTCTTAACTATAAAGAAACAGTAGAAAAATATAAAGATAATATTTGAAGAAGTGAATTTTGAAGATAAAAACTATTTTTATATAATTTTATTCTAGTATATCAATTAACAATAATAATACATAAAATTTAAAAATTAAACTAAAAAAAGTAAGTTTAAATTTATAAAAAAATACATTACTAAAAGTATCATATTATATTAACATTTTCATTATTTTCGTTAATTATAAATTTAAATGTGTTTCATAAATAAAATTATAAATTTAAATGTATTTCCACTTTTGATCCATCATAAATAAAAATAAATAGTCTCTTATAAATGTTGTTCTATTTTAATCCATCATTAAATTTGTTTTATATAAGAATTTGATGACTTATTATATTATTAAAAATTTGGATGAAATAATTATGTATAATACTTTTTTAGTATATTATGTTTTTCAATTTCCTAATAGAGAAAAAGTTTCAGAATTCAAAATGTTAAATACTTTTAAATATTAAAATTGACTTTATAAAAAATTAGGAAAAAAAATTAACCCAAAAATATCATAATGATAAAAATATTATAAAAAAGAGTTCAAAAATGTATTATAATATTTTCAGTTTTAGTTTAATTATATTTTTAATTCTCATATTAGAAAAATATATTGTAATTATTTTAATTTAATAAAATATAATTTAAATTTTTAATACTAAAATTAAAATATTAAATAATAATAAATTTAATTCTCTAAATTTAGTATTTAGAAACTAAAATTATAGTGTCTCTGTTTTAAAAAATTAAAATAAATATTTAAAAATAAAAATAAAAACTAGTATTATCTTAAATTTATTAAAAGTATAATTAAATCTCTATTTTCTTATGCAATTTTAGAATTTTTTTATGAAAATCCAATATATAAAAAAGTTGAAATTTTAAAAAGGCACAACCTTAACTTATATTAACTATTTTTTTGAAAAAACTGACAAGAAAAACTTGGCTTAAAAAAAAATTAATAATTTTGAAGTTATTTAAGTGGTGAAGTTTCCAAATGTGATCTATAAATTTATTGAGAAAAATTAGAGGTATGTTGAATATAAATTTAAATATATTTTTAATTTATTTAAATATGGTTTATTTTTAGTATTTATAAAATAGATTAATTTTAAATTTTTAACTTTTCTAGCAGTCTATTTTTAATCTTTGTTATTAATTATGTTAAAAATGAAAAATATTAATTAGTATACTTAAACTAAAAAATATTTTAACTAAAGATAAATATATTTTTATAAATAATTTAATTAAATAATATATTTATTATCTAATGTATATTGATATCAATTTTTTTGGTATATCAATTATATGACAACAACCATGGTTAAGTAATTAATAATAATAAAGCAATAAATTTAAAAATTAGATTAAAAATAAAGTATTATAAATAAAATTATAATAATTTGATTAAAATTGTAATTTTTTAATTAATTAAGTTAATGAGGAATTAAAATGTGATAATTTGATGTGTTTAATTTTTTTAATATAAATTTTTAAAATATAATTTAATTTCAATTGAAATTATCAATTGAAAAATAAATTAAAGAATATTTGTTATTAAACTTTTCTTAAAAAATGTATTGAATAGTTAATATCACTATAGTCTTAATTTATTACAATTTAAATTTTTAATAAATTTGATTTATTTTAGTAATTTAAAATTAAAGTTAATCTTCATTTTGTTAATATTGAGACCAAAGTTTATTTTTAAAGTATATATTAAAAATTAAATTATTTTTAAAAAATAAATTACTTTTAAAAAATATATTATAAAAAATATACTAAAACAATTAAAGTATATCTATAAAAAAATAAATTTAAATATAATAAAAAAATAATATTCATTAGCGATCGATTTCAATTTGGTCACTGTTTCAATTTGTAATTTGGTCGCTAAATCGAGTCACTAAATTATTTTTTTATTTTAGTATGGAATAGCCATCGAAATTTTGCGGTGCAAACTATTAGTCGCTATTTCGATCGCTAAATAAAAAAATGAAACCAAATCATATTTTGGTGGCTAAATCAGTTGCTAAATTGTGATCGAATTAACTCGGTCGCTAATTGTGATTGAATTAAAGTAGTCGCTAAATCGGTTGCTAATTGTTACGAAAATAAAATCAGTCGCTAATTGTGACCGAAAAAATTCGGTCACTAATTTCGGTCGCTAAATGCACCTGATTGGAAATTAGATTTTGAATTAATGTGTGATGCAAGTGATTATGTTATAGGAGCAGTATTAGGCCAAAGAAAATCAAAGATTTTTCATGTTATACATTATGCTAGAAAAGTTCTTAATGCAACCCAAAATAATTATGCAACTACTGAAAAAGAATTACTAGCTATAGTTTACGCATTGGAAAAATTTAGAGCATACTTGATTGGTTCATCTGTTACTGTATATACTGATCATGCAGCAATCAAATATTTGTTAACAAAATTAGATTCTAAACCCAGGCTAATTAGATGGATTTTATTGTTGTAGAAATTTGATTTGGTGATCAAGGATAAAAAGGGTTGTGAAAATTTTGTAGCTGATCATTTGTCTGAAAGTGATGAAGATCTTATTGAAATACTCTAGCAAAGATCTTATTGATTTGATGAAGTCAAAGATAAAGTCAAAGTCAACTTTGTAGCGGTCAACAGTCACTTAGATAAAAGAATAGAGGGATTAGTGTGTCCGCAGCTATGCTTAGGTATAATCATTTTTATCTTTTCTCGCTGCATGAGGTTTCTTCACTTAAAAGATTTTGCAAAATGCCTCTAAAAACGTTTAAGCGAGTTAAAAACAAAGTATTTTAACAAAAGCTTTCTTAAACAAATCTTTAAGCTGATATAATTTCGAAATAACAGGTTGTTTTTATTAAAGAAAGTTTTGAAAACCTTCATCGGTGTTTTAAGCTGATAAAGCTTTGAAATAACCGATTAAAATCACTTAAAATGTTAAGAGAAGCGTTTTTGCAGTATTTTAATCGATACAACTTGGTTTTAATCGATTAAATCCACTTAGTGTTCAGGATGATCGATCAGAATGCAATTATGACCGATCAGAATCAGATATGATCGATCAGAATTGAGTTATGACCGATTAGAGCTTTTTCAATCGATTAAAACATGTTTCAATCGATTAAAACAACTTAGAAAATTTCTACACAGCGTCTTAATCGATTAAAACTTATTTTTATCAGTTAAAATCACTTGGAAAATTTTACAAGAAAGTTTTGCAGTATTTTAATCGATTGAATCACGAAACAATCGATTAAAACAAATTAGAAGATTTTTTGTAAAGAGTTTTAATTGATATAAATGTTGTCATATCAGTTAAAACAAATCTGTTAAAGAATCAAGAACGTCTTAATGGATTAAAAGAAGTTTTAACAGATTAAAACTACATTTTTAACAGATTTAAAGATTATTTTAACAGATTGATTAAACCAGCAGTTTTGAAAATCTTCTATAAAAACAGATTGACTTTAACTTTTTAAATATCATCGAATATCAATCTTTTACATATCCTTTAGCAATCAAGCAAGCAAACTTTAATACTCTTTCAAGAAAGATTCGCGCTAGTTTTTGTGAAGTTCTTTGAAATTCTTTCTTGAGGCAAATTGCTTTCTTTTGGAGAAGAAACACTTACTGCAGAATTGCATAAAACTGCTTTGAGCATTCTAGTTTCTTCTTTTCAATTCTTTTCATTCTTTTACTGTATTGTTCGGTGCCTGGAATTGTGGGCACTGGTTTCTCTGCAGCTGGAATTTGGTTATAGAGGTTGTCAAGAACTGGAATTTGGTTCTTGGTGAAAGGTTAGGTGTTTGGTGCCTAGAATTGTGGGCACTGGTTTCTCTGCAGCTGGATTTTGGTTGTAGAGGTTGTCAAGAATTGGAATTTGGTTCTTGGTGAAAGGTTAGGTGCAGGAACTAGAATTGTGGTTCTTGTGGTAGATTAAGTGTAAGATTGTAATCTGTAAAACATTTGATCTAGTGGAACCCAGCTGGAATTTGGCTGGAGACTGGACGTAGCCCTGGTATTAGGTGAACCAGTATAAACACCGGTGATATCTTTCTAAACATTTCTCTTCTTTAATTCTGTTGCTGCGTTTATTTTTTGATTGCTTGCTTTGTGATTCAAGAACAGATCTGAAATCTTATTTTTACAAATAGATAATCTGTTAATTGTGAAAATCTTTCAAAGATCAATTCACCCCCCCTCTTGATCTCAGCCTACTTTTCTAACATTGTCCAGATTAGTCAATACTGAAGTGACTGATAATCAATTAGAAGTGCAGAAGGAATTTCCAGATGAAAAACTGATATTGGTACAAGAAAGACATTGGTTTGCTGACATGGAAAATTTCAAAGCTACAAGAGTTGTCCTAGAAGAATATACTTGGCACCAAAAGAAGAAATTATTTAAGGATGTCCATTATTTTGTATGGGATGATCCTTACCTTTTCAAGATAGGAAGAAATAACTTGCTCAGAAGATGTGTGACAAGTAAGGAAGCCAAAAATATTTTTTGGCATTGTCATAGTTCTCCTTATGGAGGTCATTTTAATGGAGTTAGAACTACTGCAAAAGTTCTCCAGTATTGCTTTTTTTGGTCCACCTTATTTAAAGATGCGCACAACTTTGCACAACAATGTATTGATTGTTAGAAAATAGGGAGTATCTCAAGAAGAAATGAGATGCCTTTAAATATCATGTTGGAAGTAGAAATATTTAACTGTTGGGGAATTGATTTAGCAAGACCTTTTCCATCCTCATTCTCTAAAGAATACATCTTGGTAGTAGTAGATTATGTGTCAAAGTGGGTGGAAGCAGTGACTACTGTAAAAGCTGATGCCAAAATTGTGATAAAATTTTTAAAGAAAAATATATTTTGTAGATTTGGCACTCCCAGAGTTTTAATCAGTGATGGAGGGTCACATTTCTGCAATTTTCAACTTCAGAAATGTTTAGAGCATTATGGGGTCAGACATAAAGTTGCATCACCTTATCATCCACAAACTAATGGGCAAGCAGAAGTTTCAAATAAAGAAATCAAAAAAATATTAGAAAGGACTGTTTCATCTTCAAGAAAAGATTGGTCAATAAAGTTAGATGATGCGCTTTGGACTTATAGGACTTCATATAAAGTTCCTACTGGGTTATCTCCCTTTCAACTTGTCTATGGTAAGTCATGTCATCTTCTAGTGGAAATGGAGCATAAAGCGTATTGGGCTTTAAAAATTTTAAATTTTGACCCAAAAGCTTCAGCAGAACAAAGAAAAATTCATATGCATGAATTAGAAGAAATGAAACTTAATGCATATGAATCATCCAAGTTATACAAGGAGAAAGTTAAGGCATATCATGATAAGAAAATTCTGAAAAGAGATTTTCATCCAGGCCAGTCAGTATTACTGTTTAATTCAAGATTAAAAAATTTTCCTGGGAAACTGAAATCCAAATGGTCAGGTCCATTTGTGGTAAGATCCGTTAGGCCTTATGGTGTTGTGGAATTGGAAGATCCAGCAACAGGAAGAATATGGACAGTTAATGGGCAGAAAATTAAAGCATATTTGGGAGATGCAGTGGATAAGTTTCACCTCATTATCTACTTAGATGAGCCTTAAAGCAAATAGGCGTCAAGCTGAAGACGTTAAACAAGCGCTCCTGAGAGGTAACCCAGTGTTTTATCTTTAATTTCTTTTCTTTTTGGCAATTTAATTTTTTTTTGTTTTATCTTATTGCATTATAAATGGAGCATGAACACATTTGAACATTGTTGAACTAAATCTATGTGAAAATTTGCTTTTGAGTTATTAATCATTGGATTGCATTTGAATATCATGTTCCAATTCAAAATTCACTGAATTTCGCTCAAGCGACAGAGGATTCGCTTAAGCGAATGTTAGTTGTTTCTCTTTGTTTTTCTTCGCTTAAACGAAATTTTTTTTTGTGCACACATTCGCTCAAGTGAATATACATTATTTCTCTCTGTTGTTGGTCGCTCAAGTGAATAATAGGAACACTGATTTTCACTTGAGCGAAAGTACCCAGATCTGGTTTTTAAAAATTGCGAAAGGGGTCACTTTTCATTTATCCTAAAACCTTATTTCGCACCCACTCTTCCCCAAACTCATCTCTTCTCTAAATTAAGCCTAAATCTTTCAAATTTCGGCTCCCAATTCATCACTTCATCTATTCTAGAGCATTTGAGTAACATTCCACCGATTAAATCTGCAAATTGAACCACTGTTCATATCAAATTCTGCATTTGTGAGTTTCCAGAAAATATGCAAATAAGGTAAGGAATTAACTCTTTTTGTTCGAAATTATCTGATTCTTGTCATGCAAGTTGGATTTGTGGCTGAATTGATTGGATAAATTGCATTGTTATAGGTTAGAAATTCATATGCATGCCAAGTATTTTCTAAAATGCTTCAAAGGAATTTATTTGGTTTGTAGGTGATATAAAGTGTGTAATTGCTAATGAATTGCTTAATTATGTAAGTGGGAAAGGATTCATGCTAGAAATTAGGGTCATAGAAGTTCGAAAATAAGGTGCATGCCAACTGTTTGATGAAATGTTCAAGTATGAACTATAGTGTGTTTTTGCAATTGAACATATCAATAGTCTCACATGCATACCTAAGTAGCATTGTATTCATGATGGGATCAAAATATTAGACTAACTATGAGTATCATGATGTTTCAGACGGGTCCAATAAAATATTCACAAGGTGCTTCAACATCTAGGGCTGCTGGAAAAAGGCCAAGGACTGAGTCTGCAGGCATTCAAATAGATAGAAGAAGATTCAGGGATGCTGAGAGGCAGGCAAGATTTGAGAGAATCCAAAACTGGACCTTCATCCCAGAAAGAAGAGTAGAATTGAATGAGGGCGAGTATCTAGAATTCAACAATGAATTAACCCGTCGGAACTGGAGGCAATTGGCGCTCCCAAAGCCCAAATATGATCCTTAGATTGTAAAGGAGTTCTACGCCAATGCCTGCCTAGTTGAAGGTGAGCCATTCAGGGCATGTTCCAAAGTGAGAGGCAGGTGGGTTCCGTATAATAGGAACACAATTAATGATTTGCTGGGGAATCCACTTTTTCTGGAGGAAGGTCATATTTGTGACTTCCAGGTCATTAGGAATGGAAGACGTCTAACTAAGATGCACTTTATGGGATGATGATGTCACAAGAGCCCTATGCTTGCCTGGGAGGACCTTTGAGGCAAACCATGCAAGGAAGGCTTTAAGGATTTTAAGGGCTAACATGACCACATTAACTCAGATCTGGACTTCTTTTCTGCTAGTCAACACTATACCCATCAAGCATAGTTCAGATCTGAATATGCCCAGGTGCCATATCATCAAGTGCATTCTAGATGAAACTATGATTGACGTCACCGCGATTATTTCAGGAGAAATTTATCAATTTGTGGTTTTGGAAAGCGGGCGACGAGCAGAGCAAGCGAAGGCTCTTGGATTCCCTACTCTCATAACATCCCTTTGTGCAACCCATGGTGTGGAAGTTAACCCATCAATGAACATCCGATCACCAATTAATAGAAGATTCATCGAGTGGAACTGTGTGAATCCTACAGAAGGGGAGCCACAGCCACTGGCACAGGAACCACACCAGCCAAGAAAAGCTCGATAACCACCTACACCACCTCAGTAGCCATATTTTCAAAGAATGATGCAATACATGGAGCATCTAACTTTACAACAATCAGCGACCCATAGGGGTCAATGCAATATTAATGAAAATTTTTATAACTTATCTTTGCAAATTGCTCCAGGTATGCAGTGTACGTCACCACAGGAATTTGATGTCTTACTTCAATGGCCTGAGGACAATCCCTATTTTCCAGGAGGGGGGGAAGGTGTAGCTGGTACGCAGGGAGTACAAGAGAGGAGGAGGAATCACAAGAAGAAGATGAAGAAGAAGATTAAGAGGGAGAAAATTTTAATTTTAAGTGATTTTTTTTATTTTGGTGTGTTTAAGTGAATTGGTTAATTTGATGTTTTAAGTTTTGTGTTTGAATTTGTTTGAATTTGTTTTGTTTTGAATATTCTGAATTGATATTTAATGTGATGAATGTTTAAATTAATTAAATTGTTGTCCCATATAATTTGGATTAGAGCCAATTATGAAATTATTGTTTATTGTCCATTTCAAATATAGAACTTGAAGAAAACTATTTTGATTACTCCAATAGCAAGTGATTTTAGGATGATAAATATGATAGTGAAAAGGAATTGATGGGGAGAAGTAGGAATTAATTGAATCGGAGAAGCTAGCCAAAAACCTAAGCGAGAAGTGAACCAAAAATAGATAAATTGAGTGTCAACACTTTGTGATGATAACTTGGTATTGATTGATTCTTTGATGTGATTGCGTGTTAGTAAGACTTGAAAATGATAAAGACATTTTTTCTTTGTAGTAGATATAACCCAGAGCCAAATAGTCAATCCTGCATTAATTATAGGACATCCATTTGAACCCTTTCTGAGCAAAAAATAATATTGTTTCTTAAACAGAACCCCTGAGCCTAAAAAAAACTATTTATCTACCTTCCTATATTTGAGAAAGGAAATGCATATGAATGTTATTATTTTTCCTATTGTTGGGTATTGCTATTGTTGTCCTACAGGTATTATTGAGGTGTTATTCTTAAAAAAAATGTGTAAAGGAAAAGGAAAAACAAAGCTTAAAAATTATGGCAAAACCAAAAAGGATACATGCAAAAGCATGATAAAAGAAAAAAAAAAAGTCAAAAGGGGGGGAATAATAACTTGTGAGATTATTAACTCAATCATTATGTTAGGGACAAAAGCATGAAGTTTGAAACCTGACTTGAGGAAATGTTAAACAAAAATCATTCATATGATTTGAATTTCTCAAATACTTTTGTATATCCCAGAAAAACCAATGAATTCTTTCTTAGCCTAGCCCTATTACAAGCCTCAAAAGACCTTTTAATTTAAGTCTTGCTTAACAAATGTTGATTGCTTGAAGATGATTATCAATATTGGATTGTCTAAATGAAGTGATTGAATGAGATAAATACTTACCCATGAGAGTTAGAAATGATTATATGTCACTCTATTTGAGAGAGCATGCTTCTCTAAGGATAGTTGAGGACTAATTATTCTTTGTTAGTTTCTGTAACTTGAATGCTTATGTATTCTATTTTCATTTAGAGTTGTGAGCATCACATCTGAAAAGTTAATTTTATGTTGTGGTTCTGGAAGAGAAAGTGATAATAGGTGATGATTTTGTTTTGAAAAATTATTTTGCTTGGGACAAGCAAGATTCTAGGTTGGGAGGAGTTGTTAAGTGGTAAAAAGTTGATATAATTATGCCTTCAATTGTAATGAAACCACTTAACTTATGTTAATTCTAATCTATTTTTCTCCCAATATAGGATGAATTCGAGAATACCTTGATACAAGAGTAATGAGCACAATTGGAGTAAAATTGGAAGAAGTAAGAAGATTTTCAGCATGGAAGTTGCTCGAGCGGAATGGACTCTTGCTTGAGCAAATATCAGTTATTCTTCTCTGGAAGTCAGTCGCTCAAGCGCAAGAAAATTCGCTTGAGCGAATGTTAGTTATTTTTCTCTGGAGTTCACTCGCTCAAGCGAGCGTTTTGTCGCTTGAGCGAAAATAGGCAACTTTCGCTTGAACGAAAGTTGTCGCTTGAGCGAAAGACGCGAAGTCCAAAAGCCCAAATTTTCCTATAAAAAGAGAAGATGTGTTTTGAGAAAAGCAAACAGTTTTAGGGAGAAGAGGCACGACTACTACTAGGATTTCGTCCAATCTTCATCAATTCTTCACTTCTTCCACATTTGGAGCATTGTAATGGCCAACATGAGTGGCTAACTTCATTCTCTTAGGATTTGGTGCACTTTCTTTGAACTCTTTTGTATCATGGTGATATTTTGAGATATTAATCTATGTTTTGATGTTGTTATTCTTATCCTTTGTGATTTGGAATGATTTATTCTTGATGTTTGGGGTATGATAGGAAAATATATCTTGAACCCTAGATCACGGTAAGAATATTTGTTACGTTAATTGCCAGGAATGGAATGAATGTATCAATTGCTTAACACCCTAAACTTAATGCTGGAAAATTTCTTAATTGTGTGAGGAATCAACATTTATTAGGTTTTCTTATGAATTTCATGTGTGAGGAATCAACATGGATGATTTGAGTAGGTGACATCAACATTGTTAGGTTAATTGACGTTCTTAAGTGACATAGCCATTACAAAAGAGGGATAAGGAAGGAAGTCAATCTTAAGTTCCTTTAATTGATATTTTCTCAACAATTTACAGTTGTTTGTCATTTAATTTCAATTCAACTCTTTATGCAAAACCCATTCTGTTTTAATCTACTTAGTAAGCATAAAATGGGGAATTTACATTGAAACCGTTCCTCATGGAATCGACTTTGCAGCTAATGCCATTGGTGATATTTTCAAAAGTCATTACACTGATGCATGGCCATCATGAAAAAAAGGTACCTGAAGTTATTCGAGACATGTGGTTTAGTGAGTTCATGGTATGTATTTATATTAGTTATTAACTTTAAAATAAGTTTTAATTATTGAATGTACTATACATTTACTTGTTTTATTTGGGTACAGAGAAAATATACTATTTTCCCACCTGATCATAGGTTAGCTAGAAGAAACTTTGAAATGCAAGGTGCCAACATATTGAAAAGTTCACTAAACAAGGCAAAATGAAGAAGCCAAATTGGCTGGCAGAAGATCTATGGTGTTAGAAAAAGAGGCTGAGATCAAGAGGGGGGGGGGGGTGAATTGATCTTTAAAAGATTTTCACAATTAACAGATTTTCTATTTCAAAAATTAAGATTTCAGATCTGTTCTTGAATCACACAGCAAGCAATCAAAAAATAAATGCAGCAACAGAATTAAAGAAAAGAAAGGTTTAGAAAGATATCACCAAGTTTTATACTGGTTCACCCAATCTCAGGGCTACGTCCAGTCTCCAGCCAAATTCCAGCTGGGTTCCACTAGATTGAATGTTTTACAGATTACAACCTTAACCTTACACTCAATCTACCACAAGAACCACAATTCCAGTTCCCGCACCTAACCTTTCACCAAGAACCAAATTCCAGCTTCTGACAACCTCTACAACCAAATTCTAGCTGCAGAGAAACCAAGTGCCCACAATTCCAGGCACCAACAATACCGAAAAGAATGTAAAGAATCAAACAGAAGAAACTAAAACGCTCAAAACAGTTTTATGCAGTTCTGCAATATGTGTTTCTTCTCCAAAAGAATGCAATTTTGCCTCAAGAAAGAATTTTGATGATCTTCACAAAAACTAGAGTGATTCTTTCTTGAAAGTAGTGATTTTGATTGCTTGATTGATTGCAAAAAGATGTGTATCAGATATATTTTAAAATGATCAAGCAACTCTGTTTATATACAAGATTTTCAAAACTGCTGGTTTAATTAATCTGTTAAAATAATCTTTTAATCTGTTAAAAGCCTTGTTTTAATATGTTAAAACTTATTTTAATCCATTAAAACGTTCTTGATTATTTTCCAGATTTGTTTTAACTGATACGACAACATTTATATCAATTAAAACTCTTTGTAAAAAATCTTCTAATTTGTTTTAATCGATTGTTTCGTCTTTCAATCGATTAAAATATTGCAAGATATTCTTATAAACTTTTTCAAGTGATTTTAACTGATAAAAGATCGTATTAATCGATTAAAACGCGTAGTATAAATTTTCTTAAGTTGATTTAATCGATTGAAACATAATTTAATCGATTGAAATAATTATGATCGGTCATAACTAAATTCTGATCGATCATATCTGATTCTGATCGGTCATAATCGCATTCTGATCGGTCATACAGTATACCAAATGAAATTAATCGATTAAAACGAAGTTGTATCGATTAAAATACTGCCAAAACACTTCTCTGAACATTTTAAGTGATTTTAATCGGTTATTTTGAAACTGTATCAGTTAAAATACTTACTGAAGGTTTTCAAAACTTCCTTTAATGAAAACAATCGGTTATTTCAAAGTTATATTAGTTAAAACCCTGTTATAAAAGTGTGAAGAACATTTTAGTTGATAAAGCTTATATGCTATTAGTTAAAATAGTTGATTAGGAAAGCTTTTATCAAAATACTTTGGTTTTGATCGTTTAATCACTTTTATAGGCATTTTGCAAAATCTTTTAAGTGAAGAAACCTCATGCAGCAGAAAAGATAAAAATGATTATACCTAAGCAGAGCTGCAGACACACTAATCCCTCTACTCTTTTATCTAAGTGACTTTTGACTGCCACAAAGTTGCCTTTGACTTCATTCTTGACTTCATCAAATCAACAAGATCTTTGCCAGAGTATTTCAATAAGATCTTCATCACTTTCAGTCTCCCCCTATTTGATGAAGACAAACACCACTTTGAATAATAACTCTACAAAAGAAGTCACTTGATAATATAGATTAGTGAGTAACCAAAAAGAATTAATTTCCTATTTCTCCCCTAAATTGTTGCTCCCCCTAAATTAAAAAGTAAAGCAACTCTTTCTCCCCTTTTGACTTCATCAAAAAATGGGGAACGTAAGAAAAACAATGCATGGTATGTATCATGTCTTAGATTTCGAAAATAGAAAAAAATGGATACGATACTTTACTCATGTAAAGACAAATCAAAGTTGATTCAAGCTTATCTTCATTAACACGTTTGTAATGAATACAATTAACACGTGTAAAGATAAGGGAACCACGCTTTAGTAGCATGTTACAAAACAACCATTAACTAAAGCCTTTAATTTTTCTTTCCAGAATAAAAATCGATTAAAAACAGGACACAATCGATTAAAAATTTCTTGTTAATGGTTTTAATCGATTGAAATAAAGGTTTAATCGATTAAAACAGTGAAGGAATTCAAAAGTTTGAAACATAAGTTCATTTAATCGATTAAATCCATTTTGTATCAGCTAAAAATATCAGGGATCTATGTTAAATTCCATCTAGACTAGTTTGATTCGATTTAAAACCTACATTATATTAATCAAAGCTAAAAAGATTGTACCTGGTATACAACCAAGTAAATATTACGTACTGTAAATTGAAATTAGCATCAAAAGAAATAAAACATAAAAGAAAGATAAGAAGGGACCCTTTTTATCCACAAATTCAATCATCCCAGTTTCCTTGGTTCAGCTGCATATCTTCCAGCTTGGTGTAGATATCAGCAATCTGGTTTCCAAGGGATGCGAATTGATTGTTTGTTTGCTCGGAAATGTTGATATGTCATCCGCATATGCTTTCTCTCGATTTTCCTCGCATTGCAGACCATTTGAGAAAGCATTGTTCTTTCAAATTGAGATAAAGGAGTCTCACTGGTCAGGTTGCTCCATGTAAGGAATGATTTCCATATTCTCATATGAAGCTTGACCACCTGGTTGACTCAGGAACCTCTCAGCAGCACTGGAGAGGAAGGAATTTGGCCTTGTTCATCTTCTCCCTCACCCTCAGTACATCCCAAAGATCAATTTTAGAGATCCATTCATCATCAACTTTTATGTACCCCATTTTTCTCGTGGTAGAGTCGTCAATTTCATTTGATGCCTTGGGGGTTTCTATGCTTTCCCCAAGTAAGATCAACTTCAAAATATCTAAGGAAATTATTAATTAACATGGCATAAGGCGCTTGAAATCGCCAACCTTTTTGCCTTTAACATGTGATCTTTAATCACATAAACCCAGCTTACCCGAATATTGTTAAAAATGCAAGACATGAGGGCAAGATCTCCCTCATTAAGAATAGCATGATTACTCCCTCTTGGAGTAAGCATCCATGCCACAATAAAAGCAAGTAGTCTATGTTCAAGTGCAAGTTTTCCAAAGCATTTAAAATTCTTACCGAATCATTTGGATCCTTAAGGCAAGACCTAAAAACTCGAATTTTGTTGAAATCAGG
The DNA here is from genome assembly GCA_963425845.1 of Sphenostylis stenocarpa. Lineage (NCBI taxonomy): Eukaryota > Viridiplantae > Streptophyta > Magnoliopsida > Fabales > Fabaceae > Sphenostylis > Sphenostylis stenocarpa. The sequence continues at coordinate 50,128,715 of OY731402.1, read as the reverse complement.
AATCTCGTAAATATTCCCCCTGGAAACTTTGACACCCCTATCCTTGAGGCCAGCAATTTGCTCCCAAACGAAGGAGTATTTTCCATATTAACTCCCTTTACCTCGAGATCTGATTGTTGAACCATTTATCGTCAAATTTGAATAAAACACCCGAACCAGATCATGTTGTATGTTCCCAAGAACTCCATGAAGGTTTTTAGCTTTTGACTTTTTAGCTTTCTTCTCAGACTAGTAAATCCCTCTTCATCAAGCCATTTGTATTTGATAAATTTTGGAATAACAATCTGCTTCGATCGAACTCGAAATGAAGGTGTTCATTTTTCCAATATCACAATTAAACCATGCTTCCGGATGACTACCAGGATTAGCAAGCAGAGGAAGATTCCCTTTTTGCTTCTTTCTTGACTTTGATCTCCTCAAGATCTTGTTGTATGGTTTAGAGAGGGTTTTTGAGACATGAGTACAAGAAAAGAAGAGAGAACCAATTTGAACCGTAAAGAGAAGAATGAGAACAATGAGCTACAAGTGAGCAAAGTGAAGATTCACTGATGTCAATTTTCGTGAATTGCGGTTAAATTTTGACAGAACCCGCAAAATCGACTTTAATTGTATATGTCCCCTTGACCGAAGACAGAGGCACAAATTTCTGGATAGTGGGTGCATCAGCTAAACTGTTCTTGGGAAGATGTTTGACTTGGTCAAATAATATTAAAAAGAATTATGCAGATTTTGATTACCACAAAAACTTGGGATTTTGACTCTTGATTTGCTTACCAATTTTCAATTGGATGATGTAAAAATAATTTTCAGGAACAAATTAATCGATTAATCAACTAATTAGCCTATTAATTTGATCTTTAATACTAGGTTTAAAAATGCTACAGTGAAATAATCGATTAATTCATAAAGGAATCAATTAATCTTGTACTGGATGAAATTAATAAAGTGATAACATAATTTTAATCGATTAAAACGAAAAAGAATCGATTTAATTTGATATTTTAGTGTTTTTAGTTGATATAAATCCTTTTTAATCGATTAAAACAACTAAACTCAAATCCTCGAGAACATTTTAATCGATTAATTCGTATTTCAATCGATTAAAACTGCATCTGACAGATTTTCTCGGTATTCTCTCGTAAGTTATTTTAATCGATTAATACTGTTTTATATCAATTAAACCATTCAGCTTTATGAAACCAAAACCTGATTTGTTGTTTTGAACACCAAGGGACTTCCAGATTTTGTTCCCGCAAACATGATTTAGCATGTTTCTGGTACCCTTTATAATTACTCGGGTCCAATCAGAGTTATTTGAAATGAATTATTTTTGGGAATCCACTTCATTCTACCTCTAGGAATAACATACTTCTTAATTCTACAATATTTCACCGAATGACCTCTTTTCATGCAAGAAAAAACATTTAATCTCGTAGTATGATTTCCTCTTTACATTTGTTTTTCTGAATTTCATCATAGATTTAAATCCTATGCTAGATTTGTCAAAAATTAGTTTTTGTGACCCAAGTAAAACGTCAAGATTAGCTTGACCTTGTGTAAACTTTGAAACAAGCTTTGTGATAAAAAATCAATCTTCTTTTGTAATTCTGACAATTATTACAGTAGTTTATTACATGCACAATCGAATTATCATGAATTAATTTTAAAAATCAAGATCAGCCTTCATCATCAAGAATTTTCTTTTCAAGAGAGTCTACTTTATTTACTAACCAATTATTCAATCCTTTTAGCCTATCATTTTCTTTTGCAGTTTCTTAGCTTCTTCATGCATTTCATTAAATGCTTCTTGTAATGAATTATAATTCACTAAATTTGAAGAAGAGTTAGAACTTACACTGCTGGATTGAAGATTTTGATTTACCATTAGACATAAGTTGGCTTCTTCATTATCGAATTTTCTATCGATGAAGTATCATTGTCATCCCATGCTATATAGGCTCTTCTTTTGACTTTCTCTTCTTTCTTGTCATTGTATTTATTCTTTTCTCGGGCACTCCATTCTTACATGACCCCGCTTACCACAACCATAGCATTTATAGTTAGAAGAATCAATTTTTTTCTCATACCTTTTATGTTTTTCTTTGTCTTGAATCTTTTTCTTGAGAAATTTGTTGAACTTTCTCGACAAGCAGTCCAAGATTTTCACTTTCCTCCTCCGATTCTTGATTCCTTTCTTCAACTTTGCGTGCTATACTTCTGCCTTTCTTCTCGTAGACTTCTTGCTCATTGAATCTGTTAATTTCCATTTCATGTTCTCTCGAGTTTGCCAAACAAGGACGTTGTTGTCATGACGGACAAGTCTTTTGATTTTGAGATTGCTCGTGACCTTTGGTCGCCATGACCCGTCAAGACATTTCAAGACTTTAATATTTAATTCTTCTTTATCAAAAATTTTACCTAAGCCCATTAGGTGATTGATGATGTGCGTGAAGCGCTTCGCACATCCGCAATACTTTCTCCAGCTTTGCATTTTGAACAACTCATATTCTCTTATGAGAGTATGTTTTCTAGCTCTCTTTACATTAGCAAGTCCCTTCATGAGTAACCTCAAGAACTTCCCACATTTCCTTGGCAGATTTGCATTGGGAGACCCCGAAAAACTCATCCATATTTAGTGCGTAAGTAATTATATTTTTAGCAAGTGCAATCACTTTGAACTTTTTTATTTTCTTCATCATTTAAACTGGACCATTCTTTTTCTCGTAATTAATGGACCATTAGCAATTACATCCCAAACATTCCTATCAATAGATTCAATAAAGATCTTCATCCTAATTTTCCAAAATGGATAATCTGCTCCACAAAACAAGTGGAGGTCTATTAATAGAAGCTCCCTCGTAAAACGGTAATTTGTTTTCATCCATTAAAGATTTGAATCGACTTGAATAACTCTCAAGAACCTTGTTCTTGATACCAATTGTTAGAAAAAGAGGCCGAGATCAAGAGGGGGTGAATTGATCTTTGAAAGATTTTCGCAATTAACAGATTTTCTATTTCAAAAATTAAGATTTCAGATTTGTTCTTAAATCACACAAGAAGCAATCAAAAAATAAATGCAGCGAATGTAATTAAAGAAAAGAAAGGTTTAGAAAGATATCACCAAGTTTTATACTCGGTTCACCCAATCCCGTGGCTACGTCCAAGTCTCCAACCAAATTTCAACTGGTTCCACTAGATTGAATGTTTTACAGATTACAACCTTAACCTTACACTCAATCTACCACAAGAACCACAATTCCAATTCCTCGCACCTAACCTTTCACCAAGAACCAAATTCCAGCTTCGACAACCTCTACAACCAAATTCCAACTGCAGAGAAACCAAGTGCCCACAATTCCAGTGCACCAACAATACTGAAAAGAATGTAAAGAATCAAACAGAAGAAACTAAAACGCTCAAACCAGTTTTATGCAGTTCTGCAATATGTGTTTCTTCTTAAAAAGAATGCAATTTTGCCTCAAGAAAGAATTTTGATGATCTTCACAAAAACTAGAGTGATTCTTTCTTGAAAGTAGTGATTTTGATTGCTTGATTGATTGCAAAATAATGTGTATCATATATATTTTAAAATGATCAAGCAACTCGCTTTATATAGAAGATTTTCAAAACTCATCGGTTTAATTAATATGTTAAAATAATCTTTTAATCTGTTAAAAACCTTGTTTTAATCGTTAAAACTTCTTTTAATCCATTAAAACGTTTTTTATTATTTTCCAAATTTGTTTTAACCGATACGACAACGCTTATATCAATTAAAACTCTTTGTAAAAAATCTTCTAATTTGTTTTAATCGATTGTTTCGTCTTTCAATCAATTAAAATACTCGCAAGATATTCTTATAAACTTTTTCAAGTGATTTTAACTCGATAAAAGATCGTATTAATCGATTAAAATGCGTAGTATAAATTTTCTTAAGTTGATTTAATCGATTGAAACGTAATTTAATCGATTGAAATAATTCTGATCGGTCATAACTAAATTCTGATCGATCATATCTGATTCTAATCGGTCATAATCGCATTCTGATCGGTCATACAAGATACCAAATGAAATTAATCGATTAAAACGAAGTTGTATCGATTAAAATACCGCCAAAACACTTCTCCGAACATTTTAAGTGATTTTAATCTAGTTATTTCAAATCGTATCGCTTAAAATACTTGATCGAAGGTTTTCAAAACTTCCTTTAATGAAAACAATCGGTTATTTCGAAGTTATATTAGTTAAAACCCTGTTATAAAAGTGTGAAGAACATTTTAGTTGATAAAACTTATATGCTATTAGTTAAAATAGTTGATTAAGAAAGCTTTTATCAAAATACTTTGGTTTTGATCGTTTAATCACTTTTAGAGGCATTTTGCAAAATCTTTTAAGTGAAGAAACCTCATGCAGTAGAAAAGATAAAAATGATTATACCTAAGCAGAGCTGCAGACACACTAATCCCTCTACTCTTTTATCTAAGTGACTTTTGACTGCCACAAAGTTGCCTTTGACTTCATTCTTGACTTCATCAAATCAACAAGATCTTTGCCTGAGTATTTCAATAAGATCTTCATCACTTTCATATGGGATATCTTATGCCAACATTGGGGATCAACATAATTCAAAGTAAAAAGTTTGACTGCAAAAGCAAATCGAGCTTCTGATTGTGGTGGACTTGGAATTTCACTTCATACTGCTAGCTCCATTAGCACTTCTCAGCATAGAGAAAATTTGGTAAAGTTTGCTTTATATTGGTTTATGCATGTATTGGTCATATATGTTGTTCTTTTGAACCTATAATGTATATGTGAATTATGGAACCCTTGGACTACATTTAGGTGTGGAAAGAATGTAACATTAGTTAGTTCAAATTTGATTGCATGGTGTTGTTTATGTTGGAAGAGAAAAATAGTTATTACATTACATATTGTCATGACTTGACAAACTTCTTTTCTTTTATGGTGGATATTGCACTTCTAAGTTTGTGTTTTAACCATATTTTAGACAAAGTTGAATGGAAAACCCCCTACCCCATCAGAGTTGTTTCACAAAACACACCAACGAAAGGATAATATATGAGTGGATCAAAGATTAGCACATGTGGATGTAAGTTTCTTATTTTTCTCCATATGTTAATTTCTTAAACAATTGTATCCTTTTTTTTATGTTTTTATCCAATTTACTACTATTCTATTTTAATGTTATAGGCATAGTTTATTCGTGCATGGGAAGAAGCCTCCCAATCAAGATCTATTGCAGGAGGCTCTCCGCCTAATGAATTACAACTTTTGTGTAAAGTTGCTGGAATAAACAAAGGCAAAGTATATGAGCTTGGATCTGAGTCAAGCAAAGCAATTGGGAAAAATCTTTGTTAGGACTCTACTTCGTTATCTGCCCAGCTTATGAGAGAGGAGATTGAACAATTAAAACACAAGTTATAGGAAGTTGAGACTGAAAGGGATGATCTCTGTGAAAGAATGTTAACTAATGAGAGAAAAATTCAGAAAAATGATAAAATTTTGTTCCTCTTGATGAAGAAGATGAAGATGGATGTTCAACCTCCTGAATTGTGAAGTGATACTTCTATTCTACATACTGTATTTATTTTGTTAGTTTCTGACATCTCCAGAATTATAACTCTTATTACTTTAGTTTATTCTACTTACTTTTAGATTGAATTTTCAATATGCAAAAATGTATTTAATCCATGAATGATGAATTTATTTGGAACAAAATTTGTGGTATTATTTGATGGTTATCTTAGGTAGTGTCATTTTGATATATTTAATAAAAAATATAATGTATTTTATATTCCTTAATCAAATTTATTATTATTTTAAAAATAATATAAAAATAACATAAAATAAGTGACCGATATAGTGATCGATATAGTGACCGATTTGGTCATATAATCGGTCATAAAATCAATCACAGAATCGGTGACAGAATTAATCACTAATTCGGTCACTGATTCAGTCACAGAATCGATCACAAATTTAGTTACTGATTCAGTCATAGAATCGATCACAAAATCGATCACAGATTCAGTCACAGAAATGGTATGACTCATTCAGTATTTGACATGTGTAATCATTATATAAAATAAAATTCAATAAAATTAAAAGGTGTCAAACTTTTAAAAAGTCATTTAATTTTGTATTTATAACATTTAAAAGTCATTTAAAAAGAAATTTAAACTTCTCTTCCATTTATAAGTCATTTAAATCCAAATTTAAAGTATTTAAAAGTCATTTAAGAATGGATCTATGTCCAGATAATTCCTTTTGATTTAAATATAATTCATCTTTACAATGAATTAGATTTTGCATTCTTTAAAAATTGAGTGTACCATACATGTTCTTGCACATACACGTACCATTCAACTACATGTTCATGCATTTAACATGTTTTTTTATTTTTTAATGTCCACCCACAACATCAAGAATCATGTTTCAATCTTATCTCAAATTCAACCAAGTGGAGGGAAACAAGGGAAAATATGTAAGAATTTCACCGTCGGGATCGACCCAGCGTGCGTCGTTGGAGAACACACGCACGTCCTCTTCTCGCTCTCACTATTCGACGAAGACGACGACGATACCGCCTCTTTGTTCCTTTGACTATTTGTCGTCACCGTTATCGACTGTCGCACTAGAGACTCTGCTCTTTGCTCCACCGCCAAGAATCTCACTGTCGACGACGTTCACGATGACCTAAAGTGGCGCTGCACTTTGGCGTTTGATGAGCCATTATTTTTCCACATTTTCTTATCTTTATGTACTTATCTTAATTGGTGCATTATGTTTAATTGTCTATTATTAGTGCATTTTCATTGATTGGGTTTCATTGGGCCAATAATTTAGATTTTAATTAATTTGAATCTATTTGATCTAATTTTTACTCATTATTAATTTTAGGACAGTTTAAAGTAATTTTGGACTTGAAAAATTGGGCCAAATGTCATATTTTATTTTATACGGGTACTGACATTAGTTTATTGTTTTATTTATCATTTTTTCTACAGATCTCCAAATAACATAATTCTAAAATAATTATAAACTAGACACATTGAGCTTTCCACAGGATCCAAAATCATTCAATTCGGAGCTAAATTGGATTTTACATAAATTATCCAAAACGGGTCAAGCGCACCAGGCCGGCCCAATGGACATGCTTCAGTAATTTAAGTCTCCTAAATTCATTAGAGCTCCGAAAATAGTAGAAATGGTGGCGTTTTAAAGCTAGCTCAAAAGGCTTTCGTTGGAGACCAAAATCGCTTAATTTGGATAAGTATTGAAAATACTGCACGTGTTTGAAGTTCATGGACCTGCACTGAAGCCAGTTTATGATGAGTTTCATGGACTAGTTGAGCCCAAACCTCGATTAAGATTAGGGTTAGGGTTATTTATATAAGAGAGGCACATCACATGAAGAGAAGACATCACACAAGGAGTACGCAGCCACCACACTTCCGTCTTTCATCTTCTGCAATTTACATTCAAGTTTGTTACTCTTCTGTCATTATTTTTAAATTCTTGTTTCAATTTTAATTATGTTTCTTCTATTGCGTTTTCAACTTTCTATGGATAGCTAAATCTTTGTATTGATTTTCTGAGAAGAATGCAAGTAGATCTTTGAGGTTTTGTTCTTAAATTTCATATTGTTTGTTCTCTTAACTCTTCATCTTCTAATCTCAGTATTGAATTATAATCTTTTTATGCTTAATAAACCGAAACTTATATCACAATTTGCTTAATTCTATGTTAGATATGAGATTATGTGATGTATGCAATGCTTAATTGTATAAGGATAATTTGGGGTTAATCTTCGCTTAGTTGGTTAATTTCATGTTGGAATAAGGGTTAAGGAAAATTTGGGATTAATCTTCGCTTAGTTGGTTAATTTCATATTGGAATAAGGGTTAAAGCTAATTTGAGATTAATCTTCGCTTAGTTGATTAATTTTGGATTAGAATATAATTTGGGATTTATCTTCGCTTAGTCGGTTAATTTTGAATTAATTTCGTAATCTAGGATAAGTGACGCTGCATTAGAATCAGAAAATCAATTGCATTTTAATCTGTTTTTAATCCACATTTTTATAATATGTTTTTGTTTTGTTTCATCTAATATTTTAATTTTGAAAAACTCCCCTTTTAATTTTTTGTTACTAAAAATTGATAAACTTTGATAGAAATTTGTGGTCTTTGGGAGACGACCTAGGAAAGCTTCCTAGTACTACATTTATCTGTTTTAATTATTTGACCGAGTACGACATCGATCAGCGTTCGTCAAGGAGTACGTTCGGGATAGAAATTCGTCGTCGACGTGGATGTGAATGCCGAGGAATACAAGCACAACGACGTTTGGGGTTCTTGAAGATGGATAAGATTGAATGTGACTTGGTTGAATGTGGGATAAGATTAAACATGGTTCTGGATGTTGTGGGTGGACATTAAAAAATAAAGAAACATGTAAAGTACAAGAACATGTATTTGAATGGTACGTGTATGTACAGAAACATGTATGATACACTTCATTTATAAAGAATGCAAAATCTAATTCATTTTAAAGATGAAATGTATTTAAATTTAAAAATTTGTTTGATGAAGCGTCAATTAAATCAATTACCAAGAAATAACATAGTTGGCCCACAAGTTGGACATCCATTAGCTGGAACTATTGCAGAACATGTTAGCTCTATCCCTTCAGTACAAAATAAGTCTACTAAATTCCCTTCTATTGGACAACACATTGGTCGTACTCCACCACTTGGAGAAAGTTCTAAATCTCTTCTATTTACTTCTCCACCGTTAGGAGCACAATCACTACAACAACTTCCTCACAAAGTCTTCAAGCATCTAAAACTCAAACTCAAGACACATTTTTTTCTCATGATGTTCACAATGTATCAGATGTTCAAAGCACTTGTGATAAACTCATTTTAACACTTGATGGATATGAGTAAATCACTTAAATTTTAACAATGTTATATTTTGTTCACATTCTATGTACAACTTGTACTTTATCACTTTATTTTTGTTGTAGATTTTTTCCTTCATACTTTGCAGCTAATGCCATTGGTGATATTTTCAAAAGTCATTACACTGATGCATGGCCATCATGGAAAAAGGTACCTGAAGTTATTCGAGACATGTGGTTTAGTGAGTTCATGGTATGTATTTATATTAGTTATTAACTTTAAAATAAGTTTTAATTATTGAATGTACTATACATTTACTTGTTTTATTTGGGTACAGAGAAAATATACTATTTTCCCACCTGATCATAGGTTAGCTAGAAGAAACTTTGAAATGCAAGATGCCAACATATTGAAAAGTTCACTAAACAAGGCAAAATGAAGAAGCCAAATTGGCTTGCAGAAGATCTATTGGATATCTTATGCCAACATTGGGGATCAAAATAATTCAAAGTAAAAAGTTTGACTGCAAAAGCAAATCGAGCTTCTGATTGTGGTGGACTTGGAATTTCACTTCATACTGCTAGCTCCATTAGCACTTCTCAGCATAGAGAAAATTTGGTAAAGTTTGCTTTATATTGGTTTATGCATGTATTGGTCATATATGTTGTTCTTTTGAACCTATAATGTATATGTGAATTATGGAACCCTTGGACTACATTTAGGTGTGGAAAGAATGTAACATTAGTTAGTTCAAATTTGATTGCATGGTGTTGTTTATGTTGGAAGAGAAAAATAGTTATTACATTACATATTGTCATGACTTGATAAACTTCTTTTCTTTTATGGTGGATATTGCACTTCTAAATTTGTGTTTTAACCATATTTTAGACAAAGTTGAATGGAAAACCCCCTACCCCATCAGAGTTGTTTCACAAAAAACACCAACGAAAGGATAATATATGGGTGGATCAAAGATTAGCACATGTGGATGTAAGTTTCTTATTTTTCTCCATATGTTAATTTCTTAAACAATTGTATCCTTTTTTTTATGTTTTTATCCAATTCACTACTATTCTATTTTAATGTTATAGGCATAGTTTATTCGTGCATGGGAAGAAGCCTCCCAATCAAGATCTATTGCAGTGAGGCTCTCCGCCTAATGAATTACAACTTTTGTGTAAAGTTGTTGGAATAAACAAAGGCAAAGTATATGAGCTTGGATCTGAGTCAAGCAAAACAATTGGGAAAAATCTTTGTTAGGACTCTACTTCGTTATCTGTCCAGCCTATGAGAGAGGAGATTGAACAATTAAAACACAAGTTATAGGAAGTTGAGACTGAAAGGGATGATCTCTGTGAAAGAATGTTAACTAATGAGAGAAAAACTCAGAAAAATGATAAAATTTTGTTCCTCTTGATGAAGAAGATGAAGATGGATGTTCAACCTCCTGAATTGTGAAGTGATACTTCTATTCTACATACTGTATTTATTTTGTTAGTTTCTGACATCTCCAGAATTATAACTCTTATTACTTTAGTTTATTCTACTTACTTTTAGATTGAATTTTCAATATGCAAAAATGTATTTAATCCATGAATGATGAATTTATTTGGAACAAAATTTGTGGTATTATTTGATGGTTATCTTAGGTAGTGTCATTTTGATATATTTAATAAAAAATATAATGTATTTTATATTCCTTAATCAAATTTATTATTATTTTAAAAATAATATAAAAATAACATAAAATAAGTGACCAGATGTATGTAACCGATTTGGTCATATAATTGGTCATAAAATCAATCACAGAATCGGTGACAGAATTAATCACTAATTCGGTCACTGATTCAGTCACAAAATTGATCACAAATTTAGTCACTGATTCAGTCATAGAATCGATCACAAAATCGATCACAGATTCAGTCACTCATTCAGTCACAAAAGCGGTCACAGACTCAGTCACAGAATCGGTCACAAAATCAATTATAGACTCAGTCATTGATTCAGTCACAAAATCGATCACAGACTCAGTCACTGATTCAATCACAAAATCGGTCACAGACTCAGTCATTGATTCAGTCACAAAATCGATCACAATATTAATCACGAGACTCGATCCACTGATTCGATCCACAGAATCGAGTCACACACTCAATCACCGATTTAGTTACAGAATCGGTCATAGAATCGGTCACAAAATCAATCACAAAATTTATCACTCGATCACTAAATTGATCACTAAATCGATCTCTAAAATTAGCAAACCTCGAATCTATTTCAATCAATATTTTAGTTTTCGGTTGTAGTAAAAGAAATAATAAATATAAAATATTTAAATCTACGTATTTTTTACTACTTGTGATAATAAATACTTTCCCGTTATTTCTTAACCATAAGTTCAAATTTTAATCCATCAAATTTTAGTAGACAGAAAATTCAAATTATCATAAGTTCAAATTTTAATCGGCATGTTCAAATTCTCATACTTATGAAAGTATTTCATTGGTAATTTATAAAATTACTTTTTACATTACATTAATAAATACATTCTATCATTTCACGTTACATTCTATCATTTCGATGTGAAACACTGCATGGTTGTAAAATACTATTTTTATTTTAATATAACAAAGCAAAAATATTGAAAAGAAAATAATATAAGATTATTTACTAAAAAATGAGTGAAAATTAAGTTTTAAGTTAAAAATCGAGTTTTAACTAAAATTAGTTAAAAGTGATTTTACTTAATCCCCGAACTTATTTTGAAATAACTGAAAATTTTAACCATAATTAATTTTTTAATCCAACTTAAAATAATTAAATATAGTTAACTTTTTTAAAAATTTAATTTATAAATTAAAATTATATTTCTAGTTCAATCCGTGATGTGATTCAAGACACCTCTAATAAAAATAAAAATATAAAAAATAGTATATTATTAATATGAAATAAAAAATAAATTATAATTTTAATTATTTTATTCTTAATAAAATTAAAATATTTTTATTTTTCTAAAAATTGAAAAAATATATATTAGATCCATTTCGTCTAATTTTTTTAAACATATTTGAATGTAAGAAAATAAACTTTTATTCAATAATGTTTGTATATGATCACTCACTATAACACAATTCTTATGAGAGTCTGTTCATGAGTTTGGCACATCCCAACCAAAGTGCCTTTATTACACATATACGTATACTTTATTGAAAGATTAAGCATGACCAAAGAACCAATATACTCCATGGTGGTCTTTTAAGCTCAAACCAGAAGCTACTCAATGCCTAACTTCTTTCTTCTCTCCACAATGAACTCATAGACCTTATCCTGATCAGGAAGAGACTTGGCAACACTCTCTTTCTGGAGGCACCGCTTGGCCCAAGCAATAAACTTGGGGCACTCACTCTCTATGTTGAGGTTGCCAAAACTCTCACAGGCTTTGAACCAAGTGTAGAATGGGACAAGTGCTATATCCACAAAACCAAGATTGCCTCCTCCAAAGTAAGCCTTGTCTCCCAGCTCTTCCTCCAACACTTTAAGGGCTTCTATGAACTCCTTCTTCGCACCTTCTTTTTCTTCTCCTTTTGATTGCCAAATTTTTCTTCCAAGATCATATATCTGTTTCACATTATTCAGAATAACAACACTTACATCATTAAAACATAAAATGAATAAATAAGAGGCAGCAACAAGGTAAGGGAATTAACATTGAAGCACAAAAGGTACCTTATTGTCAACATAATCAGCCCAGAATCTAGCCTGAGCTCTCTGATAAGGGTGAGAAGGCAGCAAGGGATTTATGTCACTCCAAACCTCATCAATATACTGAACAGCAATCAGAGACTCACAAATGGGTTTGCCCTTGTGGATGAGAACCGGGATTTTCTTGTGAACCGGGTTCATTTGGAGGAGTAAAGGACTCTTGTTCCTCAAGTTCTCTTCTTTGTACTCATACTTAATACCCTTTTCAGCAAGTGCAATTCTCACCCTCATACCAAATGGACTTGGCCAGAAATCTAGCAGAACCACCTCATCTGCCATAGTTGTTCAACTTCAAGAAGAGCACAGAATGATGAATTTGTTTCAAGTAAGATGGTGATTTGCAGTGCAGAAGAAGACTAAGGCCTACTTATTTATAGCCAGTTTTGAAGTTGAGTTATCAACTTTTTCTGTACTATGCACCGCTTTGACATAATCAAATCTTCGAGCCAGTTTTCCAAGAAAATTTGTATTACACTCATCTTTTATTTTCCTTTCGTGTTTCTACAGGCGTGTATGAATCTAGTACCTTCCATCTTTTAATGCCATTTTGACTAAAGTCATGTCATGACTCCCCCAAACTTGTGTCATGGCTTAAGTAAGCAACACACTTTGTTTATTATTTAGGGCAAATAGTTCTCAAACGTGTGTGAAGGTTCCCAATTTAGCTATTGAAAAGTGAAAAATCTCATTTCCTATGTAAAAAAATGTAAATTGACCTCTAATATGAAAGTTTTATGCTAAACTAATTATTGATTTAATATTAAATTGGTTTTTAAATTTTTTATACACTACAAAAAAAAAAAAACTTATTATCTACGGGTAAAATCCGTAGGTAATGCACTCACCTAAACAAAATATTTTTATTTATTACTACCCCTTTATATTATATTTTCGAAACTTTGAATTATTATTAGATTAAGGAAATTGTCATTAGCGGGATTCGAACCCGAGTACTTCGGAGGTCGATACTCCAACCACTAAACTATTAGGATATTTTGATAATAATTTACAAATAAATTATATTTATATTTATATATTTATATTTATATATTTATATATTTATATATTTATATATTTATATATTTATATATTTATATTTATATATTTATATATTTATATATTTATATATTTATATATTTATATATTTATATATTTATATATTTATATATTTATATATTTATATATTTATATATTTATATATTTTTATATATTTATATATTTATATATTTATATATTTATATATTTATATATTTATATATTTATATATTTATATATTTATATATTTATATATTTATATATTTATATATTTATATATTTATATATTTGTATATTTATGTATTTATATATTTATGTATTTATATATTTATATTAATGTATTTATGTATTTATATATTTATGTATTTATGTATTTATGTATTTATGTATTTATGTATTTATGTATTTATGTATTTATATATTTATATATTTATATATTTATATATTTATATATTTATATATTTATATATTTATATATTTATATATTTATATATTTATGTATTTATGTATTTATATATTTATATATTTATATTTATGTATATATGTATTTATGTATTTATATATTTATATATTTATGTATTTATGTATATATGTATTTATGTATATATGTATTTATGTATTTATGTATTTATGTATTTATGTATTTATGTATTTATGTATTTATATATTTATGTATTTATGTATTTATATATTTATATATTTATATATTTATATATTTATATATTTATATATTTATATATTTACACGAATAAATATAAGTATAATTTAGTTGTAAATTATTAGTAGAATATCCTAATAATTTAGTGGTTGGAGTATCGAGTTTTCAACTTTAAGGTACTTGGGTTAGTGACAATTCTTTTAGTTTAATATAATTTACCTACGGATAGTAATTCAGTAGGTAATTACCTACTGAATTACCCACGAATGACATTACCTACGGATAATATCCGTAGGTAATGGATAATTACTCACGGATAGAATTCCGTAGGTAATATCCGTAGGTAATGTACACTTTACCTACGGATAGTAATTACATATGTAATTACCTACGGAATTATCCACAGATTACATTACCTACGGATAATATCCGTAGGTAATGGATAATTACCTACGAATAGAATTCAGTAGGTAATGTACAATTTACCTACGGATTTTCATCCGTGGGTAATATCCGTAGGTAATGTAAAATTTACCTACGGATTTGTATCCGTAGGTAATATTCCATAGGTAATAGGCTTTTTTTTTTGTAGTGATAATATTATAATTCTATAATACTTAACTATAAAACATATTTATAAGATTATTTTAATATTTAGAAATTAAAACAAGATTATATCTTCTTTTTTTTCATTTTATTTTTTTTCTTCTCTCTTTTTCTCTCAATTTGATACGAGGAAAAAAATATGTTAAGTATGTTTTTAGTTTATATATTTTTATGTGAAATTAAAAATAGTCACTATGTCGTATTTTACATAAAAATGATTTCTATATTTTTGAAATGATTGAAATAGGTCCCTATTTTAAACAACGTTAAGTATATGTTGACCTATCTAACATAAATGGTATGACTCATTCATTATTTGACACATGTAATTATTTAAAAAAATAAAATTAAAAAGTGTCAAACTTTTAAAAGTTATTTAAATCTACATTTATAACATTTAAAATTCATTTAAAAAGAAATTTAAACTTCTCTGTCATATATAAGCCATTTAAATCCAAATTTAAAGTATTTAAAAGTGATTTAAGAATTGATATATGTCCATATCATTCCTTTTGAATTTAAATATAATTCATCTTTAAAATGAATTAGATTTTGTATTCTTTAAAAATGGAGTGTACCATACATGTTCTTGCACATATGCATACCATTCAACTACATGTTCTTATATTTAACATGTTTCTTTATTTTTTAATGTCCACCCACAGCATCCAAAATCATGTTTCAATCTTATCCCACATTCAATCAAGTGGAGGGAAACAAGGGAAAATATGTAAGAATTTTACCGTCGGAACGCGCATCGGAACGACCCAGTGTGCGTCGTTAGAGAACACATGCACGTCCTCTTATCGCTCTCACTCTTCGATGAAGACGAAGACGAAGACAATATTGCCTCTTTGTTCCTTTGACTATTCGTCGTCACCGTTATCGACCGTCGCACCGGAGACTCCGCTCTCTATTCCACTGCCAAGAATCTCACCATCGACGACGTTCATGATGACCTAAAGTGGCGCTGCACTTTGGTGTTCGCGGAGGAGTACGTTCGGGATAGATATTCATTGCCAACGTGGACGCGAATGCCGAAGAGTACCAGTACAACGACGTTTGGGTTCTTGAAGATGGATAAGATTGAATGTGGTTTGGTTGAATGTGGGATAAGATTCAGTGGCGGATCTTCATAGTAATCAAGGGGGCCATGGCCCCCCAAAGTTTTGTAACTTACTTGTATATTTATGATTTTGGCCCCCCAATATTAAATATATCATAAAGAAAAAAGCTGAAGGAATAAATTAAATAAGAAAGATTAAAAATAATTTTATTATCTGACATTTCTATCTTCTCTCACTTTTTCATACTCTCTCATTAACGGTAATATTTTATTAGTATTTAATTGCTTCTCTAATTTCTAAAGAATATATTAAATAAGAAAGGTTAAAAGTACTTTTTCATCTTCTCTCACCTTTTCATATTCACGCACAAACGGTAATATTGATTGATTAATATTAAGTTATTTACGTAGTTTGTACTTTCAAGTTCATTGTTCGTCTCTCATCCTCCCTTCTCAGATTCCATACTTGAAATTATATTGATTGATAAAGGTACTTTTTCTTCATCTTTTCACTGTTTATTCTATTATTGTTTGTTATTTTGATTTTTGTTGAAGAACATTTGTTGTTTGAGAAAACTGTTTTTGTTTTTTATAAATTTTTATGATTCTACAATTAGAAAATTAATAATAGATTCATTTTTCTCTAGATATGAAGCATAAAAGAATAGATTCATTTTTTAAAAGTGATAAAAGAGATACTTGTAGAGATGAAAACCAAACAAATTCAACATCTTCTCCTGTTTCAAAGCATGATATTGATGATCCAATTATTCAATTAGAAGAACCCCTTTCTAAGATTCATAGAATTAAAACTAATGAATTTAATATTAATTCTTTGGAGCGTGACCCAGGAAAACGTCTTCAGATACATGAATATCCTTTGAATCAAAGAGATGAAATTAGAAGAGCTTATTTAAATTGGGGTCCATATCAAATACAACTTAAAAACTATCCTTTTTCTAAAGAGAAACATCCTAGGAGATTTCAATATGGTTGGTTTAAAATGTTTCCTTCTTGGTTAGAGTATTCTCCAACTAGTGATGGAGCATATTGTTTGCCATGTTATCTATTTAGTACACTCGTCAAATGGTCGTCCCGGGGCAGATGTGTTTATTAGACAAGGATTTAGATCATGGAAAAAGGTTAATTCGAGGAAAGAATTGTGCGTTTCTTAGTCATATTGGAGATAGTCCTTGTTCACCACATAACAATGCAATAAAAGCATGTACAGACTTATTGAATCAATCTAAGCACATTGACAACATTATAAATGTGCAAAATTCAGAAGAAGTTTGCAAAAATCGTTTACGGCTTAAAACTTCTATTGATACAATTCGTTGTTTAGCATTTCAAGCTTGTGCATTTAGAGGCCATGATGAAACTCCAGATTCAAGTAATAGAGGTAACTTTCTTGAGATGATTAAACTTTTAGCATCATACAATGATAAAGTAGCAGAAGTTGTGTTAGAAAATGCTCCTTATAATTCAAAATATACTTCTCATCATATTCAAAAGGAAATTTTGCAAATTTTTTCTAGAAAAGTAAGAAATTATATTCGTGAAGAAATTGGTGACTCAAAATTTTGTATAATTGTTGATGAAGCTCGTGATGAATCTAGAAGAGAACAAATGGCTATTGTTTTGAGATTTGTAGATAAAATGGGTAATATTAAAGAGCGCTTTGATATTATGCATGTTAAGGATACTACAGCTGCTACTCTTAAAAGAGAATTATGTGTTGTTCTCTCTAGACATAATCTTGATGTTTCCAATATTCGTGGGCAAGGATATGATGGTGCTAGTAATATGAGAGGAGAATGGAATGGATTACAAGCATTATTTCTTCATGATAATCCTTATGCTTATTATGTACATTGTTTTGCTCATAGATTACAACTTGCTTTGGTTGCTGCTTCAAGAGAAGTTATTCCAGTTCATCAATTTTTTTCAAATTTGGCTTTTATTATAAATGTTGTTTGTTCATCTAGTAAACGTCATGATGAATTACAAAGTGCGAGAATTAGATGAAATAGCAAAATTGTTAGAACTTGGTGAACTTGAAGCTGGTAAAGGAAAAAATCAAATTGGCACTTTAAAACGAGTTGGTGATACTCGTTGGAGTTCACATTTTCATTCCATTTGTAGTATGATGAAATTGTATAGTGCATCTTGTTTAGTTCTCCAAAAAATTATAATTGATGGTTCAACTTATTCTCAAAGGGGTGATGCTTGATGCTTGCTTATAATATTTTGTCCGAGTTTGAGTTTGTATTGATTTTACACATGATGAAAGAAATTATGGGAATTACTTGATTGTCTTTGTCAAGCTTTACGAAACAATCTCAGGATATACATAATGTTATGCGGTTAGTCTATTCGACTAAAATTTTGATTCAAAAATTAAGAGAAGAAGGTTGGCAAGATTTGTTGAAAGATGTAATATTGTTTTGTGAACAACATGACATTGATATTCCTAATTTTAATTCTACCTATGTAGCACGTCATGGTCGTTCTCGACATCAAAAAGATTGTATTACGGTAGAACATCATTTTAGGGTGAACATATTTTTTATTATAGTGGATAAACAATTACAAGAATTAAATGATAGGTTTAGTGTGAAAACAATGGAACTTTTAACTTTAAGCAATGCTTTAATTCCAAATGATGTTTATAAAAATTTTAACATTGATCATATATGCACACTTGTGAACAAATTTTATCCTTTGGATTTTAGTGAACAAGAGAAGATTAATTTAAAATTTCAACTTCATCATTTTATACTTGATGCTCCTAACCATCCAGATTTGAAGAATTTGTCTACCATGCTTGAATTATGTCAATCTTTGACAAAAACAGGTAAGTCGGTACATTTTACTTAATAGATCGTTTAATTAGTCTTATTTTAACTCTTCCTGTTTCTACAGACTATAATCGAGAGATCATTTTCCGCAATGAAGATTATCAAAACAAGACTGCGAAATAGACTGGAAGATGAAATTCTTGCAGATAATATGATCATTTATATTGAGAAAGAAATAGCTGAAAGCTTTAGTTCGATTCCATTATTGATGAGTTAAAACATTTAAAAGAACGAAGGACACAATTTTAAATAAATATTTTATTTTTATTTATTATTATAAATTTTTTTTTATAATTGGCCCCCACGGACTTACTCGGTCAAGATCCACCATCGATAAGATTGAAACATGACTCTGAATGTTGTGTGGACATTACAAAATAAGAAAACATATTAAATGTAGGAACATGTATTTGAATGGTACGTGTATATGTAGAAACATGTATGATACACTTCATTTTTTAAGAATGCAAAATCTAATTCATTTCAAAAATGAATTATATTTAAATTCAAAAGAAATGATATGGACATAAATTCATTATTAAATGACTTTTAAATATTTTAAATTTGGATTTAAATGGCTTATAAATTATAAAAAAGTTAAAATTTATTTTTAAATAACTTTTAAATATTATAAATACGGATTTAAATAATTTTTAAAAACTTGACATCTTTTAATTTTATTTTTTTAAATAATTATACGTGTGAAAGAATGAATAAATTATATTATTTCTGTTAAATAGGTCAATATATATTTAACGTTATTTAAAATAAGAATATATTTTAATCATTTTAAAAATATAAGGATATTTTTAGATAAATGATGAGAGAAGAATTATTTTCAATTTGATATGTAATATAAGAAATAAAAATATACTTAAAAAAAACTATTTTTCTTCGTTTATTATGCAATCACTTTTTGAAATTAACTTTAACGCACACGTAAGCAATTACGTATTTGGGTGTACCGCCGCAAATTACTTTTGCTTTGCCGAGGCAGCATTTATGTTGTAATTATGTTTTTAGAGGCATTTTATCTTTGGGTTAATTTTAAAAATATATAGAAAAATACATAACTTTTTTTTTTAATTATAAACCATATTTTTAAAAATAACTTCTGTAATAAGATCACGTTTTAAAATGTATTTATCGCTCAAATAGTGTTTTAAAACACAAATTAAAAATATCTCTAACATTTTAGTAAATTTTCTATAAAATCACTCAAACTTGTAAAATAACTGTTTTGAAAAGAATTGTATTTTAAAAAAAAATACTCAAATAAAATAATCTACTTAAATTGTTCATTATATAGTGTATTAAGGATTTTTTTATTAACAAAATAAAGAAGGTTTGGCTTGCACTTATGTGGAGCGGACCAATAAATAGTCAATTCACAAATCTTGTGCCATCTCACACACACACACAGATATATATATATATATATATATATATATATATATATATATATATATATATATATATATATATATATATATATATGTATATATATATATATGTATGTGTGTATATATATATATATATATGTGTATATATATATATGTGTATATATATATATGTATATATATATATATATATATGTATATATATATATATGTATATATATAAACAAAATTCACATAATTATAACAGTGATTTCTAGCGATTTGAACTCATTTTAAAGGCATTATTCAGATTTGACCTTTTCTTAGTAATACCCCCATACATAATAGATTATTTGCTATTTTGACCAATTCTTGAAAATATATATATATATATATATATATATATATATATATATATATATATATATTCATGATTTTAAAATTTAAGCCAAATATTCTTTCGTAATTTTAAAACTTGAGATAATATTAAGCAATTTATCGTAGTTTCAAAAACGTGAAGTACTTGTTTATAGTTTTAAAACCTTAGTTAAAGTCATTTACCTCCTTTTTGCGATAATATCAATTTTTATTTTTCTTAATATTATTTATGTAAATATTTACTTTTAAACATAGTTAGTTGTTTCTAAGTATATCTTTATAGTTTCATCCTATACTCCATATTTTAAAATAAATTATATTTTACCATCTATCAAAACATGTTTACATCTTCGTAACTTATTTTTGGATTGGTTATTCGAGAGTGTATTTTCTGACTGGTTGTTTCAAAAATACATTCTGGATTAAATATTTTGAAATACATTTTTAAACACAGTCAACTCGAAAATGCATTTTAGAAAATCTAATTCAAAATGTATTTTTAGATCGTTTTAGAATGTATTTTTAAATTGATTCTTTCAAAAATATATTTTGGACTAAGTATTCTAGAACTCATTTTTAAGTTAAAAAATATACTTCCAACTGAATAGTTTAGATCACTATATTCATCTAATAGGTATAAAATATTAACAATTTCTTACATTATCTCGTAAAAACAATTTTTAATGGAGGTGAAACCGAACAAAACAAAATTACAAGAATGATGTAGATATATAGTAGTACAATAGAAAAAGCTTTTAGGTTTCAAACAAGAATTTGCAAAAGGTATTTGAGTCATTTATATGAATTATGAGAGTAAAAGAAGAACTATGGAAATGCAGTGAGAAACAACTTAAAGTAGTAGTTTTACTCCAATTTTTCATATGAATAAGTGAAAAAGTATTATAGGATGCACTTGTTACACGAAATTTTTTGAAGTAAGTGGTATTTGAATTCCACACATATGTCATAACATGTGTTTTCATTTGGTCCGTCAGCATGAACCAATAACCTACATCATTGGCATATCTTGAAAGCATAACTCAAAATGGTTTATAAGCACTAGAGATTTCTCTCATATTCCTTTCAATGGTGAAAAATACACAATTACTATAATTCTTTAATTAGTTTGAAATGTTATTTTTCTTTGTTTTAAGAATATATATGTGATGAGTTATATGTTTTATTCATCGAAGTCGTATTGAATCCGAACATGTATTGTTTAATTTTTGGGATGCTCATATTTGAAGTGTTGTAGAAATTTATGAAATTTTTTGAAATATATGGCATTGTCGTGTATAAGATTCAATATAAATTATTAAATATTACCTTTATTTTAAATATATCTATTATTTTTAAACAAGAAAAAAGTAACGGTTTGGAGAGATTTATTATTGTTGATTAGTTCAATAATACAAATATTTTAATCAACACTTTATATATTTCATAAAAATTTGATTAATTACATACGTGATTGATTTGATATCATCATTTTTTTTATTTTAGAAAATTCATATTTTAATAGCCGACTAATTATTATCTTAATTAAAATAGTATCATAAGTGAAGATTCTAAATATAATTACAAGAAAAAACATGGTACAAGCAAAATAATTGTTTATGTTGCTAATGGCTTCTTGTTTTTCTTTGCTACTTTGATTTTATATTTTGCTTTTTTAAACCAATCACTTACAATTTGGTAACAATGATCAAGAATTATCATTTATATATATATATATATATATATATATATATATATATATATATATATTTTTTAACCTATCACTTATAATTTATTAGCAATAATCAAGATTATGAATTGTATATTTTTTTTCTTTTATATAGTATGTTTTTGTAAAGTTCCGACCTAATAGATAAATTAGTTAAAAAATAATGTTTAATATGATATAATTTATTATGAAAATATTCTAAAAGACAGTTCTGAAAAATAACATTTTTAAAGATAGATAAAAATATTTAATCAAGTTTGATTTATTTTGGATTTTCAATAAAAATAACTAAAAAATTATTAAAAATATGTTTTTGTTAAAAATAGCTGTTTGATATAACGATTAAAATTTTAATATAAAATTAATTGATAATACGTAACTCGAACGAAAAAACATGAAATTTTAATAGACTCCTGAAATTGTCGAACTAAATAAATAATAAAATAATTTTTTATTTAGACCAATAATAAAAAATAGATTTTAACTTTTATATTAAAATTTCAAAATAAAACTAATTAATAATATATAAAATACCTAGATATTTAAATCATGCAAAGTAGGAAGAGGTGAAGCCAAATTACATGAGACCACCCCATATGGAACTTCCAGTATTAATAGTCAACTTGTGAGTGAATTAATCCAAAAATTGAAATGATGAATTTATTAACTTTTAGGTTGGATTAAAGTTTTGATGATTACTATAAGACTAACAGAAACCTTATTTTCGAGTAGTAAGAGTGCCTCTGCACATAGCCAAATTGTCATTACGTAACTTGGTCTGGTAACCTGATTCTCATCACAACTTATCACACACATACACATTCTTGGATGAGAATTGAAAGATGTGATAATAACAACGAATGACGATGATCAACACTACAGTACACCCCATGTGAAAACTAAGCTTTCGTCCTGCATGCAGGAACCAAACAACAATCTTTCACCACGCTACCAACGCCGTGCTGGTGCGGTTACGGTTTCAAACCACATTCCCAATGGTCCCTCAAAACATTGCCAGAAATCAATGTAATGTTGTTGTAGATACCCACTTTTTGTAATCAATGTGCAGAAGCTAGGAGACAAAAACTACTATTAATACTAAACATCTTCCACCAATCACCTCTTCTGTGCACGTACCTAACAGCAGAGCCAAAACCCTATTGCTGAAGCATGTGAATATGCCGTTTCACAAATAGGGTATCAAAATCTTGCACTATGAAATTTTTGGGCCTCAGCTTCTGTGTACTAGCAATAGTTTTTTTTGGATGGATTTTTAGAAAACATATGGGAAAGTTCATTAAACTCTCCTTGCGATCTCTGTCACACATCTTAATCAATTATGTTAGTTAAGTCATTGAAGGGAACAAAGGATAAGATTTTGGGTCCACATTTTCTAGAATTTCAAGGTTAACAGTCACGCTTATACATGCATAGGTGACCTTACATTATTGATTTTGCTCATTTTACTATTAAGATAGGTAGGTTAGGGTTGTCCCATGCATTATGTTCATGCATCATATTTATATATACTTTAACACAATATGAATTAATTTGAAAGTTAAAAAAAAAAATCAGTGCACAGGACCAAGATATTTAAAGAATACAGATTCTATTTGGTTATACATGAATGCCACACACAAATCCTACCTAAGTCAGTTAAGAAATCAGATAAAGGAGGAGATTGTTACACTTTTGGCAGCTGAAGGTAAAACTCAATGATATATATTGACCATGAATCACTCATTATTAACTTTTACTGTAAAGACTTTATCTGGAAAGTCACATTATTATACAATTATAGTACAATATGAAATGAGTTAGAACTGTTGCTTGTGTTTGAATGAAAATGGACCTGGTATCTTGTAAATTTTGATCTTTTTAACGAATTCAATTGATTGCATTCATGCAGACATTCATTTATTGGTAATGATAGGAAATTCGTAAAATTATATGGATCTAAAGTCAATTTAAGTTTTTTTTTTTAATCTTATAAAGTATTACCAATTTTGGTATCAAGAACTGCTTCCTATAAATTGTGAGATAATTTTTTTTTTAAGAATTCATGTGAGGCTGAGTACAATACTGTATTTTTCAAACAATTATGTTTATTTGAAACAATTTTTTTCTTTATCGTTAATGATCTATCACCTCTAGATCTTTATTGTGATGAAGGTATTTTAAGATCTTAATTAAGGTTTACCAAATGTGATAATCTCTAAAATTGATTCACCAGAGAAAACTTTACCTTACTATTACTTGAATAAGATTTGCAAACTATATTTGTATATATAAAAAAAAATCATAGTCTTGAAAATACATAACTTTTGACAAATTCAACATGAATTCAGGTAAGAATGTTAATTAAGAGGAGTTAAAAATGAGTTAGCTCGTACGCTCTACTCAGTAAAAAAAAAATTTGGAATGAGAGAAATTAATTTATTATAATCAAAATAAACTAGAGACTACAACTCACTCTACTAAAAGGGTGTTCATGATCTACTGTAAATAAATTTTTTTATATGTATTTTATTTAATATATCTTTAATTATATGAATAATTTTTAAGTTTTTATTAATTAGTATTTTTATTAGATAAACTAAAAAAATTATTATATTTATTTGTTAAAAAAATTAATTATAATCAATAATTTAAACTTAATTGATTAATTTTATAATTTAAATTATAATATATTTATATATTTTAATAACATAAAAAATCTAATCTTTTTAATTATATAATTATTTTTATTTTTATTTTAATATATAAATATATTTTTAAAATGGTTCGCTTAAAATAGGAGAAATAAAAAAAGCTGATAAGCTAAAATCATTTTTTTTTAGATGGACTGGTAGGTGGTAAGCTGTTATCTGACAACCGGATCTAATCCATTTTGTGATTTGAGTTATTTACATTGAGAACAAGATTTGAATAATAAAGATATAAAAAATAAATATATGTTAACAAGTTATAGAGGATTTTAAATCAAAAGTAACTTATTTAAGAAATTTGATGAGATACTTATCCTATAAAACTGAATCAGTAAAAATTATATTCACTTGTAATATAACGTTTTCATCACATTCTTTATTAGTAGAATTGTAGAAAAGTAGAAAAAATAGTTTGTTTGAATTTTTTTAAAGAAGAGATATTTGCAAATGAAGAGTTATAACCAACAAACTTCATGCAAAAGAACAAGGACTCACAATTATAGCCATGGAATTTTGTCTTTTCTCCGACACATTTTCTTCTAATATTATTTTGATTTTTATTTTACAAAATAATATTGGCATGTATCTTACGAGTCCCACATAGTGTGCAGTAAAGAAATTTGGACTATACCTACATCCAGCCTGTGCCCTTGGTCTTTGCATTAGATGTGTACAGCATAGGAATGAAAAAGAAAGGGTTACCCCGCAGACATAGCCCCACAATGTAACCGACCATTGAAAGCTATATCTATTATACAGCACCACATAATCTCAACCAAAACGATGCGCCACACCAATTACTCAACCTTATAAATGCAACTCGTCACTTCAATTTCACCACCATCTATACCTACCTCTCTCTTTTCTCTATTTTATCTTCACTTGTTCATCACTCCTTTTTCACTCTCACATGGCCAAGTTGCGATGTGCAAGGGTCACAACCGAGGTTGCTCCACCAAGATTCGTGTCAGTGACGCGGTGTCGGGTGAAGAAAATGCTTGACACCATTATGGAGGAAGAGAACGATTTTGTTGCTGACAAACGCTTCTCTTCACCATCTTGTGGCTCATCCTCTATAAGCCTTATAGAGAGGCCAATTTTGTCGAAGAAATTCTAGCTTCTTGGATATTATACATGCAGAAATTATTGTATGGTTTGGAATCATTACTTGTTCATCTTTTCAGTAAATTTTCACGTGATACATAGTCAAGTTTTATCAACTTTTTCACAAACTAAAACCTCAACTGCTTATCACGTAAAGATTGATTGAGATTATGGATACGTAATAGTTTTTCTTATCATGTAATAATTTTTCATGTTACCAGTGCTCATCGGCTGAATCAAATAAACAGGCAGGAAAATGAACACCACTTGGGTTATGACAATAACGTGCTGTTTCTCTGAGAGATGAACACACTAAGTTATGATGACAATGTGATGTTTTTCTTTTTTGTCTTAAAGAATTCTTTCTTTGTTTAATTTGCTCGAGTCTCATCCAGAATTTGGATTGTGATTTTCCCTTCTTATGTGGCTGCTCTTGTATTTGTCTATGGCTTTTATGTCACAGTAGACACAGATGAATCCAGGGATAGTATCCACGATGATGATGTGAATTACTTTATGTGTATATAGCCATGGACATGGAGTAAGAAGGTTTTAATAAAGGGTTTCTGCTATAGTTTTGCTATGTCAGTGTGTTTATTACAGTGGACAACTTATTCAACCTTGGTCATTTTCGTTCGGTGCTACTTTTCATTCCTTTTATGTGTAATTTATTCTACATAAGATACCAAATATTTGAATATATTGTAACACAGATTTACGTGTCCGAGAATGGTTAATAAGAATTATTCAAGAATATAAAAAATATTTTATTATATATCTCATATATATGCTATTCAAAATCAAAGAAAATTATTTATAGATTCATTTTCGTATCTCTATCTCCCCTTTTATATCTCTGATTCCATTTTCATTGATTCCAAATCTTCTCTCTGGTTCCATTTAGTGTCACCTTGACTGCATTTCGTTGCCCCTTGTCGTACGCCATTGCTTGTCAGTTCTGCCAACAACCCCTCGTCGATGCCCGTTGCTAGGCCGTACTGACATTGATCCATCTCCATCCTTGCTCGTCGCTGCCACCATGCAAGTTGTAGTTTATATATCTTCTCTTCCGTGATCTGGTCCTGTACATCGTCCACCAGGTTAGTATTTCTAATTTAAATATTTATTTTTACATTTACAACTTTTATATATATATATATATATATATATATATATATATATATATATATATATATATATATATATATATATATATTACCATTTGATGAATTGAAGAAAAAAAAAGTGTTATGCATGATGAATGTACGTTGAATGAATTGGTATCCAAACCCCACATACGTTGCATTGTTTAATTTTCAAAAATTTCACGATGTTCATATTTTAGGTGTAAAGTTTCCAAAATTTAGGAAATATTATATAATATATAACATTGAGTGATTTTTAGTTTTCGGTATAAGATTAAATATTATTTCTATTTTAAAATATTTTTATCTTTTTTAATAAAAACAAAAGGAGGAAAATTAACAATCATGCATCCTATTGAATCTTTATTTAATTGTCTAGTTGGATTTTAACATGTTATTAATACGTATATTTTAATTAATATTTCATATATTTTAAGAAATTTTTGTTGATTGTATTTTTTTTCTTTTAATCTTCAAGTGCGTGGTTGATTGTGATTAACTTGATGTCAACGCTTTATTAATTTTTTATTTATCTAAAGACTAATGGAAAATACTATTTAAAATTTATGAAATAAAAGAAATATAATTAATAATTACGTATTAATAAATTATATAAAAGTGAGTTTTTTTACACATGATAAGGTCATGTATACATTGAAAATAAAATAATGAAAGATCTTATAACATTGTTTGAAACATTAACATGATTGATAAATATGATTTAAATTTGATATTTTATGTTGTCTTGGATATGATATAAATAATTGTTCATAGAAAGTTTTTAATGACAACAAAATCAAAATACTAGAGTAATTCTTAGACAAAATCAATGCAATTCTCTACTCAAAATCTAGCTGTTAGATCATAATGTATTATGGTGTAATTAAAGGTATTTAGGAAGTTAATCACACTAAATTTTTAGTGACTTTTTTCAATTGTAAATGAGTTGTCAATAAAAGTGATATGAAGATAGATGGATCATGATTTATATTAGTTGAATTTTAAAAGATAATATATAAAGTATCTATCATCATACATAAAGTTTCAAAATATTATATTAAAAAAATTCTCTGTCTAAAAATTGATTAGTTGTTCTTAAAAAAAACAAGATTTTGTGCATAAAAATAAATAATTTAATTTTGATATTTTTCAACTCGTTCATTTACATCAATAATTCATTTTAATTAATGACACTACAAGAAAAATGACATTTAGCCACCGAAATTAGCGACCGAATTTTTTCGGTCGCAAATAGCGACCGATTTAGCGATCGATTTAATTTTGGTCGCAAATAGCAACCGATTTAGCGACCACTTTAATTCGGTCGCAATTAGCGACCGATTCAGCGACCACTTTAATTTGATCGCAATTAGCGACCAATTTAGCGACCAAAATATGAATTGGTTTTCATTTTGTTATTTAGCGACCGAAATAGCGACCAATAATTTGCGTCGCAAAATTTCGGTCGCTAAATCGGTGGCTATTCCACACTAAAATAAAAAAATCATTTAGCGACTGATTTAGCGACCGAATCACAAATTGAAATAGTGACCGAATTATAATCGGTCGCTAATGAGAAAATAGCGACCGAATTGAAATCGGTCGCTAATGAATATTATTTTTTTATTATATTTAAATTTTTTTTATAAATATACTTTAATTTTTTAGTATATTTTTTACAATTTATTTTTTAAAAGTAATTTAGTTTTTAAAAATAATTTAATTTTTAAAATATACTTTAAAAATAAACTTTGGTCTCAATATTAACAAAATAAATTGTAATAAATCAAATTTATTAAAAATTTAAATTGTAATAAATTAAGACTAGAGTGATGTTAACTATTCAATACATTGTTTAAGAAAAGTTTAATAACAAATATTCTTGAATTTATTTTTCAATTGAAAATTTCAATTGAAATTAATTTATATTTTAAAAATTTATATTAAAAAATTGAAGAAAATAGAGATTTAATTATACTTTTAATAAATTTAACATAATAATAGTTTTGATTTTTATTTTTAAATATTTATTTTAATTTTTTAAAACAGAGAAACTATAATTTTAGTTTCTAAATACTAAATTTAAAGAGTTAAATTTATTATTATTTAATCTTTTAATTTTAGTATTAAAAATTTAAATTATATTTTAATACCTTGAGAATGAAAAATATAATTAAACTAAAACTGAAAATATTATAATACATTTTTGAACTCTTTTTGATTAATTTTTTTTCCTAATTTTTTTTAAAGTCAATTTTAATATTTAAAAGTATTTAACATTTTGCTTTCTGAAATGTTTTCCGTATTACCAAATTCCAGACTGAGAGAAACCTGTGCCCAAATTCCAGGCACCAAACAATACAAAAAGAATGTAAAGAAATGAAAAAGAAGAAACTAGAATGCTCAAACCAGTTTATGCAATTCTGCTGTAAGTGTTTCTTCTTCAAAAGAAATCAAGTTGCCTCAAGAAAGATTTTCAAAGAACTTCTCAAAAACTGATGCGAATCTTTCTTGAAAAGAGTGCTGAAGTTTGCTTGATTGATTGCTCAAGGATGTGTAAAAGATGATATTCAATGTATGTTAAAAAAGTTCAAGCCAAACTGTTTTAATAGAAGATTTTCAAAACTGCTGGTTTAATTAATCTGTTAAAAGATTCTTTTAATCTGTTAAAAGTGCAGTTTTAATCTGTTAAAACTTCTTTTAATCCATTAATACGTTCTTGATTCTTTAACAGATTTGTTTTAACTGATACAACAACGTTTATATCAATTAAAACACTTTACAAAAAATCCTCTAAGTTGATTTAATCGATTGTTTCACGATTCAACCGATTGAAATACTGCAAAACTTTCTTGTAAAACTTTTCAAGTTATTTTAACTGATAAAAATAAGTTTTAATCGATTAAAACGCTGTGTAGAAATTTTTAAGTTGTTTTAATCGATTGAAACAAGATTTAATCGATTAAAACTGCTTCTGATCGGTCATAATTGCATTATGATCGATCATCCTGAACCCTTAAGTGATTTTAATCGATTAAAATCAAGTTGTATCGATTAAAATATTGTCATTTCGCTTGAGCGACGCTGGTCTCGCTCGAGCGAAACACACTGCACAAAATTGGCATTCTCGGGTTGTATTTCGCTTGAGCGACACTACTCTCGCTCGAGCGAAATACGATTCTGATCGATCATAACTTGAAGTGATCGATCATAATTTAGAGGATATAATAGCGGTTAGGAATTAACCGCTATCTAAAATGTATTTAAGATAGCGGTTATGGGTTAACCGCTATCTAAATCATATTTTAGATAGCGGTTAAGCGTTAACCGCTATTAGAAGTGTTCTTCGCTCAAGCGAAAATAAAATCGCTCGAGCGAAACGCCCCTGCACAAAATTGGCATTCTCGGGTTGTATTTCGCTTGAGCGACTCTAGTCTCGCTAGAGCGAAATCCGATTCTGATCGATTATATTTTCAAAATGATCGATCATATTTGATAATTTTTTCAAATAATTAATTATAATCGATTAGTTTTCTAAATTATTGATTAGAATTGATTAGTTTTTCAAATAATAGATTAGAATGTATTAATTTATGAAATTTAAAATTAAAAATATAGATTATTTAAGAATATTAACTATTGTAAAGATAAAGTAGAACATGGGATGAGATGAGGATGATAATATAATGATAGAAGTTACAAAAATGTAGAATTGAGAAGTTTGAAACAAAAAAATGAAGATAATACTAGTTTTGATATTGATTTTTATTTTAATTATTTAAAACAGAGAAACTATAATTTTAGTTTCTAAATACTCAATTTAAAGAATTAAAGTCATTATTATTTAATCTTTTAATTTTAGTATTAAAAATTTAAATTATATTTTATTAAATTAAAATAATTACAATATAATTTTCTACTTTGAGAATGAACAATATAATTAAGAAGATCAAGTCTAATGTTATTGATGCTAATTTTAACAATAATACAATAATATTATTTTCGAAAACGCCCATATGAATGTGAATATTTTGATTATTATTATATAAAATAATTAAAAGAATAAGGTAAATATTATATAAAATAATTAAAAGAATAAGGTAAATAGAAAAGTAAAATGCATGGTTATACCACTTTCCTTTTAATCTATAATTAGTTAGGTATGAATCAAATGTAAAGTCTAATGTTATTGATGCTAATTTTAAGAAGATAACAAAATGTAAATTAAAATAATTACAATATAATTTTCTACTTTGAGAATGAACAATATAATTAAACTCAAAATTGAGAATACTCTTATACATTTTTGAACTCTTTTGGATAAATTTTTTTTCCTAATTTTTGATAAAGTTAATTTTAATATTTAACATTTTGAACTCTTATACATTTAACATTTTGAATTCTGAAAGGTTTTCTCTAATAGCAAATTTAAAAACATAATATTCAAAAAAATATTTTAAGATTGTGAATTCTCGGGTTGTATTTCGCTTGAGCGATAGTACTCTCGCTCGAGCGAAATAAGATTCTGATCGATCATACCTTGAAATGATCGATCATAATTGGGAGGATATAATAGCGGTTAGGGGTTAACCGCTATCTAAAATGTATTTTAGATAGCGGTTATGGGTTAACCACTATCTTATTCATATTTTAGATAGCGGTTAAGCGTTAACCGCTATTAGAAGTCTTATTCGCTCAAGCGAAAATAAAATCGCTCGAGCGAAACGCCCCTGCACAAAATTGGCATTCTCGGGTTGTATTTCGCTTGAGCGACTCTAGTCTCGCTCGAGCGATTTTTTGCTCTGATCGATTAGATTTTTGAAATGATCGATCATATTTGATAATTTTTTCAAATAATTAATTATAATCGATTAGTTTTATAAATTATTGATTAGAATTGATTAGTTTTTCAAAGAATAGATTAGAATTGATTAATTTCTGAAATATATACTAAAAAATTATAAATAAAAATATAAATTAGTTAAGAATATTGACTATTGTAAAGATAAAGTAGAACATGGGAGGAGATGAGGATGATAATATAATGATAGAACTTACAAAAATGTAGAATTGAGATGTTTGAAACAAATAAAATTAAGAAAATAGAGATTTAATTACACTTTTAATAAATTTAAGATAATACTAGTTTTGATTTTTATTTTTAAATAGTTATTTTAATTTTTTAAAAACAGAGAAACTATAATTTTAGTTTCTAAATACTAAATTTAAAGAATTAAATTTATTATTAATATTTTTTAATATTGTTTTAAATGTGGATATCTTTAATATTTTGGACATATAAATATAATTTATACATGTTTTTAAACCTTTTTCTAATATTTGTTTTTAAAAATATAATATCATTTTTAATATTTTATAGATTTTATATTTATATATTTATAAAAGTAATTGGATTAAATTTATTATCCTCTCATATATTATTATACATTTAGCGTAATTTTAGTTTAATTTAAAATTAGAATACAAATATACTATACTAATATACCATTATATTATTTTCATTGTATATAAATTACAAAATTAATAATTTGTATACTATACTATACTAACATATTATTTGTATACTATACTAATAGTATAATATACTATATTATAATATTATTTGTATACAAAACTAATATCTTTATATATAAATATATAAATATGGAAAGATATAAATATATGTAAAAATATAAACATATAAATATATATAAATATGTAAAGATATAAACATATATCTTTAATATTTTGTACATGTAAATATAATTTATATATATTTTTAAATCTTTTTCTAATATTTATTTTTAAAAATATAATATTATTTTTAAAATTTAATATTATTTTTTTCAAATATATAAATATATATAAAGATATAAATGTATAAGGATATAAATAAATATATCAATATATCAATATATAAATATATCAAAATATTAATATATAAATATATTAATATATAAATATATTAATATATAAATATATATATATATATATATATATAAATATATAAATATATAAATATATATATATATATATATATATATATATATATATATATATATATATATATATATATACAAATATATCAATATATCAATATTATCCCCTCATATATTAATATACATTATTAGCATAATTTTAATTTAATTAAAAATTAGAATACAAATATACTATCCTATACTAATATACCATTATATTATTTTCATTGTATATAAATTACAAAATTAATAATTTGTATACTATACTATACTAATATATTATTTGTATACTATACTAATAGTATAATATACTATATTATAATATTATTTATATAGAAAACTAATATCTTTATATATAAATATGAAAAGATATAAATATATGTAAAAATATGAAGATATAAATATATAAAAATATAAATATATGTAAAAATATAAAGATATAAATATATCAATATATAAATATATCAATATTTAAATATATATTAAAATATATAAATATATTTTTATTTATAGATTTTATATTTATATATTTATACGGATATACATTTATTTGTATATAAATATAATTTATTTGTAAGTTATTATTAAAAGATCCTAGTAGCTCGATGGTTGGAGTTTCAACTCTCCAACTCTAAGGTACTCGGGTTCGAATCTCGACAATGACAATTAATCACCTAATAATAAGTTAAACTTCTAAAAAATATAATATAATTAAGAGGTAGGGAAAATAAATAATAAATATAATAAAAATGTAAATAAATAAAAATAATTAAATTTGTTATTGATTTAGCGACCGATTTAAATCGATCGCTATTTTTTTAACTTTTTCATTGATTTAGTGACCGATTTAAATCGGTCGCTATTTTTTTACCTTTGTCATTGATTTAGCGTGATTACGATCAGATTTTAATTATTATTTAAATAATTATATTAATATATTAGCGACCGAATATATTGGTCGCTATTTTTTAAAACTTTACCACTAGATTTAGTGACCGATTTAGCGACCACTTAATTGGTCGCTATTTTGGTCTCCAATGAATAAGTGACCAAATTATTTAGCGACTACTTTAGCGACCACCAGATCGGTCGCTATTTAGCGACCGAAATGTAAATCGGTCGCTAACAACTTAGCGACTTGCCCTTTTGCGACCAACCATTTCGGTCAGCTAATTTCGATCGCTAACAGAATAGCAACTCGAATTTTGGCCATTAGCTGACCGATCTTTTCGGTCGCTAAAAGCGATTTTTCTTGTAGTGTGAGGACAATATCGTTAATTACGTATGTACTGATCGAAAAGACCATAATGAAAGAATATATATATATATATATATATATATATATATATATATAATTAATAATTTTGTATTTCATATTTTTATTATCTAATTCAAACTTGACTTTTATAAAATCTAATGGAGGAGTTAGTAAACTGAGATGTCTCTTATTGAACCGCCACAGCGTGAGAAGACACTAATGACAATTGACATTACACTAATGTGATGTCTAGGTCAAATGTTAAATCTTTGACCAACTATCTTGGTGTAGTAATTCGCGGTAATATCTCTTTTTTAATTCTTATCTTAATATTGTCATTCAGATTGAGAAAAACATAGTTTGACAAAGATATATTGGTAAAAGTTTTAATCATTATTTTTTCTTATAGTTATTATGTTTAATATTTATTTTGAAATTTCTAGTTATTTTTATTTTTCACATGTACAAATACATATGATATTCCTAATTTTGGAATGTTGAGATCAACGGATTTTTTTCCTTTACAATAAAATTTTGTCAATTTAAGCCTAAACTAACAAAACCTATGTATTTGGTATAAAAAAAGATGAAATATTTGTACCAAGTAGATGAAAGTTGATGAAGAAACCTAGGAAAAATTTGTCTATACTAGTTAGGATGGGAAATGGCAAGTTAACACATGCTGGTTTGTTTTGTATGTACAATTATAATTGCTATTAACTAATCTAGAAAATGAATCTTATTGGTGATAGGATGATGGAAGAAAACATAGAATATTCAAGTACATATTGTCTTATGTGGATTATTGGAAGCTTGAATTAACAATGGTTAAGGAGAAGGAAAATGTCTACTAGAGACATTAATACACTTCATCCTCCATCACCATCTTTTTGTCATAAAAAGTGAAAGTGGACTCAATTTAATAATTTATAGGCATACACGGTGAGCAAACTTGAAGTAATTATTGTCTAATTCACTTTTTATTACTTATATAATATATAAAATGTAATATAATTTGATTGGGTTGTAGAATTATTTGATTGAGGAAAAGGTACTTTTACTCCTCAATATCATTAAGATATATTGGTTATTTTGTGTTTGTGTTGTAAAACAAGTGTAGGTATTAAATCATACCTTGGAGTATCACTACATCCTTGTTAACTGGTAAAAAATTGATATAATTATATCTTGAATTGTTATAAAACTACTTAACTGATGCTAATTCTAATCTATTTTTCTCCCAATATAGGATGAATTTAAGAATACCTTGATACAAGAGTAAGGAGCATAATTGACAGCAGAATTAGAGTAAAACTAGAGGAAGGAAGAAGATTTTCAGCATGGAATTCGCTCGAGCGGGATGAATTCTCGCTTGAGCGAATGTTAGTTATTCTTCTCTGGAGTTCACTCGCTCAAGCAAGACAAGATTCGCTTGAGCGAATATCAGTTATTCTTCTCTGGAAGTCAGTTGCTTAAGCGCAAAAAAATTCGTTTGAGCGAATGTTAGTTATTCTTCTCTGGAGTTCATTCGCTCAAGCGAGCGTTTTGTCGCTTGAGCGAAAACAGGATACTTTCGCTTGAGCGAAAGTTCTCGCTCGAGCGAAAGACGCGAAGCCCAAAAGCCCAAATTTTTCCAATAAAAAGAGAAGATGTGTTTTGAGAAAAGCAAACAATTTTGGAGGAGAAGAGGTGCGACTACTGATAAGGTTTCGTCCAATCTTCATCAATTCTTCACTTCTTCCACATTTGGAGCATTGTAATGGCCAACATGAGTGGCTAACTTCATTCTCTTAGGATTCGGTGCACTTCCTTTGAACTCTTTTGTATCATGGTGATATTTTGAGATATTAATCTATGTTTTGATGTTTTTATTCTTATAATTTGTGCTTTGGAATGAATTATTCTTGATATTTGGGATATGATTGGAAAATATATCTTGAACCCTAGAACACGGTAAGAATATTTGTTACGTTAATTATCAGGAATGAAATGAATGTATCAATTGCTTAACACCCTAAACCTAATACTGGAAAATCTCTTAATTGTGTGAGGAATCAACCTTTATTAGGTTTTCTTATGAATTTCATGTGTGAGGAATCAACATGGATGATTTGAGTAGGTGACATCAACATTATTAGGTTAATTGATGTTCATAATTGACATAGTCATTACAAAAGAGGGATAAGGAAAAAAGTCAATCCTAAGTGTCTTTAATTGATATTTTCTCAATAATTTACAGTTCTTTGTCATTTAATTTCAATTCAACTCTTTATGCAAAATTCATTTTATTTTAATCTACTTAGTAAGCATAAAATTGGGAATTTCCATTGAAATCGTTCCTCGTGGGATCGATTTTTATTTAATCGAAATACTATACTGCAATTGATAATTTTGGCACGCTTTCCAATAATTCAACAAGTATTTATGGCGCCGTTGCGGGGGAAAGGTGTTCTTTGAGAATTCTTTATTTAGCTTATTAAGTATTTTATTTTTATTTCTGTTTTATTTTATTTTTCAGTTTTATTTTTCTTAATTATTGTCTTGTGCTAATCTTTGTTTGGGTTACTCTTTTGATTTATGCGTTTAAGATGACAAGTATCTTTAGAAGCAGTTAGAATTTAATCCAAAAATTGAAAAAACAGTTCGGAGGAACCGGGTAGAAGAAGAAGGGAAACTCAAGAACAAGCCACAAGAGAATATGTTAATTCTTCTTCCACACTTGATTTACCAGATCCAATTATAGAAGATATGGCAGAAGACGGAGCAAATCTGTATCCAAATCCAAATATAAATCCAACTCAAAATCCGGATTCAAATCTACCTAGAAGAACTCTCAGAAACTATGTTATGCAGCAATGTCCAAGACACTTTTCCAGCATTGCCATACCGGACAATCAAACATTGCAGATGAATCCAGCTTTCTTAAGCCTGATTAGTGCTCATCAATTCACTGGATTGGATCATGAAGACCCTTATATTCATTTGTCTACTTTTTATGAGTTGATTGGTACCATGGGATTTAGAGCAGCAAATCTTGAATCTGCATATTTGAGATTATTTCCTTTTTCTTTGGCAGGTAGGGCAAAGGAATGGCGCACATCCTAATCAGAGTTTGACTAATTGGAGTAGCGTAGAAGAGAAGTTTCTGAACAGATTTTTTCCACCATCCCGTTACATCAAATCAAAATCTGACATCACTTCTTTTAGACAAGGAGCAGATGAACATTTTTGTGAAGCATGGGAGAAATTTAAATCACTATTGAGAAGATGCCCAAATCATGGATTTGATGACATTGCTCAGTTGAATATTTTCTATACGGGCTTGTGACATGATGCAAATATGTTATTAGAGGCTACAACAGGAGGATCCATGTTGGATGTGAAAATTGATCATGCCACAAGAATTATTGATGCACTAGCTTTTACAGACCAACAAGTTCAACATGATAGACATCCAGTTCAAAGAAAAGGAGTACTTGAACTTAACACCTCAGATGCTATCTTAGCCCAGAATAAACTTTTGACCCAACAGATGGAAGCATTGACTCAACAAATAGCAAAGCTACCTCAACAAATACATGTTGTTCAAGCTTCTCCTGATCAACAATTCATGAAATGCAACTTGTGTAGAGGTGATCATTCAAATGAACAATGCTCTTATCAAGACAACATTCAACAAGAAGAATCTAATTATATGACTGCTCAAGGTAGTAGTCAAGGCAGACAAAGTAATTTTCCTAATCCTAATAATTATCAGAATAATTTTGCATAAGAATGGAGAGGGAATCAAAATCAGAATCAAAATTTTGGGTGGAACCAAGGTGTTAGCTCACTACAAAAAAATCGCGTATTACCGACGGATATTTATCGACGGATTTGTAACCGTCGGAAAATAATTATTACCGACGGAATTTACTGACGAATATAAAATATTTGTGGAATTTGACCTTACCGACGGATATATCCGTCGGTAAAATAATAATTAGTTACCGACGGATATATCCATCGATAAATCCATCGGTAATTTACAGATGAATTTACCGACGGATATATCCGTCGGTAAATCCGTCGATAAATTAACAATTAATTACCGACGGATATATTCGTTCGGTAAATTCATATGTAAATTAACGACGGATATTTCAGTCGGTAAATTAACAATTAGTAAATATTCACCTAATTAAAAAATTAAATATTTTTTATTTAATAATTTAATTTAATCATAATTAGATTAATTTATAATAATTTCTTAAATTAAATAATTTTAAAAAATAAATATATAAAATATAAATATATAAAAATATAAAAATATAAAAATATAAATATATAAATATATAAATATATAAATATATAAAAATATAAAAAATATAAAAATATAAAAATATAAAAATGTAAATATATAAATATGTAAATATATACATATGTAAATATATAAATATGTAAATATATAAATATGTAAATATAT
Organism: Sphenostylis stenocarpa; assembly: GCA_963425845.1. NCBI lineage: Eukaryota > Viridiplantae > Streptophyta > Magnoliopsida > Fabales > Fabaceae > Sphenostylis > Sphenostylis stenocarpa. The sequence goes on along the minus strand of OY731402.1, from coordinate 50,089,660 downwards.
AAATATGTAAATATATAAATATGTAAATATATAAATATGTAAATATATAAATATATAAATATTTAAATATTTAAATATATAAATATTTAAATATATAAATATTTAAATATTTAAATATATAAATATATAAATATATAAATATATAAATATATTTGTATATAAATATATTTGTATATAAATATAATTTATTTGTAAATTATTATCAAAAAATTCTGGTAGCTTAGTGGTTAGAGTATCGACCTCTAACTCTAAGGTACTCGGGTTCAATCTCGCCAATTACAATTCTCTTAATCCAATAATAATTGAAGTCTATAAAAATGTAATAGGGGAAAATATAAAGGGAGGGGTTATATAAGTAAAACATTTAGCGACGGACTATTAAATTCGTCGGTAATATTCACTATTTGAATAACTACAAGGAGTGGAAAAGTTGTAGGTAAGGGGATTTCTTGTAGTGGCTCATCTACAAGACAACCTGACAGAATGAGTAAGTTGGAGTGCAACCCAATGTTTTGAATTTGTTTTTTCTCTCTTTGCAGTTTAAATTTTTTGTGCATTTTTTTCCTTAGGTTCTTTCTTTGCAAGATTGCTCCAGGTACACAGTGAACTTCTCCTCAAGACTTTTAAGCCTTACTTCAATGGTCTGGGGATGTTGAATTATTAGCAAGCGTACCAAAATTATCAATCGCAGTATAGTATTTCGATTAAATAAAAGACGATCTCACGAGGAACAGTTTCAATGGAAATTTCCAATTATGCTTATTAAGTATATTAAATAGATTGGGTTTTGCAAATAAGAGTTGAATTGAAATTAAATGACAAAGAACTGTAAATTGTTGAGAAAATATCAATTAAAGGTACTTAGGATTGGCTTCCTTCCTTATCCCTCTTTTGTAATGACTATGTCAATTAAGAATGTCAATTAACCTAATAATGTTGATGTCACCTACTCAAATCATCCATGTTGATTCCTCACACATGAAATTCATAAGAAAACCTAATAAATGTTGATTCCTCACACAATTAACAGATTTTCTAGCATTAGGGTGTTAAGCAATTGATACATTCATTCCATTCCTGGCAATTAACGTAACAAATATTTTTACCGTGATCTAGGGTTCAAGATATATTTTCCAATCATACCTCAAACAATCAAGAATAAATCATTCCAAAGCATAAAGGATAAAAATAACAACATCAAAGCATAGATTAATATCTCAAAATATCATCATGATACAAAAGAGTTCAAAGGAAGTGCACTGAATCCCAAGAGAATGAAGTTAGTCACTCATGTTGGCCATTACAATGCTCCAATTGATGAAGAAGTGAAGAATTGATGAAGATTGGACAAAACCCTAACAGTAGTCGTGCCTCCTCCTCTCCAAGACTGTTTGTTTTCTCAAAACACATCTTATCTTTTTATAAGAGAATTTGGGTCGGGCCTCACATTATTCATTCGCTTAAGTGTTCTTCTTTCTTTCAATTTTACTCCAATTATGCTGACAATTATGCTCCTTACTCTTGTATCAAGGTATTCTCGAATTCATCCTATATTGAGAGAAAAATATATTAGAATTAACATAAGTTAAGTGGTTTCATAATAATTCAAAGCATAATTATATCAACTTTTTACTACTTAACAACTCCCCCCAACCTAGAATCTTGTTTGCCTCAAGCAAAGTAATTTTTTCAAAACAAAATCATCGCCTATTATCACTTTCTCTTCCAGAACCACAACATAAAAATTTTCAGAGGTGATGCTCTCAACTCCAAATGAAAATAGAACACATAAACATTCAAGTTATAAAAACCAATAAAGAATAATTAGTCCTCAACTATCATCAGAGAAGCATGTTCTCTCAAATAGAGTTATATATACTCATCTCTAATTCTCACAGGTAAGTGTTTATCTCATTCAATCACTTCATTTAGACAATCCAATATTGATAATCATCTTCAAGCAATCAACAATTGTTAAACAAGACTTAAATTAAAAGGTATTTTGAGGCTTGTAATGGGGCTGGGCTAAGAAAGAATTATTGATTTTTCTGGGATATACAAAAATATTTGAGAAATTCAACTCATATGAATGATTCTTGATTAACAATTCTTCAAGTCAGGTTTCAAACTTCATGCTTTTGTCCCTAATACAATGACAATGAGTTAATAATCTCACAAGTTATTACCCCCCCCCCTTTTGACTTCTCTCTTTTTTTTTTCATGCTTTTGCATGTATCCTTTTTTTGGCTTTGCCAACTTTTAAGCTTTGTTTTTCCTTTTTTTTTACACTCTTTTTTTAACAATAACACCCCAACAATACCTGTAGGACAACAATAGTAATACCCAACAATAAGAAAAATAATGACATTCATACTCATTTCCTTTCTCAAATATAGGAAGGTAGATAAATAGTGTTTAGGCTTAAAGGTTCTGTTTAATAAACAATATTATTTTTGGCTTAGAAGGGTTCAAATGGATGTCCTATAATTAATGCAGGATTGACTATTTGGCTCTGGGTTATATCTACTACAAAGAAAAAAAATTGTCTTTATCATTTTCAAGTCTTGCCAACATGTAATCACATCAAGGAGTCAACCAATATCAGTTATCATCACAAAGTGTTGACACTCAATTTATCTGTTTTTGGTACTCTACTCACCTGGGTTTTGGCTAGCTTCTCCAATTCAGTTAATTCCTAATTCTCCTCATCAATTCCTTTTCACTATCATACTCATCATCCCAAAATCACTTGTTATTGGAACAATCAAAATGATTTTTCACGTTCCATATTTGAATTAGACAATAAGCAATAATCTCATATATGACTCTAAAACACATTATGGGACAACAAGAGATTTTAAAATAAAGCAATTAGAAACATTAAATTAAAAACAAAGGAATTAAAAACATTAAAAACAAAGTAAGTTTCTTCCTTCATTTTCTTCACTTGTCATCTACTCCTTATCTTGTGCCTCAGCCTCAGCTGTAGACTTTCTCACCCCCTTCGGAAAAGTTGGATTGTCCCTAGTGTTGAAACATACAAGGACTTGATGTTGAACTTACATGGACATGAAGCTTGTTGATTTTGATGATGATTCAAGAACAATGGACTTAGAGAGTTGAAAACTTGTATTCTTGTGTAATAACTCTGTTTTGATGAGATTGAGTCTGCAATATTAGAGTCTAAGATAGCTGATACATAGTCTACTCTTTAAAAGCTTCAAAAACTCATATTTATCAAAATGTCTCGGGTTTAATCGATTAAAACACCAGATAATCAATTATTACAGTGAGAAAAACCATTTTCTGTATCAGCTCACTGTAATAATCGATTAACACACCTGTTAATCGATTAAGAGGCCTGTTAATCGATTAACAGGGTAGTTAATCGATTAAACCAGTGCGTTTTGGGGTTCTGTTGATTTTGGCTCTGTAATAATCAATTATCACTTCATTTAATCGATTATTTTAGTCAGATTTGCATTTTGAACTTCAAATTAAACCTATTTTCGAAAACCCTAGTCCCAATACACCAAGTTTCGAAAATCCCCAATTCCCAAACCCTAATTCATCTACTTAAGGTTCTCTATGACTCTCAGAAAATTGAACAACCTTTTTCAAACAAAAGTTAAGACTTGTGATTGTCAGAGAACTGTTTGTTTGAGGAAAAAGGGGCTTTTGGAACCTGGTGTGGGCTAGAAGCGATAAGAATCACTAAGTGGAGTTCTTGGTGGATTATGTGTTGTGTCGTCTCTAGGGAAAGTTAGAATACAAATCTTTTTAGAGTCTGTTGATAGAGGTGTTTGGGACGCTATTTTAAACGGTCCCTATATTCCTAAAGTTACTGAAAACGGAGTAGACATTCCTAAACTATTTCCTAGATGGACAATAGAGGAAAATAGAAAAGCTCAATTTGACGTTAGGGCTAGAAATATTATTTCATCTGCTTTAACCCTTGACGAGTTTTACAGGATCTCTGTTTGTAAAAGTGCTTAAGAGATGTGGGAAATGCTAAGAGTGACCCACGAAGGTACCGACGACGTTAAGAGAGCACGGAAAAATTCCCTAATCCAAGAATACGAGATGTTCTGAATGCAACAAGGCGAAACGATATTTGACGTTCAAAAGCGTTTCACACATATTGTGAACCATCTCACCGGGTTAGGTAAAATTTTTTACGTTGATGAATTAAATGTGAAAATATTAAAATCTTTGGATAGGAAATGACAACCTAAGGTGACGGTCATCTCGGAGTCACAAAACCTTGCCACAATGTCTATAGCGGCGCTCTTTAGAAAGTTGAGAGAGCATGAGCTTGAGCTAGGAAGGCTAAATGATGAGGAAGGACAATATCAAAAGAAGAACTTAGCCTTCAAAACTGAAATTTTCAAAGGTAAGAGTAAAAAGGAAGAAGAAGACTCGAAGAATGAAGAAGAAGAATTGAGTCTCATGATTAAGAAGTTCACCAAATTCATGAAAGACAAAGGAAGACATCCATTCAAAGGTAAAGGAAAGGTAAGAGAAAATAATTCTGTAAATATCAAATGCTATGGTTGTGATGAAACAGGACATGTGAAAACCGAATGTCCAAACAAGAAAAATGAAGAAAACAAAGGCAAAAATTTCTTCAAGAAGAAAGCCTACATTGCTTGGGACAATAGTGATTCAAGTTCGGAATCAAGTGACTCAGAAATTGAAGCCAATATTTGCTTAATGGCAAATGACAACATATCTTCTGACTTTGAGGTAAGTGATTCCGACTCATCTTCAAGTGATGATGAAAATAATTTTGAAGAACTGCAAAATGCATATAATGAATTATTTAGTGCCTTTAAGGACTTGAAAAATGAATATAAAACTGTGAAAAAGAGTTTAAGTAGATCCGAAAAGGAGGTTGAGTCATTAAAAACGAAAATTGCATGTTTATAGGAAAAGGAAACCATAGAAATGAAAATTGTATGTATAGATGAGAATGATGATAAAAATATAGTATGTGCATCTTGTAAAGAGTATGAATATGACATTGATATACTTAATCATTTGCTAGATAAAGCCGAAATGGAGATAAGTAAAATTAAAAAAAAAAAAAAGAGTATGGGTGGAAAAAGGAACTAAATCATCTATTGTTAGAAATGCATCATTTTCAAAAGCTACATCTAAAACATGTTTTTATTGTATGAAACATGGTCATACTTCAAATAGATGTAAAATCAAACATTTTGGTGCTCCTAAAGCAAAATACATTTGGGTTCCTATTGTTAAATGACTTGTTTGTCTCTAACCCTAAGGACCCAAAAGTTATGGGGACCTAAGTTTATTATGTTCTTGTTTTGTAGGAAACTTCCAAATCAAAAAAGTCTATGTGGTATCTTGATAGTGGATGCACTAAACATATGACCAGAGACAAAACGAAATTTGTGAGTTTCAAAGCTAAAGAACAAGGATATGTAACTTATGAGAACAACAACAAAGGAAAGATTCTTGGAATTGGAAATATAGGTGGTGCAAACACTTTGGAGATTAAGGATGTGCTACTTGTTGATGGGCTAATGCATAATCTCCTTAGTATAAGTCAACTATATGACAAAGGATTTAAGGTAATCTTTGAAAGCAAGTTTTGTACCATACATTTGATAGATTCCGAAAATGTAACATTGAAAGGCATTAGGCATAATAATATATATTTGATTGATTTGGATTGTATACATGATACTAGTATAACATGCTTAGTTGCTAAGGAAGAGAACCCATGGTTATGGCATAAGAGAGCAGCTCATATAAATATGCATCATTTCAACAAATTGATATCAAAAGACTTAGTTATTGGTTTGCCTAAGTTAAAATTTGAAAAAGATAGATTATGTGATGCATGTCAAAAAGGTAAACAAGTAAAATCATCATTTAAATCAAAGAATGTCATTTCCACAACAAAACCTTTAGAATTATTACATTTAGACTTATTTGGCCCTTCTAGGATGAAAAGCTTTGGTGGAAATTATTATGGTCTTGTGATTGTTGATGACTTTTCTAGATATACTTGGATATTTTTCTTGACAATGAAAAGTGAAGTTTTTAAGGTCTTTAGGAAGTTTGCAAAGCAAATTCAAAATGAGAAAGACTTAAGAATTAAAGTTTTAAGAAGTGACCATGGTGGTGAGTTTCAAAATGAAAGGTTTGAAAATTATTGTGAGGAAAATGGAATATTACATAATTGTTTTGCTCCTAGGACTCCCCAACAAAATGGTGTAGTTGAAAGGAAAAATAGGTCACTAGAGGAACTTGCTAGAACAATGCTAAATGAATCAAATGTTCCTAAATATTTTTGGGCTGATGCGGTAAGTACTGCATGTTATGTTTTGAATAGAATGTTCATTAGGCCAATTATAAAATCAACTCCCTATGAATTGTTAAATGGTAGAAAGCCTAATGTTGCTCATTTGAAAATATTTGGATGTAAGTGCTTTGTGTTAAATAATGAAAAGGACAACTTAGGAAAATTTGACTCAAAAGTCGATGAGGGCATTTTCTTAGGTTATTCATTAACTAGCAAATCTTATAGAGTGTTTAATAGAAGAACCTTAAATGTTGAAGAATCTATACATGTTACTTTTGATGAAATTGTAGACCTTGGGGGAAATCCTCTTGAGTCAAATAAAGAACTTGCAGGTGATGATGAGTACATAAGAGAGGCTCTTGATGAATTGTATTTGGAAGAAAATGAGCCTTCTAAAACACCTGAATTAGCTAAAGAATGGAAATCACCAAGAGGACTTTCAATGGATAATATTATTGGTGATATCTCAAAAGGGGTAAGAACTAGAAATATGATTAATTTCTGCATGTTTGTAGTTTTTGTGTCACAGATAGAACCCAAAAATGTTGAGGAAGCGCTTAAAGATGACCAATGGTGCATAACTATGCAAGAGGAACTTAATCAATTTGAAAGGAATCAAGTCTGAGAATTAATCCCAAGAGAAGAATCACATCAAGTAATTGGAACTAAATGGGTATTTAGAAACAAACTTGATGAAGATGGAAATATAACAAAGAATAAAGTCAGACTTGTTGCCAAAGGTTACTGTCAGAAGGAAGGTATTGATTATGATGAAACTTATGCTCCTGTTGCCAGGTTAGAGGCTATACGCCTACTTCTTGCTTATGCATCATTGATGAAATTTAAATTATATCAAATGGATGTTAAAAGTGCATTTTTTAATGGGTCTATTAAAGAAGAAGTATATGTGGAGCAACCCCCTGGATTTGAGGATTTTAGTTATCCTAATCATATCTTTAAATTGAAGAAAGCATTGTATGGTTTGAAACAAGCTCCTAGGTCTTGGTATGAAAGGTTAAGTAGTTTTCTAACTTCAAATGATTTTTCTAGAGGAAAAATTGACTCTACTTTGTTTATAAAGAAAGTAAAAGAACATATCCTATTGGTTCAAGTATATGTTGATGATATCATTTTTGGATCAACTGATAATTCTTTATGTGTAAAATTTGCGAAGATAATGCAGGGAGAATTTGAAATGTCTATGATGGGAGAATTAACGTTCTTTCTTGGACTTCAAATCAAGCAACTTAAAGATGACATTTTTGTCTCTCAAACCAAATACTGCAAAGAGATTCTCAAAAAGTTTGGAATAGACACTTCAAAGGAAGCTAACACACCCATGGGAACTTCATGCTATTTAGACAATGATGAATCAGGTTTGGAAATAAATCAATCCATGTATAGAGGTATGATAGGTTCTCTGTTATACTTAACTGCAAGTAGACCTGATATTATGCATTTTGTCTGTGTGTGTGCTAGATTTCAGGCATGTCCAAAAGAATCTCACTTAATTGCAGTAAAACGTATTTTAAAATATTTAAAAGGAACTACTGGTTTTGGTTTATGGTATCCATCTGAAGCTTGTACTAGTTTGATAGGTTATTCTGATGTTGATTATGGTGGATGCAAAATAGATAGAAAAATTACTAGTGGGACATGTCATTTGTTAGGATCATCTTTAGTATCTTGGCATTCTAAGAAACAGGCATGTGCTGCTTTATCCACCACTGAAGCTGAATATATTGCAGCTGGTAATTGTTGTGCATAAATTTTGTGAATGAAACAACAATTAGAAGACTATAGTATCTTTCTATGTGACATTCCTTTGATGTGTGATAATACAAGTGCAATCAATCTTACTAAGAATCCAGTAATGCACTCTAGGACTAAACATATAGAAATTAGATATCATTTCTTGAGAGATCATATAAGTAAAGGAAACTGTAAAATTGAGTATGTTGATACAAATCATCAATTAGCAGATATTTTTACTAAGCCTCTTCCCAAGGATAGATTCTATGATCTTAGAAAAGACTTAGGGATATTAGAAATAGCTTAAACTCTGCTTAATTAATCAGTTTTTGCATGTTTGTAATGACGTTTCTTTATGAAATAAAATTTGTATTGTTGCTTTGTTTGAGGGGGAGTTATTTCCAAGTTATGCATATTTTGAGGGGGATCTCTTAATTTTTTATCATAATCAAAATAGGGGAAGAAATATTTAAAACCTCTTATGATTAAATTTAAATATTATCTGGTATGTTTAATATTTTTGTTAGTGTGACAGATAAAACAGGTTATTACAAGGCTTTAAAAGAAAATTTTGATCATCATCAAAAAGGGGGAGATTGTTAAAACATACAAGGACTTGATGTTGAACTTACATGGACATGAAACTTGTTGATTTTGATGATGATTCAAGAATAATGGACTTAGAGAGTTGAAGACTTGTATTCTTGTGTAATAACTCTATTTTGATGAGTTTGAGTCTGTAATATTAGAGTCTAAGATAGTCGGTACATAGTCTACTCTTTAGAAACTTCAAAAACTCATATTTATCAAAATGTCTCAGGTTTAATCGATTAAAACACCAGATAATCGATTATTACAGTGAGAAAAACCATTTTTTGTATCAGCTCACTGTAATAATCGATTAACACACTTGTTAATCGATTAATAGGCCTGTTAATCGATTAACAGGGTAGATAATCGATTAAACCAGTGCATTTTGGGGTTCTGTTAATTTTGGCTCTGTAATAATCGATTATCACTTCATTTAATCGATTATTTCAGTCAGATTTGCATTTTGAACTTCAAATTAAACCTATTTTCAAAAACCCTAGTCCCAATACACCAAGTTTCAAAAATCCCCAATTCTCAAACCCTAATTCATCTACTTAAGGTTCTCTATGGCTCTCAGAAAATTGAACAACCTTTTTCAAACAAAAGTTAAGAGTTGTGATTGCCAGAGAACTGTTTGTTGGAGGAAAAAGAGGCTTTTGGAACCTGGTGTGGGCTAGAAGCGATAAGAATCACTAAGTGGAGTTCTTAGTGGATTGTGTGTTGTGCCGTCTCTAGGAAAAGTTGTTCTTCATCTCTTGTGTGACTCAAGAGAGGTGTTTTTATTACTCTATATTTTCCATTGTTATCTGTTTGTAATAACTTTGATTATAGTGACAGCGTTAATCCTCTGTTTGAGTGATTAGCAACTGGACGTAGGGTCTTTTGATCCGAACTAGTATAAATCTTCTGTGTAAGACTCTATCCTTATCTTATTTACGTTTGCACAGCATTTTTATCGGTAAAATTTGGGGAAAATTTTTAAAACCTAATTTTTGTTAAGAAACCAATTCACCTCCCCTCTTGGTTTTTGTCCGTTCACGCAAACATTCCGCTGCGCGATTCTAACACCCAGGCCATTGGAGTAAGGCTCCAAAGTCTTGAGGAGAAGTTCACTGTGTAACTGGAGCAATCTTGCAAAGAAAGAACCTAAGGAAGAAAAATACACAAAAAACTTAAACTGCAAAAAGAAAAAAACAAATTCAAAACATTGGGTTGCCTCCCAGGAGCGCTTGTTTAAAGTCTTCAGCTTGATGCCTATTTGCTTTAGGACTCATGCAGGTGAGTGATCAAGGTGATATATACGCATTCTTCATCCCTTGACTGTCCTTGTGGGAATGAATTTATTTTTTTCATTGCGAATAACCTTACGACTGTCAGAGATTGGATAAATCATACCTACTTCAGGAGGTTTCAGTACTTCTCTTTTAATAATTTCCTTCATAGTCAGATTGAGATGTCTTTGGGATTGTGCAACAGGCTTGTAATCTTGCTTTTCAGTTGAGATGGGTAATTCCTCCAAAGTATCTATTCTGAGACAATCTTTCTTGTCTTCCGGTTGTTGTACAGTTTCAAATAGATTAAAATTAACTTCATCATCTCCACTTCTAATTTTCAACTTGCCCATGTCAACATCTATAATTACTTTGGTAGTCTTCATAAATGGCCTTCCCAGGATCAATGGGACTTCCTCATTTTCCTCCATGTCCATAATCATGAAATCAACAGGAAATATGAATTTATCCACTCTAACTAAAACATCTTCTGCTACTCCATAAGGAATGTTTAGAGATCTATCAGCTAGCTGCAGTGTCATTCTTGTAGGTTTTACTTCCAAGTCTCCTATTCTTTTAAGCATAGAAAAAGGCATTAGATTTATACTAGCACTCAAATTGAGTAATACCTTACTTACTTATAATGTCCCAATTGTGACTGGAACAGTGAAACTACCAGGATCCTTGGACTTTTGAGGTAAAGATTTTTGAATTATAGTATTGCATCCTGCTTCTAGCTCCACTGTTTCTGTAGTAAATATCCTTTTCTTAGTTAACAACTCTTTCATGAATTTTGCATAAGTCGACATCTACTCCATAGCTTCCATAAGGGGGATATTAATCTGTAAATGCTTGAAAATATCCATGAATCTTGTAAACTGTCTTTCTTTATCTTTCTTGGAAGGATGACGAGGATATGGTAAATCCTTTAATTGTGATATTTGACTCTCATCTTTGTCCCTCTCTTTTTTCACTCTTTTTTATTTTTTTCTTCTTTTTCAGTATTTTTTTCTTTTCCTATACTCTCACTTTTATTTTTCTCTTTTTCTCTTTCACACTCATCTTATTTTTCTTTTAGGATTTCCTTCTCTACATCCAGATTGTCACCAATACCTTCTCCTATAACCTTACCACTCCTTGTAGCTATTGAATTGCATTGCTCCCTGGGGTTGGTTTGTGTGTTAGCTGAAAACTGTCCTCCTTGTTGCTATTCAGATAATTGCTTAGCTAGTTGGCCTATCTGGATCTCTATATTTCTGAATGAAGCCTCAGTGCCTTGCATGAATTTTTCTAAAGTATCCTCCGATTTACTTATTCTGTCAGGCACTAACGGATAATGTTGTTGATGCTGTTGATATGGAGTTTACTGATATGACTGTTATTGAAATGCAGGTTCTCTAGTAGATGAGCTAACACCTTGGTTCCACCCAAAATTCTAATTCTGATTTTGATTCCCTCTCCATCCTTGTACAAAATTATTCTGATAATTATTGGGATTAGGAAAATTGCCTTGTCTGCCTTGACTACTACCTTGGGCCCCCATATAATTAGCTTCTTCTTGTTGAATGTTGCCTTGATAAGAGCATTGTTCATTTGAATGATCACCTCCACACAAATCACAACTCATCTGTTGATTAGGAATAGTTTGTATTGTGTGCATTTGTTGAGGTAATTTCTCTATTTTTTGGGTCAATGCTTCAATTTGTTGGGTCAAAATTTTATTCTGGGCTAAGAGAGCATCTGTGGTGTTAAGTTCAAGAACTCCCTTTCTTTGAATTAGATGTCTATCATGTTGAGCCTGTTGGTCTGTAAAAGCTAGTGCATCAATAATTCTTGTGGCATGCTCAATTTCTACATCCAACATGGATCCTCCTGCTGCAGCCTCTAATAACATCTTTGCATCATGTCGTAACCCAGTATAGAAAATATTCAACTGAGAAACGTCATCAATCCATGATTTGGGCAACTTCTCAACAGTGATTTAAATTTCCCCCATGATTCACAAAATTGTTCATTTGCTCCTTGTCTGAAAGAAGTGATGTCAGATTTTGCTTTGATGTAACGGGATGGTGGGAAAAATCTATTCAGAAACTTCTCTTCTACACTACACCAATTAGTCAGACTCTGATTAGGATGTTCTTTCAGCCACTCCTTTGCCCTACCTGCCAAAGAGAAAGGAAATAATATCAAATATGCAGATTCAAGATTTGCTGCTCTAAATCCCATGGTACCAATCAACTCATAAAAAGTAGACAAATGAATATAAGGGTCTTCATGATCCAATCTAGTGAATTGATGAGCACTAATTAAGCTTAAGAAAGATGGATTCATCTGCAATGTATGATCATCCGGAATGAAAATGCTGGAAAAATGTCTTGGACCTTGCTGCATAGCACAATTTCTAAGAGTTCTTCTAGGTGGATTTGCATTTGGGTTTTGATTTAGATTTATATTGGGATTTGGATTTGGATTCAGATTTGCTCCTTCTTCCGTCATATCTTCTATAATTGGGTTTGGTAAATCAAGTGTGAAAGAAGAATTAACAGATTCTCTTGTGGCTTGTTCTTGAATTTCCCTTCTTCTTCTACCCCAGTTCCTCCAAGCTGTTTTTTTCAATCTCTGGATTAAATTCTAACTGCTCTGAAGATACATGTCCTCTTAAACGCATAAATCAAAAGAGTAACTCAAGCAAATATTAGCACAAACTAAAAATTAAATAATAATAATAATAATAATAATAAAGACAAAAATAAAAATAAAAATAAAATACTTAATAAGCTAAACAAAGAATTCTCAAAGAACACCGTTCCCAGGCAATGGCGCCGAAATACTTGTTGAATTATTGGCAAGCGTACCAAAATTATCAATAATAGTATAGTATTTCGATTAAATAAAAGTCGATCCCACGAGGAACAGTTTCAATGGAAATTCCCAATTATGCTTATTAAGTATATTAAACAGATTGAGTTTTGCAAATAAGAGTTGAATTGAAATTAAATGACAAAGAACTGTAAATTGTTGAGAAAATATCAATTAAAGGTACTTAGGATTGACTTCCTTCCTTATCCCTCTTTTGTAATGGCTATGTCAATTAAGAACGTCAATTAACCTAACAATGTTGATGTCACCTACTCAAATCATCCATGTTGATTCCTCACACATGAAATTCATAAGAAAACCTAATAAATGTTGATTCCTCACACAATTAACAGATTTTTCAGCATTAGGGTTAGGGTGTTAAGCAATTGATACATTCATTCCATTCCTGGCAATTAACGTAACAAATATTCTTACCGTGATCTAGGGTTCAAGGTATATTTTCCAATCATACCTCAAACAATCAAGAATAAATCATTCCAAAGCATAAAGGATAAGAATAACAACATCAAAGCATAGATTAATATCTCAAAATATCATCATGATACAAAAGAGTTCAAAGGAAGTGCACCAAATCCCAAGAGAATGAAGTTAGTCACTCATGTTGGTCATTACAATGCTCCAATTGATGAAGAAGTGAAGAATTGATGAAGATTGGACAAAATCCTAACAGTAGTCGTGCCTCCTCCTCTCAAAGACTGCTTGTTTTCTCAAAACACATCTTATCTTTTTATAAGAGAATTTGGGTCGGGCCTCGCATCATTCATTCGCTTAAGCGTTCTTCTTTCTTTCAATTTTACTCCAATTATGCTGACAATTATGTTCATTACTCTTGTATCAAGGTATTCTCGAATTCATCCTATATTGGGAGAAAAATATATTATAATTAACATAAGTTAAGTGGTTTCATAACAATTCAAGGCATAATTATATCAACTTTTTACCACTTAACAGGGGACAGTCCAACTTTTCCGGAAGGGGTAAGAAAGTCTGCAGCTGAAGCTAAGGCACAAGATAAGGAGGAGATGACAAGTGAAGAAAATGAGGGAGGAAACTTACTTTGTGTTTTAATGCTTTTAATTCCTTTATTTTTAATTTAATGTTTTTAATTACTTTATTTTAAATTTTGAATTCCCTTGCTATCCCATAATTTGTTTTAGAGTCATATATGAGATTATTGCTTATTGTCTAATTCAAATCTGGAATGTGAAAAATCATTTTGATTGTTTCCAATAACAAGTGATTTTGGGATGATGAGTATGATAGTGAAAAGGAATTGATGAGGAGAATTAGGAATTAACTGAATTGGAGAAGCTAGCCAAAACCCAGGTGAGTAGAGAATCAAAAATAGATAAATTGAGTGTCAACACTTTGTGATGATAACTGGTATTGATTGATTCTTTGATGTGATTGCGTGTTAGTAAGACTTGAAAATGATAAAGACATTTTTTCTTTGTAGTAGATATAACCCAGAGCCAAATAGCCAACCCTGCATTAATTATAGGACATCTATTTGAACCCCTTCTGAGCCAAAAATAATATTGTTCTTAAACAGAACCCCTAAGCCTAAATATTATTTATCTACCTTCCTATATTTGAGAAAGGAAATGAGTATGAATGTCATTATTTTTCCTATTGTTGGGTATTGCTATTGTTGTCCTACGGGTATTATTTGGGGGTTAAAAAAAAGGTGTAAAGGGAAAGGAAAAGCAAAGCTTAAAAATTGGCAAAGCCAAAAAGGATACATGAAAAAGCATAAGAAAAAAAAAGAGAAGTCAAAAGGGGAGAAATAATAACTTGTGAGATTATTAACTCACTATCATTGTGTTAGGGACAAAAACATGAAGTTTGAAACCTGACTTGAGGAAATGTTAATCAAGAATCATTCATATGAGTTAAATTTCTCAAATACTTTTGTATATTCCAGAAAAACCAATGATTCTTTTTTAGCCCAGCCCCATTACAAGCCTCAAAAGACCTTTTGATTTAAGTATTGCTTAACAAATGTTGATTGCTTGAAGATGATTATCAATATTGGATTGTCTAAATGAAGTGATTGAATGAGATAACCATTTACCTGTGAGAATTAGAGATGAGTATATATAACTCTTTTTGAGAGATCATGTTTCTCTGAGGATAGTTGAGGACTAATTATTCTTTGTTGGTTTATGTAACTTGAATGCTTATGTGTTCTATTTTCATTTGGAGTTGTGAGCATCACATCTGAAAATTTGTTTATGTTGTGGTTCTGGAAGAGAAAGTGATAATAGGTGAATGTTTTATTTTGGAAAAACTACTTTGCTTGGGACAAGCAAGATTCTAGGTTGGGGGGAGTTGTTAAGTGGTAAAAAGTTGATATAATTATACCTTGAATTATTATGAAACCACTTAACTGATGTTAATTCTAATATATTTTTCTCCCAATATAGGATGAATTCAAGAATACCTTGATACAAGAGTAAGGAGCATAATTGACAACAGAATTGGAGTAAAACTGGAGGAAGGAAGAAGATTTTCAGTATGGAAGTCACTCGAGCGGGATGAATTCTCGCTTGAGCGAATGTTAGTTATTCTTCTCTGGAGTTCATTCGCTCAAGCGAGAGTTTTGTCGCTTGAGCGAAAACAGGCTACTTTCGCTTGAGCGAAAGTTCTCACTCGAGCGAAAGACGCGAAGCCCAAAAGTCCAAATTTTTCCAATAAAAAGAGAAGATGTGTTTTGAGAAAAGCAAGCGGTTTTGGAGGAGACACTACAAGAAAAACACCAAATAGTGACCGAAATTAGTGACTGAAAAATTCAGTCACTGATAGTAACTGAATCAATTCAGTTACTGATTTCCCTTTTTATATTTAGTGACTGATTTAGTGACTAAAATTTCAGTCACAGATATCGGTCATCGATTCGAGTCACCAAATCGGTCATCGATTCGAGTCACTACTAGAAAAATGGTTAATAGTGACCGAAAGTGGTGACTCGAATTTTTTTTTATATTTAGTAACTGATTTAGTGACTAAATTTTCAGTCACTAAAAAAATAATTTTTAAATTGATAACTATTTTTCATTTATATAAATATTTTATTTAAAATATTTTAAATATAAATCTACTTAATAATTTAAAATAAGTGATAACATTGTTAATAACATTATAAAAATTTTAAAAAAATAGTTTACTAACTTATTAAATAATTTAGTAATAGAATTATTTAATTTTATTTTTAATTTAGCATGTGAATAAAAAAATTAAAATTGATTATTAAATTAGTCACTGAATCGGTCATCGATTCGGTCACTCGAATCGGTCACTGATTCGGTCACCAAATCGGTCACTAAATCAATAATTAAATTAATTATTAATTTAGTCTCTTTTATATATATATATATATATATATATATATATATATATATATATATATATATATATTACTTGTATGTTAATAAAAATGTATTTCAATGTATTTATAAAAAATTAAAATTATTTTAATTACTGAATTGATATTTTAAATTTATATTAATATCTTGGATAATTTAATAGTTGGATATATATTTTAAGTTTATATTAGTCATTTTTATATAAAAGTGTAAAAATAAAGTGAACTTATTTTAAAATTTAATTAAACATAATAATATAATATAGTATTAACCATAAATATGTGAAGATTTAGTTAGAAATTAATTTTAAGTTTTATTGTTTTTATTTAAAAAAAATCGTTAAAAAAATTTAAAATAATTAATTAAAGTAAAGAATTTTAATTTAATAAATGTGTTAATATTATTAGAAGAATTAAATTTATATTAATAATTATATAAAATTATAGATATATTAAAATTTAAATTATTGGTAATTTTTTTAATTATTAAGCTAAAATTTGATAATATTAATAAATTAAAAATAATATATATATATATATATATATATATATATATATATATATATATATATATATATATATCACTTTAATTTTTTTAATTAAAATTAATTTCATAAAAAAATTAATATTTGAAAATTAAAATGCAAAAGTATATATATTTATCTTTTATTTAATTATACTTTTACACCTAAAAAAAGAAAAAAATAATAAAATTTTCTTTTATTAATCATTTTTATAAAATAAAAAAATATATAATAATTACTTTTATAAAAAAAAATTTAATGTTCTTGATTCTTTAACAGATTTGTTTTAAGCTGATACTGACAACGTTTATATCAATTAAAACACTTTACAAAAATCTTCTAAGTTGATTTAATCGATTGTTTCGCGATTCAATCGATTGAAATACTCGCAAAACTTTCTCGTAAAACTTTTCAAGTTATTTTAACTGATAAAAATAAGTTTTAATCGATTAAAACGCTGTCGTAGAAATTGTTTTAATCGATTGAAACGAGATTTAATCGATTAAAATAGTTCTTATCGGTCATAATCGCATTCTGATCGATCATAATTGAAACGATATAATAGCGGTTCCACGTTAACCGCTATCTAAGTGAGCTTTTAAGAGCGGTTCCTGTGTAACCGCTATCTAAAATGTATCTCGCTTGAGCGACACTCTTCTCGCTCGAGCGAAACGCCCCTGCACAAAATTGGCATTCTCGGGTTGTATTTCGCTTGAGCGACTCTAGTATCGCTCGAGCGATATTTGATTCTAATCGATTAGATTTTAGAAATGATCGATCATATTTTATAATTTTTTCAAATAATTAATTATAATCGATTAGTTTTCTAAATTATTGATTAGAATTGATTAGTTTTTCAAATAATAGATTAGAATTGATTAATTTCTGAAATATATACTAAAAAATTATAATTAAAAATATAAATTAGTTAAGAATATTGACTATTGTAAAGATAAAGTAGAACATGGGAGGAGATGATCATGATAATATAATGATAGAACTTACAAAAATGTAGAATTGAGAAGTTTGAAACAAATAAAATTAAGAAAATAGATATTTAATTACACTTTTAATAAATTTAAGATAATACTAGTTTTGATTTTTAATTTTAAATATTTATTTTAATTATTTAAAACAGAGAAACTATAATTTTAGTTTCTAGCTACTGAATTTAAAGAATTAAATTTATTATTATTTAATCTTTTAATTTGTAGAATTAAACTCAATATAATTGTTAAAAATACTTTGTAGAGGCATTTGAGAAAGCTTTTGTCAAAATACTTTATTTTTAATTGTTAAAAATATTTGTAGAGGCATTTTGCAAAATCTTTTAAGTGAAGAAACCTCATGCAACATAAATCTTTTAATTTTAGTATTAAAAATTTAAATTATATTTTATTAAATTAAACTAGTTACAATATATTTTTTTACTTCGAGAATGAACAATATAATTAAACTCAAAATTGACAATATTATAATACATTTTTGAACTCTTTTGGATTAATTTTTTTTTCCTAATTTTTGATAAAGTTAATTTTAATATTTAAAAGTATTTAACATTTTGAATTCTGAAAGGTTTTCTCTAATAGCAAATTTAAAAACATAATATTCAAAAAAATAGTTAATGTAAGTTTTCATAAGAAGATATAATAGCGGTTCCACAATAACCGCTATCTAAAGTATAATTTAGATAGCGGTTAATGGTTAACTGCTATTAGAAGTGCACTTTTAAGAGCAGTTCTTGTGGAACCGCTATCTCAAATGTATTTCGCTTGAGCGACAATATTCTCGCTCAAGCGAAACGCCCCCTGCACAAAATTAGCATTCTCGGGTTGTATTTCGCTTGAGCGACACTACTCTCGCTCGAGCGAAATACGATTCTGATCGATCATAACTTGAAATGATCGATCATAATTGAGAGGATATAATAGTGGTTCCCTTATAACCGCTATCTGAAGTGTATATATGATAGCGGTTAAGGCTTATACGATATTCTGAAGTGTATTTCGCTTGAGCGAGACTATTCTCGCTCAAGCGAAATCCGATTCTGATCGATTATATTTTCAAAATGATCGATCATATTTGATAATTTTTTCAAATAATTAATTATAATCGATTAGTTTTCTAAATTATTGATTAGAATTGATTAGTTTTTCAAATAATAGATTAGAATTGATTAATTTCTGAAATATATACTAAAAAATTATAATTAAAACTATAAATTAGTTAAGAATATTGACTATTGTAAAGATAAAGTAGAACATGGGAGGAGATGAGGATGATAATATAATGATAGAACTTACAAAAATGTAGAATTGAGAAGTTTGAAACAAATAAAATTAAGAAAATAGATATTTAATTACACTTTTAATAAATTTAAGATAATACTAGTTTTGATTTTTATTTTTAAATATTTATTTTAATTATTTAAAACAGAGAAACTATAATTTTAGTTTCTAACTACTGAATTTAAAGAATTAAATTTATTATTATTAAATCTTTTTCTACTTTGAGAATGAACAATATAATTAAACTCAAAATTGACAATATTATAATACATTTTTGAACTCTTTTGGATTAATTTTTTTTTCCTAATTTTTTATAAAGTTAATTTTAATATTTAAAAGTATTTAACATTTTGATATAATGAGCATGATAATATAATGATAGAATTTACAAAAATGTAGAATTGAGAATTTTTAAATCTTTTTCTAATATTTATTTTTAAAAATATAATATTATTTTTAAAATTTAATATTTTTTTTTCAAATATATAAATATATAAAGATATAAATGTATAAGGATATAAATAAATATATAAATATATCAATATATAAATATATCAAAATATAAATATATAAATATATAAATATAAGTTTCTTGTAAAACTTTTCAAGTTATTTTAACTGATAAAAATAAGTTTTAATCGATTAAAACGCTGTGTCAGAAATTGTTTTAATCGATTGAAACGAGATTTAATCGATTAAAGAGTTCTGATCGGTCATAATTGCATTGTGATCGATCATAATTGAAACCATATAATAGCGATTTCGGGTTAACCGCTATCTAAGTGAGCTTTTAAGAGCGGTTCCTGTGTAACCGCTATCTAAAATGTATTTGGCTTGAGCGATACTCTTATCGCTCGAGCGAAACGCCCTGCACAAAATTGGCATTCTCGGGTTGTATTTCGCTGAGCGACTATAATCTCGCTCGAGCGATGGTGCAACCGCTATTAGAAGTAAATATAAACATATAAATATATAAATATATATATAAATATGTAAAGATATAAACATATATCTTTAATATTTTGTAAATGTAAATATAATTTATATATATTTTTAAATCTTTTTCTTATATTTATTTTTAAAAATATAATATTATTTTTAAAATTTAATATTTTTTTTTCAAATATATAAATATATAAAGATATAAATGTATAAGGATATAAATAAATATATAAATATATCAAAATATAAATATATCAAAATATAAATATATAAATATATTAATATATTAATATATAAATATATCAATATATAAATATATATATATATATATATATATATATATATATATATATATACAAATATATCAATATATCAATATTATCCCCTCATATATTAATATACATTATTAGCATAATTTTAATTTAATTAAAAATTAGAATACAAATATACTATACTATACTAATATACCATTATATTATTTTCATTGTATATAAATTACTATATTATAATATTATTTGTATAGAAAACTAATATCTTTATATATAAATATGAAAACATATAAATATATGTAAAAATATGAAGATATAAATATATAAAAATATAAATATATGTAAAAATATAAAGATATAAATATATCAATATATAAATATATCAATATTTAAATATATCAATATTTAAATATATATTAAAATATATAAATATATTTTTATTTATAGATTTTATATTTATATATTTATACGGATATACATTTATTTGTATATAAATATAATTTATTTGTAAGTTATTATTAAAATATCCTAGTAGCTCGATGGTTGGAGTTTCGAGCCTCCAACTCTAAGGTACCGAGTTCGAATCCTGACAATGACAAGTAAACCACCTAATAATAAGTTAAACTTCTAAAAAATATAATATAATTAAGAGATAGGGGAAATAAATAATAGATATAATAAAAATGTAAATAGATAATAATTAGTGACCGATTCCAGTTGGTCACTATTTCGGTCACTATTTTAATTAGTAACTTCATTTGGAGCATTGTAATGGCCAACATGAGTGGCTAACTTCATTCTCTTAGGATTCAGTGCACTTTCTTTGAACTCTTTTGTATCATGGTGATATTTTGAGATATTAATCTATATTTTGATATTGTTATTCTTATCCTTTGTGCTTTGGAATGAATTATTCTTGATGTTTGGGATATGATTGGAAAATATATCTTGAACCCGAGATCACGGTAAGAATATTTGTTACGTTAATTGCCAGGAATGGAATGAATATATCAATTGCTTAACACCCTAAACCTAATGCTGGAAAATCTCTTAATTGTGTGAGGAATCAACCTTTATTAGGTTTTCTTATGAATTTCATGTGTGAGGAATCAACATGGATGATTTGAGTAGGTGACATCAACATTGTTAGGTTAATTGACGTTCTTAATTGACATAGTCATTACAAAATAGGGATAACGAAAGAAGACAATCCTAAGTGCTTTTAATTGATATTTTCTCAACAATTTACAGCTCTTTGTCATTTAATTTCAATTCAACTCTTTATGCAAAACTCATTATGTTTTAATCTACTTAGTAAGCATAAAATTGGGAATTTCTATTGAAATCGTTCCTCGTGGGATCGACTTTTATTTAATCGAAATACTATACTGCGATTGATAATTTTGGTATGCTTGCCAATAATTTAACAATCCTTTAGTGTCCTTATCCAAGAATACTAACAAAACACGAGGAAACAAATTAGTGAAGAGGTGACACAAGTTGTCAAGCACCAAATAAAGAAAAAAACTAATGGAGGAGCTCACGGATGAGGTCATACAAGATGTGACAAAATAGGTGAGATAAAGACTTTGGTAGTATTTCGACAAGTGATGGTTGAGCTTGCACTAAAGAAAAATTGGATTTTTTTACGGACAAAATCCGTCGGTAAATATATATTACCGATAGACAGAAATCCGTCGGTAATCATGTTGTCGGTAAATATTACTGACGAATTTGAAAAGTTTGTCGGTAATTATCGACGGATATATCTGTCGATAAATAGGACACATTTTTATTTATTTATATTTTTATTATTTATTAAATTATTTAATTTATAACCCTTTTCTATTTATCTAGAGATCTCCTATCTTAGAATTGGAGGTTGATACTTAAACCACTATGCTACTAAGATTTTTAATAATAATTTACAAATAAATTATATTTATATACAAATAAATTATATTTATATACAAATAAATGTATATGTGTGTAAATATATAAATATAAAATATATAAATACAAATATATTTTATATATTTATATATTTTGATATATTTATATATTTTATATAGTTATATATTTATATGTTGGATGTGAGGGCACGCTCGACGGTGAAAATATGTGTTGTGTTTATTAGAATATATTTAAAATTAAGTAATTATTATATAATTTTAAATATATAATTTTTTTTAATTTAATGTTGATTTTTAAAAATATATTTTAAATTCGTCGGTAATTTCGTTGGTAAATGAACAATTAATTACCAATGGATATATCCGTCGATAAATGAATAATTAATTACCGACGGATATATCCGTTAATAAATCCGTAGGTAAATAAACAAATAATTACCGACGGATATATCCGTCAGTAAATCCGTCAATAAATTCTACAACTACTCTAAATCCGTCGGTAATCACTTATTTTCTAACGGCTACATATTCGTCAGTAATATAAGATTTTCTTATAGTGTTGGGATATCATAACAAAATATTGTTGCAAAACCAACTACAACACCTTTTTTTAATAAAGTCAGCATAAAGGGGAGTTGCACTACTAAGAACCTATCGTGGGAAGCCATGACTTCACAAGCCAATGTGAGTTATATGTTGAAAACACTCCTTTCTTTGATTAGTAGCTTTGGGATAGATGTTCAAATGGGGCACTATGTTACATACTATGTCTCTCCTTACTAATATAGTCAAGGTTATTATGGAGAAGGTTGTGAGAACGATTTTGTGATTCTTATGCCAACATATGAGATTGTTACTATGGTGAAAGAAGACCATTTATGAGACAACACATTGAATTCTTTACAAGGTCCATGATTAAGAAGATTGAAGAATGAGTCTTCAAGAAGAAGACTCTCTTACTTTATATTATAGACTACTAGAAAAATTTTCTTCGTTTTTCTTAGTTTTGTACAAATTTTATAGGTGTATATTTTTCTTGTATTTTTGCAAACTTTTATATAGGCACATGTGAGTTAGATGTGTGTGTCAATTAGGCCTTTAATTGGGTCTTATTTTAACAACCAATCCATGGAGAAAACAAAAAAAAAATTGGCTATGTTATGAAGAAGAGGCACATTCATGAAACCCCACCTCACTTGGAAGAAGTCAAAAATAGGTTATTTTAGGCATTAAAAGAAAGCTAATTTGTCCACTTTTTTCTTTTTAGAACCTTGGAAAGTTTTAAGAATTTTCAATCTTCTATTGCAGGAGGAAAAGAGGTTTCTAGCATATGATACAAGAATTTAAGACCTTTGTTGTTTAGTCTAAATATCCTAATTAATCCATATTAAACATCTTTGTATGTTCTTATAATTTCACAATTTAATACTTATATTTTATCTAATATGAAATTATCATGCATGTGGAACCAAAAAGAGGTTAAAAAGAGGTTGCAACCAAAAAGAATAAATAATTGCTAACCAATAAAACTTTTGCCATACTAATGGAGATTATTACGATGATAACATAAGGGAGGTTGCACAGGAAACCATAATTTTTGGTAGGAATAATGAGATTCCATTATATATACACGCATCTAATACGTTAGATATTATATCAATCAACCAAGAGCTCAACATATTAGTGTGCAATTATGGATTATGCAAGTTCTTAAAACATCATTTATTTCTAGTTTTGTTAGGTAAATAATGTATTAATCATTATATCGCTGGATGGAGTATATTTGGACTATACATGAATGAGAAGAAATACAACGTATGTAGATTTTCGGACCTCAGTATATTCATCCAATGAACAACAAAAAAATTAAAATAGAGACATGTATCACCAACATCTCATCAATATCAGGTAAAATATTTATTTTTCATCATATATTTATAAGAAAGTACATTTTATTTTTAATAAATATATTAATGTTCATACAATAATTATTTTTCAATACACAATTATTTGTCCTATCTCTTCCTCGTGACATTGTTACATAATTTTGTTCCTTACCTAAAGAATTCCTTCATACTTTAAACAAATAGTAGATTAGTAAGGAAAATTAATATTTTTACTTATTATTACATTAGGTTTACTTTGTTATGCCTTAACCTATGTTTGTATGTTATTAACGTTTACTATGGATAAAATATATTGAGTGGTAGGTCAAGTGCAAGATCATACAGAGGATGCAACTCAAGGTATTTCAATAACAATTTTTGCTTATTTTTGTTTGTCAATCAGATTATTTAGTTATGTTTATTTTTTGTTATAATGTAATAAACAAGTTAGAAGTTATGAATGGGACTATTACATAATATAGTGAATGAATAATTGTATGAATTAAAATCGAAAGAGGTTAGAATTAGGTAAGAAAAATACATGCTTCAAAAGGTTATGTTATTATTTATTATTTATATACTTATATCAAGTTATAGAAATATATTGTAGTTTTTATTTGTACAAACATTAAAAAAAAAAAAAATCACATGCAACAATGATTCTTACCATAAGGGTGGTTGATGTTTTAACAAGCATATCATTGTCGTATATAATTTTAAAATGAGTAAGATCATTGAATCCATAAGGACTTAGGTGATACAAATAATTATATTAAATTTATGCTATTAGGCTTCAATTGAAATAAATACAATTTGATAGTTTGATTTTATATAGTAATATTTAAACTAAACAAACACAATATCTTTGATATTTCTAGATATAAAAAAGTTAGATTAGATAGAAATTTATATATAAATATTATTGGAATTATATTTCACTAACTCATTCTCTTCTCTAAGTTTATTAAATAAAATTTTCTTCATCATTGTCATCCATCCTTATTATGAATAGTTATACTTTAATCCTTTAGAACAAAACTTAAATATATCATATATTTAATCACAATTTCTTGTAAAATTGATAGAATAAATTTGCATTAAGTTGAATGATTTAAAGATGATGAGTAACTCATTCTTTGTTTCCTGGTAAATAATTTATTAATTGTTTTATTCTTAGGTCAAAATTACAGGAATTTTCCAAAATTTTATAAACACTAGTTGATGAAATCATAATCATCGTTAAGTATGGAGATAAAATAACAATAGAGAAGAGAAATATAAATTATATATAATTATAATTAAAATAACGAGAGAGTTTGGTTATTACATCTAATCCTAAGAGAAAATTATTTAACTACTCATATTTTGAATAGCATGGAAACAAAACAAAAAGATGAAAAATACCCATGAAAGAAGTTTTTCAATGAGGAGCATCCTACATTTCTCTTGTGCCCATATATATCTCTTCTAATCCAAAAATTTTATGTGATATTCGAGATTTCGAATCAATGACAAAATAACACTTATAAGTGGCTGGCTAAGCCAAATCTTAAGCTTGTTGAGTGAGACTTGTTAATATTTTTTTCTATACTATCTATCTTTAAAGTTTGCTAGACGAGATACAACTTTGGTTAGGTAAAAGTATTCGATCAATCTTCCATGTTCTCTACCTTTAATATTTTGGGTAAGAAAAAATTCTACTTAGGGTGAGATTTATACTTATTGAGTAAGGACCAATGTTAATTGGACTCACTTTTCTCTTTTAATTATATGTTTTTTCAATTTATCCTTTTAGGGTTTAAGGTTTATGACTAATTTTTCTCTTTTAATTATATATTCTTTCAATTTTAAAACTCTAAACCCCACAAAAAAAATTATATGTTTTTTTCAATTTATCCTTTTAGGGTTTAAGGTTGAAGGTTTATGACTACTTTTTCTCTTTTAATTATATGTTCTTTCAATTTTAAAACCCTAAACCCCACCAAAAAAAATTAATATTAGATATATCAATTAAAAGGTCAAATTAATCTTCTTTTATCTATAATTATAAAAATTATATACAAAACTAAGAAAATTATATTAAAAAAAGTTTTAAAAAATAAAATAAATAATTATTATACTTGATAAATTAAAGGACATTTATTAGTTAAGAATAAACCTTTAAAGCATATATAGAAAATATACTTGCCATGAAATTCATACCATATTATATATATATATATATATATATATATATATATATATATATATATATATATAACAGATACAATGAATTTTACTTGAGCAACCGTTGTGAATTTTTAACGTACAATGACAATTTAAAATATATCATTAAGTAATCTAATTTTAAGTGATAACATCAAAATCATCGTCATAAATTTTTTTATTTAATTTTCATTAAATATACTTTATGTACATTGAATAATATATATATATATATATATATATATATATATATATATATATATATATATATATAATATTTTTACTAATATAAAATCAAAATTAGAAGATATAAATATATACCTTCTGATAAATGTATTATTTTTTATTTTAAAACATATTTTTCTTTTAAATGCATATATTAGAGAATTCAATATATTCCTATAACAACAACAAAATAATAATCAAACATTTTAACATTTAGTATATATACTTCTAGTTTCTTAACCTTTTTTCCATTTTTAAATTTACTTTTAGTATCTAAACAAAATATTGACTGGTCTTAATTTTTTTTTCCAATTAATATTATAATACTAAAGTGACAAAATTATATCATTGCAACAGCAAATTGTTTGTCGTTGTATATGGTATGTAAATTTCTTGTTAATAATTTTTTTTTTCTAGAAAACTCTAAATTCTGGATTATATGTTTATTAATTTTAGTTGTGATTATTAATGCGTAATGATGAATCCTAGTTCATCAATTATGTTTATCATTCGTTTTACAACGGTGCACAAATGCACCATAATCCATCAAGGGCATGGAGTTAAGTTACTTTATAATTTGGAGGCTGTGTACTTAATTACAATTTTGTTAAATATTCTATTTCAATAAAAGAAAAACTTTAAAAAACAAATGTGACTAATTATGTTCTATATTCCTATTTTTTATATTATTAAAAAATCTTACAAAGATTTTGAGTTGTTGACCTGCGTGGTACATGGCGCAGAGGATTTTCTAGACTATAATATTCATCTTCCTGTGTTAGTAAGTAGTAACTTAGTGTGAACACGTTGCATGCTTAAAATATGCTTCAACATTCTTATTCTACAAGTGTGAAAAGAACAAAAATAACTTCGGATGCCATCTCTCACATAATTTTCTTATATATATATATATATATATATATATATATATATATATATATATATATATATATATAATTAACTTGACAACAAATTCACTTATTAGGAGAGCAAATATCAAAATAAATTTCTAACAATAATTTATTATAAGATGTAATAATTAAGATTAATTATTATTTTAAATTATTAAATTACTAAAAAATAAATAATAATAAAGAGGAATAAGTTTTTAATCTTATTTTAAGATTAAATGGATGCATTTTTTTATAATTTATATATTAAATTATTATGTTTTATATAAAAACTAATTTCACTAATAAAACTTAAATTTTAAAAATATTTTTTTAATTTTTTATCTAAATATTTTTCATTTAATTGATCTTGGTATAAATATATGTTATTTTTTTTTAAAATTTAATTAGGTCAAATTGAATAATATTTTTTTTATTTAATCCATAAAATTAGACAAGACTACGTATACCGCTTGTTTGGATAGCTTGAAGGTAGATTATCCTAAATACACAAAATTTTATTCAATATTTTGTCCCAATCTATTTTTCTAATATTTGTATTTATGATTGATTAGAGTTTTAATAGGTTGAATTAAATTAAATTATGCCCTGAAATTGTGTTTACTGTAGGAAAATAATTTTTTTTCTGTTATAAGGGTATTATATAATCGAACTTAATTGTCTCTTATTAAAACAATATAAGATTTAAATCAAAATGGTTCTATTTATCAATGAAAATGACTTTATATTTATTATGAAAATATCTTTAGAATCTAACGTTCGATATAATGTTTTAAAATTTTAATTCATTATAATTTTATTTTTTAAAAATATATCAGTAAATTGTGACAAGTAATACATATAAATTCTGGGTATTAATGAAACAAAAACTATTATTAGAAACCAAAAATTATTTGGACAATATTAATAGATATAAGCTTATATTAGGTTAGCAGCCTTTAAAAGACAAATAATTATACAATATAAAAATATATTAGTAAAAAAATAATAATAAATGTAATCCATATAATTTATGTACACTTTGATTAAAAGAGAAAAACCTATGGCGGGATTTTTTGAAAAAAATTATTATTATTATTAGAGTAGACAAAATTATTATAACGGTTGGTTGGTAGTTGAATAAGAGGGTAAACAAAGACCTTTCCTATGTATGTACAATATTATTTATTAATATGTTAAAAACGGTTTAGTTATGTACTTAATGTAAGAGAAGTAGTTACACTTTTCTTTATTATATTATTTATCCATCTAACTTCTCTCCTATTCTTAATAAAGAAGTATAAAATTCTTTATTAAAAAAACGGTTTATATATACATGTAAATAGTATATATTAACTAAACCTTTTTTCATTTATATATAAAAAATGTAAAATAATAAATAATTAAGAGAAATAAATTTAATAAAAAAACTAATAAATAAAGAGGATTACACATAACAAATATAAAGTCAGAAAACAATAAGGAATATAATTTATTTATTTTTTATCTTGTATTTATTATTATTTATATTTACTGTTTTTTTATATGTTATGTTATGTAAAATAAAATAAAATTCTTTTTTTAACAAACATTAATAATAGAATGATTTTGATATATGTTAATTTAATATAATTTTAAATTTTATTTTATTTTTCCTTTTCTTTATTCATTAAAAAGTTGTAATGATTCTTTTTATTTTTGTTTTCTTTATAATAATTTACATGAATAACATTTTTATATTTATTATTATGATATTTTATTTAAATTTTGTTGTTATTATTATATTATTTATATATTTTTAATTTTTATTTTAAAATATTTATAATTATTATTTCAATATTTTTATGAGTTTCACGTCAAGATTAAAGATAATTTATATACCATACTTTTCCGATCCACTAATACATATTTTAAAGAATATATTATAATTCAACATACAATACTTAATTTGATGCAATGGTAGAACTACAAAAGACGATGTCTTACAATCATTATATATAATAATTATTTTTTTAAAATTAAATAAAAATTATTTTATAAATATAATTAAAATAAAAATTTTATCTTTTCTTTTTATTATTTTTTATTTATAATAAATATCATATTTATTATTTTTACACAAATTTTTACTTATATTTTTCTTTTTCTTCCTTCCATTCTGAAATCTTTATCTTTCTTCTTTCACATCTTCATTTTCTCACTACAACTTTTTCTATCATATACTCATTTTATATTTTTACATTTCTATCTTTTATTTTTATCATTCATTCATTTTTATCTTCTTTTTTCTCCATTCTATACAGCATAAAAATTGTAAATTTTTATCTTTAATTTTTAATTCTTTTTATAATTTCATCTCTATAACATAAAAATTATATTTATTTTATTCTTTAATTTTTTATTATATTCAAGAAAATATAAGATAACAATATAAAAAATATATAAAAGAGATACCTTAAAATAATTTTTTAAAATAAAAAATAATTTTTTTTATTAGAATAATTAACATATATAATATAATATAAAATATGAAACATTAATATAAAAACATTTTATTTATTATAAATTAGTTAGTTATTTTAATATTTTATGATATTTTATATTAATATTAAAATATATAGAAAAAATCAACTAAATTTTATTTTTTAAAATTTAAATTTAATTAATACTATCAATTATATAATATATATAATAATTAATTTTTATATGATTAGTGATATAAATTTTGTACAAGATAGAACAATTATAAATACCTAAAATTATAGAGATAAAAATAAAGACGCGAATTAATGAAATAAAATAGATAAATTATAAGACAGACTAATTAATACTTTTATAACGGTTACAAAGCAAATAAATTAGTAAAATAAAATAGAATGACAATTCTCACCACAATTTCCAATGTTTCACAATTCCCAATGTATTGGTAACATAAACTCTGGTGAAAACTGTTAACTTTTACGTTACGATATTAACCATAAAAGTGTACTTAATGAATCCATTACCGTTAATAATAATATTCAAATTAACGGACATGCTAAATTAAAAAAGAAAATACAAAGTTAACCTGATATTTCAAATAAAATAATTTTTTTAAAACTACGTTACTAGCTTAGGCATAGTAAGTCAACTTAGATATAACTTTAGTCTTCCACTGTTATTTGTGACGTAGAAAATTTTATATTTCATTCCAATATTCAGATTATTACTAGATAACACCTATCTTTCACCATCATTTATTTTATACATTGATAATTGTGAAGGCATGAAACACCCTGTTGTAGTTGACCAGAATGGATTTAAGAATGCATAATAAATTCTAGCACCTTTATGCAACTATAAATAGGTTAAGGTTTCTCACTTTTTCAACAAGGCAAATAGAAATCCTTAGTGTTGTGGTTAATTTAGCTCAGGTTACCTGTCAAACCATTTCAACCCAATGGCTTCTTTCCAAAGCATCAGCATTGAAGCTCAACTTTCAGAAGAGGTTCTCATAGCTCAGATCATGCAACTTCATGCAAGCATCTCCAAGCTTGAATCCCTTAGGCCTTGCAAGCAAGTGAATAGCCTCTTCACTCACCTTGTGAAACTTTGCACCCTCCCTTCATCCATTGACATTGAGGCCTTGCCCCAAGAGGTGAAAGACATGCGTCAGAGCCTCATTAACCTTTGTGGCCATGCTGAAGGGCTCTTAGAGCTTGAATTCTCAATCTTCATAAGCCTCACACCCGAGCCCTTCAAGAATGTGACCCTTTTCCCTTACTATGGGAACTATGTGAAACTAGCTCACATGGAAAACAAAATCTTGAAAGAAAATGGGGTGGTGAATGCAAAGAAAGTGGCCTTTGTAGGGTCAGGTCCAATGCCTCTCACTTCCATCATAATGGCCACTCACCACATGGAGTCCACACACTTTGACAACTTTGACATTGATGAGAAGGCCAACGAGGTGGCTCGCAAGATTGTAGCTTCTGATGCTGCACTTGAGAAGAGGATGAAGTTTGAAACACAAGACATCATGGAAGTGGGAGAGAGGTTGGGGCAATATGATTGCATCTTTTTGGCAGCACTTGTGGGCCTGAATAGGGAAGCAAAAGTGAAGATTTTGGGACACATAAGGAAGTATATGAAGGAGGGAGGGACTTTGCTAGTAAGAAGTGCAAAAGGGGCAAGAGCTTTCCTGTACCCTATTCTTGAGGACCGTGACATGGTGAATTTTGATGTTCTTACCATCTTTCACCCCACAAATGATGTCATCAACTCGGTTGTTCTTCTTCGCAAGCCTAAAGCTTAGTTTCAACAACACCACCCCAAGTTGTGGCAGTTCTATTTACTTTAACAAAGCTCAGTGCTATGTAGTTTCTGTATGTGTGTTTGCTGGTGGCTGTTGAGGTCTTACTTTATTCTATGCTACCTTAATATGAGAAGTGATATTTTGATAAATTTGATGATAAATGCTTGACCTGTGTTTTTTTGTTTTGAACTGGAACTAAATTTGTTGGGGTAGCTTTTGGTGATTTTAATGTTCGTCATTGTTCAGTTTTGAAATAGAAAAATAATTAAAAAATGAAATATTTAGTATGCGTGATCTTGGTGAGATTGTGCTCATGACAGTTCAGGTAGTGTTCTGTTATTTAGGTAGGTATGATTTTAGTTATAAAGTCTTTGATTAATAGTTCTATGTTGGTGATATTTTTCGTTCTTTTTGTTCACAAAAAGGTTAGTGTTAGAGGAGAATGATTGTGTTTATATAATTCAATCGCTAAAAAGGAAAATTGGTATGCATTTTTAGTGTGTATTTGGTTAATTGGTGTTTTTTCTGATATAAAAACCTGTTATGTGTGTCGTGTATAAATAAATCATGATATTACTGGTATAGATCTCTCAATCCTCACTTTAATATTAACTTGTAACTGTCTTCAAATTAATTACAAAAAAGTAGAGAAGCCAAAAATTGATTATATCAATTATATTTGGATGGTTGGGATAAATTGAAATTTATATAAGATTTTTTTTCTCTAAATTAAATTCAAGCTACCATGTAAATGTTTTAATATAAAATGAATTCATAATATATAAATTTAAACCAGTATTTTTATCTATAATAATAAAAAGATAATTCTTGATCAAAGACAATAAAGTCTTGTCCAATCAGAATACATTTAATTCATAAAAAGAATAATGCTTGACTCAAAATAATAACTAAAAGTTTAGGTTTTAAGTATGATACATGTTAGTGTCAACACAAAACCAATTAAAGACCACGTAATATAAGACAAACATACCCTTAAGTTAAAAATTATAATTATAGTAGTTTATTCAAATTATCTTATTGCAGTCTCAATTATATAATACTAAGAATTATTTTTTATTGTACGGAGAAGTACTTAACATAGAGTCCGTGGATCTAAAGTAAATATAATATAATGAACGTAGTGTTTTTCTATAAAAAAACTTCTATTTTAAATATTTCTCTTAGAAACATTATTTTTTAGAAACCAAACCACAAATATATTTCATATAATTTCATTTGAACTAAATGACTTTTAAATTTCCATACAAACCAAATGGATTCATATATATATATATATATATATATATATATATATATATATATATATATATATATATATATATCTCAGAACTTTTATATACTTATTACACTAGTATATCAAAGTTAATTAAATTAATTATTAAGATAATGAAAAGCTATCGTAATACATTAAATGAATATTTAAATACTTAGGATAAATTCAACTAAAATATTACACACCTTCGTAACACTAAAAGTGATTGATAATTTATATATAATATTTTGGATAAAAATAAAATCTAATTACTTCCTAGTTAAACCATACTTCTATATTATAACTTTCAATTAACAATTACATGTAACGAACAAAATTGCACCACAATATTTATTTGGCCATTTTTTTTAAACGTTTGTATGAATTAAGGATAAAAGGTCCAAACAATTCGATCGGCAAAATCTCTTCACTTTATGAAACTTTTCCGTATTCCATGGCAAAAAATACGACAATTCATAGTAGACAAAAATCAACAAAAACATATATACATATTTCTTATTATTATAACTTATTGAAATTATACAGCAGCTTAACTATCTTAACTTGGTTCTTAAAAAATTTTAAAGTGTTAGGTGCACTACAAGAAATATTAAAATTACCGACGGTCAAAATCCGTCGGTAATAACAAAAATCCGTCGGTAAATGAATATTACCGACGGAATTCGACCGCCAAAAATCCGTCGGTAATAATTTTATTAATTATTAAATATTTTACTTATTTATAACATTATTTTTTTTATAGAACCCCTCCCCCTTATATTCTTATTATTTATTATTAATTATTTCAATTATTTCTCCATATTATATTTTTATAACTTTGAATTATTGTCGATTAAGAGAAATGTCATTGGCAGGATTGAACCCGAGTACCTTAGAGTCAGAGCTGATACTCCAACCACTAAGCTACTAGAATTTCTTGATAACAATTTACAAATAAATTATATTTATATACAAATATACAAATACATTTATATATATTTATATATATTTATATACATTTATATACATTTATATATATTTATATATATTTTTTTATATATTTATATATATTTATATATATTTATATATATTTATATATATTTATATACATTTATATATATATTTTTATATATTTTTATATATTTTTATATATTTTTATATATTTTTTATATATTTATATATATTTATATATATTTATATATATTTATATATATTTATATATATTTATATATATTTATATAGATTTATATACATTTATATATATTTATATACATTTATATATATTTATATAGATTTATATATATATATATATTTTTTTATATATTTATATATATTTATATATATTTATATATATTTATATATATTTATATATATTTTTATATTTATATATATTTTTATATATTTATATATTTATATATTTTTATATTTTTATATTTTTATATTTTATATTTTATATTTATATATATTTATATATTTTATATTATATATTTTTATATTTTTATATTTTTATATATTTATTTATATATATTTATATATAATTAAATATTTATTTTTAAAATTACTTAATTTAATAAATTATTATAAATTAATCTAATTATGATTAAATTAAATTATTAAATAAAAAATATTTTATTTTTTAATTAGTGAATAATTAAATTATATTATATAATTTTACCGACGGATTTATCCGATTCGGTAAATAATTTTTAATTTACATATGAATTTACCGACGGATATATCCGTCGATAATTACTTGTTAACTTATCGACGGATTTACCGACGGATATATCCGTCGGTAAATTCATCTATAAATTACAGACGGATTTATCGACGGATATATCCGTCGGTAACTAATTATTATTTTACCGACGGATATATCCGTCGGTAACATCAAATTTCACAAATATTTTATATCCGTTCGGTAATTTCCATCGGTAATGATTATTTTCCGACGACTACAATTCCGATCAGTAAATATCCGTTGATATACTGCGATTTTGTTGTAGTGGTGATTAACATTAATAACCACAACGATATATTTTCAAGAATAAAGAATGATAAAATAGGATGATTATGTATTTACATAAGATTATTTAGACTCTTTTTTTTAACTCATTCTTTTGTTAAATTATATTAATTTAATATTTGGTTTATATAATTTAAAGAATTACTTTATTGTAAAGTGTCTAAGGTAATGATTGTTAGATTCAAGTGGCGAACCTTCTTGGAAACTTATGGTTGTGAACATCCAAAGTTTTGTAACTCTCATGTAATTTATTATTTTGGTCTCCAATGATTATATCATATATTTACTTGTATATTTAAATTTTTATCCTCTTAATCTCCCTTAGTTTTGTAATTTTCATATAATTTATAATTTTGGTCTCCAAAACTTAATGATAATTTAATATATTTACTTATATATTTACAATTTTATTTTTACACTTTTTCATATACTTTTCTCCTTTTTATATTTATTATTTATTAATGATATATTATTAGATCTCCCTAAAATTAATGGTCAAGTTTCGCCTTTAGACTCTTAATGTTGTTAAAGTCATGGGGGTTATTTATTGATTTCCTCTCTTCTTACTTCATAGAAGGGCTTCTAGATGTTATGAAGAATAAATAATGATATTATTATCTCTTTGTTCTCTGTTGTAGATTTCTGTTTTCAAAAACTAGTTTTGTCACATTTGTTGGCAAATTTTGGGTCATGTATATATATGATACATATTTAAATGTGTTAGGGTCATTATTTATTAAGCCAAATAATAAAGTGATCTGACTAAATTAAAGTTTTGGCTAAAAGCATATGTCATGAAATAAAATTGTGTAGAGACCATAGAGCAATTTCTAATTTGATGAGGGGCCAAATTGGAAATACTAAAACTTAAGTAATTAACCTAATTCTGGTTATCTAAAGGGTCATGGTCCCCTTCTGAGAGCACACAGACAGAACGTAGTTACAATCCCGTTCCTTTCTCTCTATCCCCATCAAGAGAGAAAATCAAGAGGAAAATACAGGTGCTCTTCAGGTGGAAGACCATAAGATCAATATAGTGCTCTACAAAGACATCATCGTTATGGCTAATTCAGTGTACGCTTTCGCATTCGAGTTTACAGCATGTTTATCGAGTATGGGATTATGTTTATGTTTGATTGTTAGAATCAAAATCAGGATTATTATTATTATTATTATTATTATTATTATTATTATTATTATTTTTCCAACAATTGGTATCGGAGCCGCCCATATTTGATTCATGTTCTGTTTAATTTATAGAACCCTAATTATGAAAATTAGGATTAATTTTGTTTTAAACAATTCAGATTACCCAATTTTATGAACCCTAAGTGGAGGATAATCTCTAATTTTTGTGACCCCTAAAATTTAAATCTGGGGGTAATATCCCTAATCTGATTCTGCTTGCTGATGGAATCGTGGAGGAAGCTATGGATTCTTCTTCTTCGTTTTTCACTTTTGTTTCAGTTTAAGTTTCAAGTTTTACTGAGAAAGAAATAGTGTTTCATATTTCAATTTTTCTTGTATTGGGTTCTCTGTTCTTTTTTTGAATCTTTTGTTTTTATTTAACTTTATGGGTTTGGAATTGGGGGTGGTGTTTGTGGAGTTCCCAACATAGAGAATCTTAGGTAAAAGGTGAATGTTTCCACATGTTTGGCTGTTATTATTTTATTGCCTCTATCCCCTAGGAATTTAAGGAAAATTTGATGTTAAATTAGGGTCTGAGTGACTACTGTTTAATTCCCTTTTAGGGTTTAGAGCAATATGCTAAAGAGACTCAGAACTATCTCTGTTTCATCCCTAGTGTGATTTTAGGAAGATGTTCATCCTTTATGTATTGGTGGAAAATGAGGCCTTTTTCATCCTTTGATTTGTTCAAATGAGGTGTTCATCCCTAATGAGATTCTAGGGAGGTGTTCATCCTTAGTAGAATTATAATGAGGTGATTCTCTTTTGAATTAGTTTGCAAATATTAAATATTTGGTTTTGTTATATAAATAAAATATTCAATTTTTGGTAGTTTAATATTTTTTGTGAGCAAATTGAGTCAAGAAGTCACCAAAGTAACTTCTCTTGAATTGAGGCAGTTCATGAAAAATATTGAATGTTAGTGTTTGTGTATATTCATGCGAGTATTAGTCGGCCCAAAGGAAGATTAATATTTGGCCGAATTGCATACACACTTGTAATGATAAACATGTGATAATTATAAGGATTTGTTTTGTCGATGATAAATCAATTCAAAGACTGGTTTGTTGTTGGACGTGCTTTATTGTCAATGTTTGATTATTACAACAAGATACCTCTAGCAGTTAATATTACTGTCCAAAGACTTGATATTGATGGTGCATTGGGTATCTTGAGATGGGTTAAACCACTATTTGAATATATATTATTTATTTTTTATATAATGTGAGCATAATTAGTTTAATTGGACTCCCGAACAGTAAGTGGTTATATTATTGGTTATGCTGAAAGATCCAGGGGATATAAATATTATGATCCCACATTAAAGACAATTTTTTGAGACGGGAACTGCTACGTTCTTTGAGGATATTGAGTTTGGGGAGAAGAATAAGATTAAGAACTTCATCTTGGAGGAAGAATCGGTAACAATTTCAGAACCAATTCAAATAGTTACTTTTGATAAAATAAGTTCGGAACCTCCACAAGGCATTGTTGATGAACCCCTTACTCAAGATGATTTGGTTGTTCATGAAGAACAAACTCAAGATCCTCAAGAACCTGTGCATCATGAGCTAATAACTTTGCAGAGATCCACTAGAGAAAGAAGAAGTGCTATTTCGGATGATTACATGGTATTTCTTCAGGAACATGAGGAAAATAATGATATAATGGAAGATGACCCAGTTAACTTCCGTCAAGCTATATAAGGTTCTAAATCTCAAAAGTGGATTGAAGCAATAGGATAAGTATAAGTCCATGCAAGACAATAAGGTTATTGGGAACTTGTCCCATTACTAGAAGGTATGAAACTCATTTGGCTTCAAGATGAATATTGTTGATGATTGTATGTATCACAAGTTTAAAGGGAGACAAGTTTAGTCTCAATCAGTGCCCAAAGGGAATTTGGAAATTGAGGAAATGCAAAAGATTCCCTATGCATCAGTTGTAGGGAGTTTGATCTATGCCCAAGTATGTACGCATCCAGACATAGCATATATAGTTGGGGTTCTAGGAAGATATTTAAGCAATCCAGGAATAGACCATTGAAAAGCAGCAAAAAGGGTCATAAGATATTTAAAGAGAACAAAAGATTATATGCTCACATATAGGAGGTCAGACCAGTTGGAGATCACTGGGTTTTCTGACTCAGATTTTGTAGGATGTCAAGAATTTGTAACTTGCTATGAGGCATCAAATCATGGAATATGGCTGAGAAATTTTGTCACAAGGCTGCAAATTGTGAAAGACATTGAAAGACCACTTAAGTTATATTGTGACAATAAATCAGCTGTATTGTTAAGGAAAGAGTACAAAGTGGACAAATTTTCATAGAACACTTAAGGACAAACTCCATGATACCAGATGCTCTGACTAAAGGACTTCCGCCCAAGGTCTTTCATGAGCATTTTGCTCACATGGGTGTTTTACAGTTTGAGGAATTTGTGGTTTAGTGAGAGTTAGTCACTTTCATATATTTTATGTTCTATGTTTAATTTCATATATGTATACATTGTTTTTTTGGACATATTTGGTTATCTATAGATATGCGGTTTTCTTGTTCATTCATTACACTTTGTACATTAAGGTTATTGTATCGATCTCGATAAGTTAAAGTTTGGACCAGTTGAAAATAGACGTGTACAGATCACCTTCACGTAATTTTTCATGCTACACATTTCATGATGAATCCATGTCATTTGGTTATGTCAGGATGAGTAATCTTGTTGGTTTTAGTTGCGATGATGCAATGAAAAGCTGGTTTGGTTCTATATCCTGATATGATTAATGGACAGGACTTTTGGAATATGCTAAAGGAATATAATGACAATTTTGAGCTCATAAAGTCTAACATATTTGTAAGGTTGTAAAGACATATATATTTGTGACCAGTGGGAGATTGTTGGCAAATTTTGGGTCATGTATATATATGATACATATTTAAATGTGTTAGGGTCATTATTTATTAAGCCAAATAATAAAGTGATCTGACTAAATTAAAGTTTTGGCTAAAAGCATATGTCATGAAAATAAAATTGTGTAGAGACCATAGAGCAATTTCTAATTTGATGAGGGGCCAAATTGGAAATACTAAAACTTAAGTAATTAACCTAATTCTGGTTATCTAAAGGGTCATGGTCCCCTTCGAGAGCACATACGCATGTAACGTAGTTACAATCCCGTTCCTTTCTCTCTATCCCCATCAAGAGAGAAAATCAAGAGGAAAATACAGAGTGCTCTTCGGGTGGAAGACCATAAGATCAATATAGTGCTCTACAAAGACATCATCGTTATGGCTAATTCAGTGTACGCTTTCGCATTCGACTTTACAAGCATGTTTATCAAGTATGGGATTATGTTTATGTTTGATTGTTAGAATCAAAATCAGGATTATTATTATTATTATTATTATTATTATTATTATTATTATTTTTCCAACAACATTATCATCGTAAGGGAAAGCCATAAAGAAAGTAAAAAAAATATCTTTTCCTACTCAAAATATCATAATGAATCTAGATAATTTCTTAAATTCTTTTAATAATATATTTTTGTGAGAATCATTGATCCTAAAATTTCCGTAACATAGAGCAGTTTCTTGAATTGATTAGAATATTTGAAACTACTTGCTAACATCTTTTACTAAAATATTTATCATTTTAATGTTACAAATAAAGTAAATTATTAATTTATATTATGCTCATATACTTCTTTTCTTTGTTTTGTACTACCCAATTTATATTTCTTTTCAAAATACTTTTATGTAGACAAGGATTATTCTTATATATAATATTTAATTTGAATTTCAAAAAATTAATATCATGATTTTGTCTATTAAGTATACTTTAATGTCAAGTTCTAATAATAGCCATATTTGTTATTTCTCATAAAAAATGCTTAATTTTGAATTTACTTAGGATTTATTCTTTAGTAGAAATTACCATTGCAATATAAAAAACTTCAAAGTAATGCCTAATCCATAAAATGAACTAAAAGCCTTTTAATTAATTTCTTGGATACATATGTGTACTTTAGTCTTGAGAATGTCTAGCTCATATTTTATTAATTTTCCCTCTCATCTAGACAAACTAGGAGATATTGCCTAATATTCTATACATGTAAATTTGATAATTATCCTTTACATAAATTTTTGAACATGAAGGATTTTTTATTTCCAAATCACTAGCACATGTTTGATACTTAAACTGAATTTTCACTATAGTTTTAACATAGTTTTGATTTGGGAATTATTGAAAGCTATGACTAGCTATGAAACTTGGCTTGATCACTACTCTTGATTTGCTCCTTAATAGCATAAAGTGGAATAAAAATGATCCTACAAGGTTCTAGAACATTAAGTAAGATTCCAAAACTCACAGGCAACTAAAAAAAAAGTGCAGTAGGAAAATTGTAATATCATTTCATTATTTTATTAAAACAATTTTAGTTATTTGGTTGTATATGTTAAGCATTGTGATGATTATGTTGATAATCTCCTACAACAAATTGAATCAACTTGATTGAATCATCTTCTAATCAAATTGATTATGGAAATTACACACTTGAGTCAACTACTACCCACTAGTGAGACGCAACTATAAGTAATGAGGAGTATATTCTTTAGATAAGTTTTCAATTTCAATGAGCAAGTACAAGTCAATCAACTAGTTCAAGACAATCAGTAGAACGAAGGTGATCAATAACAAAATAATTCACCTAAAACAAGATATATGGACTATTAAATATCCTAGAAAACTTTTATTATAAATTTTGTTTAAAATTTAACTTTACATAGATAACTTTTATATGGTTTTAGTTTATTAAGTAGTCTTTTAAAATTATATTCTAAGCTTGAACACTTCAACTTATATTGAAAACTTGTGTTTGATATCATGGTTCATAACTTGTATTCAACATTAAATTTGATATTATATATATATATATATATATATATATATATATATATATATATATATATATATCCAGTTATTTAACATTATAAGTATATTAGTTTTCTTGTAGTGATTTAACAACATTATAAGTATATAACAAACATCATATTATTTAAATACTCTAAATTTCTAACAAAACCAAATAACTTAACTAAACTTAAGATATATTCTATTTTATTCATAAATTCATGTAAGTTCTACATATGAACTAACCAAATTTAGTTGTATAAACAATAATTAATTAAAATTTAATACTTATTAATATCTAACTAGTA
Organism: Sphenostylis stenocarpa; assembly: GCA_963425845.1. Classification (NCBI taxonomy): domain Eukaryota; kingdom Viridiplantae; phylum Streptophyta; class Magnoliopsida; order Fabales; family Fabaceae; genus Sphenostylis; species Sphenostylis stenocarpa. The sequence continues at coordinate 50,048,321 of OY731402.1, read as the reverse complement.
AATTATTAAATATTTATAATATATATATATATATATATATATAATCAAAATACTAATATGAAATTTAATATTAGGAAAAAAAAAGGAATTAGTTGAATATTTTTTAGGAGACTAATGAGAATGAGTTTTATATGATATCACTTTCAACCCAAAAACTTAAGGTAGTAAGTTTATGAGTTTTCTCACTTATAAGTTATTTAACTTTTTCATTTTTATTCAATATGAGACTTCAACTCATACTTGAATTCCAATACACCTCCTTCAAGTGTGAGTCCTTACACATTGGAATAATTTCTTCCTCAAACGAAAACATCTTTAAACCAAGAGTCTCTTAGTGATAATTCTTTCTAGGGATACATCTCTTAACGTAAACTCTTATGATTACCACTATTTATTTCAAATGACACGCTTTGCTAAAAAATGATCCTTGCTTTGTACTTGACTAAGCTGATTATCAAACAAACTATTGGCTTTGGTATCATTGTTTGGATATTTTCAACGAGTACAAACAAGGAGATATTCACGAATGGGCATGAACCAAATCATATTAGAGAACATGCTGGTTTTTGTTTTTAGTGATATGGTTAACATGAGGTAGCTTAAGGCTTTCCTTGACCTTAAGGTAGTGGCATAAGGAGCAAGGATAGTGGGGGCAAATGAGAATAGTGAGGAAACTTAAGAGAGAGAAAGAGAGATGATATTTGATACCACATATTTTGTATATGTATTAGTGTTATTGTATATTGAATATACTTTCCATTTGCTTTATTTTTAAGTTTAAAGTCATTTTCTTTGAATAGTAATAAATTAAGTTTAACATACATATTTGCTTTAATTTTGTATTTTCAACTCATTTGACCTTTGCTCTCTATTTTGGCCATTTCTATAGATATTAGTTTTTACTTATTCCATTTTCATTAGAATTTAAAATTCTAAGGCTTTGAAAATGGATATATAGTTTATTGGATTTGAAGTTCTGTGTTATTTTCTATGATTTTAGAAGTTAAGTTAGATTTGTTGAAATTTTGTAAAGTAACTCATGGGAAGTAATCTTTCTTTGTATTAGAATAACTTATGTAATTTGACTTATAGATCTAGTTAGAATCCGTATTTAGACCCTAATTTGCATCATATTTAACAATATTTAAATAATGTAGATGTACTTTAAAGTGATATACATAAATCATTTTACTATATTTTCAATTTAAAAATTGTTTATCATCTATTTTTTCTCTTTTATCTTATTTTCATTTTGACTTTTCATCTTCTCCGAATTGGTTTTGTATTCTCCATCCATGAAGAACTAAATTTTAAGGATCAATTCACGAAATCAAAATCAAACAAGCCAGATTTTAGTTTTGTAACGATCATTTCACACTTTGAGTTTGTTTTTCTTTTCTCTAATCTCAATTTTTCTCATTGTGCTTATAATTTGCATATTTGAGTTTAGAATCAAACGAGGAATCAATTGAATATTGATTTAATTATTCAATACATTTATATTGAATGATACTTTAATTTAATTTATATAACCAGTTTAGTTTATTAATTAAATTAGTTAATTGTTCAAACTTAAATGTAAATCATTAAAAAACTATGACAAGAAGATTGTTTGGTTGTTGAATATATGGATTTATCTCCCTTCTTATTCTTGTTTTCAATTTTAATTGCTCATTCGGTTTCAATTTGTGTTTTATAAATTATAAATCCTAAAACCGCAAATTTAACTTATATAAAAAGAAAACTAAAAATTGAATATAATCAATATGTGTACATGAGATATTTGACCTAAGTTTCTCCTCTATATTATAAAATCTTAGAAAAAACTTGAAATATTTAATTTTATGAATGACAGTAAATTAAAATGGTGTCCTTGTTCTTCGTACTCTTCTTGATTTTGTTCTTCATTCTATTCCTCATTTCATTATGTTTTTAATTCATTTCTTAATTTTGTTTTTGCTTCATTTCTTAATTTTATTTTTGATTTGTTCTTCATTGATTTCTTTATTTTCTTACCTTTATCTAGTTTTGTGTGCAATTTGAAGTTAATATATATATATATATATATATATATATATATATATATTCTTTTGTTTTTTTTATTGTTTATTTTGTTTCTTAATTGTTGTTTTTACTTCTTAATTGTTGTAGTTTTTTTTTCCATTTTCAATAATTAATGTTTACGTATAGTAATTGTTACTAGTTGTTGATTATGTGATCTTGTTTTAATTTAAAAATTTGATTTGATTTTGATCTAATTGTGTTGAATTTTATTGATTGATTTTCTGGTTGTTAATTGTTATTCCCATTTTCCATAGTTATTGTTTGTGTCTCTAGTTCTTAATTGTTTCTTTTTGTACCATGTTAGTAATTCTTGTTGTTGATGATTTAGTGACTTGGTTTTGATCTTTGTGTTGATTTTTTTTTGTTGATTTTTCTATTTGTGATTTGTTTTGTTGTTTTCCATTTTTGTTTACCGTTGTTTTTTTTATCCACTGTTGTTTGTTGTTTTTAGATTTTACTATTTGTCCAATTTTCTAAAATCCATTAAAAATAGATAAGATCAATTTTTCATTTATGGATAATTAAATCTTAAGGATTAATTGATGGAATCAAGATTAAATAAATTGAATTAAATTTTAAACCAATTGTTTCTTCCTTTTAGTTTGTTCCTCTCTTCTCTAATATCAATTTTTCTATTTGTGATATAAATTTATGATTTTGATTTTAAAAGTTAAATTAGGAATCGATGAATTTTGATGTGATAATTAAATATGAATTAGATTCAAATTATACTTCAATTTAATTCATGTAATCAATTCAGTTGATTAATTAAATTGGTTAATTATTTAAACTTGGATCTAAATATTTAGGACACTATAATAAGATGATTGTTTGGTTGTTGAAATCATGAATTGATTTGTGTTCTTATTCTTGTTTTCGGTTTTGATTATTGATTTTGGTTTTAATTTGTGTTTTACATTTTCTAAACCCTAGAACCCCAAATTTAACTTGTAAAAAAAAAAAAAAAGCTAAAATTTAAATGCAATTAGTATATACATTGAGATATTTGAACTAGATTTGTGATCTATATTGTAAAATATTAATAAACAGTTAGATCTTTGATATTTTTACCCAATATTTTGTGACCACTTCCTTTAGTATATACTAGATAGTAGAATCATTTTGTATTATTATAGTATAGTCATACATTTATAGTATAGTTATACATTTGTAGTTATAAAAATTTAGCAAAGAACAACTTAAAATTCTCTTAACTTTTGATACAGAGCTTAGATTGAGTTGAAATAAAAAAGAAAATTTCTCAAAATTAGGTAAAGATTTTGGAGGGGATCGGGGAACCAAATTTTTTCGAAATTTGACCTTTTTTTAGTATTTTTGAGATATTTTTTTTTTCTAGATTTCAGGTCTTTAATTTACAAACTTTTACTATTTAGAACATTCTACAATTTTTTATGATGTTTCCTTTTACCAAATACAAATTTTTCATGCCTTTATATTTTAGATATTTCATATACTTTCATGTGAAAAAAAATTTCATCTTGTGACTTTGTAAATCATTTTACTATAGTTGTTTTTGTTTGGTGTATGACTATGTTTAATTCACATATTTTGCTTCCTTTTGATCTTGAAATTGATAGAATATTTCTTAGGTTTTGTAGAAGTCAAAATTTAGATAGTTGTAAATATCTCACTTTTTTTTCTATAATAAATAAATAATACACATAGAAAACTTCAAAATACACGAAAAGTTAATTAGAAATAAAAACACCATAAAAAATGCATGTTTCCTCTTTTTTCATGGAAGTGAGATCCATTTTCATGTGTCACCCACTCTACTAAGTCGTCTTTCGCCACTCTATTCCTACCAACAACTAAACTATCTCTGCCTAGAGCCACCATTCTATACTATTCCAAAACCACCAATATGTTCTCTTATATTGGACTCATCAATAGACAAAATAAGTGTTCCCATTATCAAAAGAAAGACAATGATTTGAAAAAACATAAATTGATAGTTGGAGTGAGAAAACAATACAAAAGAAAGACAATGATTTGAGAAAACATAAATTGAGAGTTGGAGTTGTACCTGTGATAAGATTGGAGTTTATCTATGATAACACATATTTTGCAAACACATTTATAGTTAATAAACTATTTTGACCATATATAACTTTTTCTATGGACATTATTTTTATCTTATGTCATGGCTATCAAATGGACATATAATTTGCTAGATTTTGAGTTACTTACTATTTTTTACCGTTTTTAGAAATTGAGGCAAATTTGGTAAAATTTTATAAAGAAACTCAGGCGAATTTGATTTTCTTATTAGATTATCTTTTGTAATTGAGTTTATTGATCTAATTAGAACCTACATTTAGACTCATGTTTACTTCAGACTTTAGAACCTACATTTAGGCTCATGTTTACTTTAGATTTAGAGCATTTATATACATTAAAAGTACTCTAAACCTATATCAAGAAACCAATTGTATATTTTTTGTCGGTTTAAGGAGTGTTTTTACATTTTTTTTCTTTGCTCTTTTTTCTCTCATTCTCATGACTCTTGATCTTCTCTCCAAGATTGGATTTCTTGTGTTTCTTCTATGTATAACTAAAATTTTGAGGATTAATTCACATAATCAAAATCAAACAAATCTTGAGTTTTGCATCAATTCTTTCTCGCTTTAAGTATGTTCTTATTTTTTGTAATCTCTCTTTTGCATCTTGAGATTTCAATTTGTAATGTTATTTTTAGAATTTAAAATAAGAATAGATTAAATCTTGATTTTGATACTTAAATATGAATTATATTGAATGATATTGAGATTTAGTTTGTATAATTGATTTAATTAATTAATTGAATTGATTAATTATTCAAACTTTGATTAAAATCTTTAGAAAATTATAATAAGAGGATTGTTCCGTTGAGAATCCATGGATTGATAGGATTGTTCAGTTGAATTGAGAATCCATGAATTAATTTCTATCACCACTTATTTTTATTTTGATTTCTTGTTACATTTGCGTTTTTACAAATTCTAGAATTTAAATCCCCAATTTTAATTTTTACTGAAAGAATATTAAAGATTAAATAAATTTTAATATGTGTAAATAATTTTAATGTGTGATTGAGAAAATTAATATAGATTAACACTGTATATTATAAATCTTTTAAACAATTTCACGAAGGATAGTAAAAATCAAACACGTGCCTATAACAACAAGATTCAAATCCATAAATCTCAGTTGTAAATTAATGTAATATTATTTGTAGCTTTCTCGTATTGGTTGTGTTGGTTGTTATGATTCATTGAGCCCTTTAATGCTATGTCTTATCATATTCTAAAATAAATTAATATTAATAAAATTAATAGATAAAATTAATATCCAATACAAAGTAATATTGGAAGGAAAAAATGGAAACCTTGGCGCAAACTTCAATTCAATCCTTAGAGTTGTCATACTCGTGCTCTTTCCGACGAGTGTTAGCCCCTGCCCTCCCCATTCTCGCACAAAAGAGATGCTCTTTCCGACGAGTCTTGCATCAGCACCAGATCACCATCTTAGCGTCATCTCCATGTTTGTCCCAGCCTCACTACCCTTAAACACCAATCACTTCACACTCTCTCTTTTTTGTGCCAATATTATTTCGCCTTGAATAAAACTTTTATTCCAAAGACCCCCCGTTTTATACTCAGACAATCTTTACTTTTTTATTCTTGCATCGTTCGTCATCATCGTTTACATTTTTTAAAAGAATATAATAAAGTTACAATTGAGGTTTGAAGGGACTGATTTCTTACCATCTACTTGATTGTCACCATTTATTTCTTTCTCATTTTCTCAAAAACAATATATATATATATATATATATATATATATATATATATATAATTTATTAAAAATATTATTATTCTAATGCAATAAATTATTATTCTAGATGCAATTGCATTTTTAATTTAATTATTATAAAATTAAAAATTTTAATAATCATTTTAAATACAATTTTACTTTAAATATTATTTTGAAATAAAGCTTTACTATAAAAATAATAAACATCTTAAAACTTTAAAGCTTTTATACTTTAGTAATAGTTATTTAGGATGTAATTATTAAGAAGATTATATAACTATAAAAAATAAAAATATTTTTTGATATATTTTTAATTTGATTATCTAAAATTAATTCAACCACTTTAGAAGTAGTTCTAATTTGGTTATCTAAGATTAATTCAACCACTTTGATGCACTTTTAATTTAGTTATTTAAAAATTAAAATCACTTCAAATGTATTTTTAATTTGGTTATTCAAATTATTTTCAATATAATAAAAAATTATTATCCACAACTATTTTTCTATTAATACGTAATTCTTCATTATGTCTAGAGATACGTATAAGTATAGACATAATTTCTATCAAACCCAAAAATATTATATATATATATATATATATATATATATTAACAATATTTAATTCTAAAAATTATAAATATATAATAAGATATTTGAAGGATAAAATAAATAAATTTCATAATATTTAACTTTTCATCATCTAATTAAAGTAAATCCTTTTATATCACATATTTTTTTCTCTTAAAAGTTTTTTTCGATATTTTTTTCAAATAAATATTGGTGACGGTTCTATTATTTTTCATTTAAATACTATATTTTTGTTGTCCCGTCACGATTTTGGTTGCGATAATAAATATTTTTGTTGCAGGTAACATCAATTGTCTTGTGGCAAAGGTCAGGTGGGCCGAGTCACAATCGAATCGTAGTGTTTGGGTTGTTAAAGTAAAAAAAGTTGCGCTTTGACTAATGACTATAGTTTTTGGCCTAGTGGTAAATGCTCGATCCTAACAATTGGTATTAGAGCCAAGATCACGAACTCGATTCCTGGTGGGCTTGAGGGAGAGATTGTTTCATGTAGCATCAATTGTCCTATGCCGAAGGCCGGTGGACCGAGTCACAATCGAATCGTGGTGCTTGAGTTGTTAAAGTAAAAAGAGTTACCCTCTGACTAATGGCTATAGCTTTTGGCCTAGTGGTAAGTGTTCGATCCTAACAATTTTATTAATGTAGATAATAACATATTAGTTAGTGATTTTATTTCTTTTTAGTGATTTTATTTTTTTGACTTGATTTATGATTTTCATAACACTTTGGTTCATTCTAATTGTGGTAATATCATTGTTAATAATAAAGAGGGGACTTTAAGAGAGCTTAATAATAGGTACAGAAAAGTGCAACTAGTTATGAGCTAACATCTCTTATGAGACAGTTAATCATGGGATAGTAGAGTTTTACAAAATTGTGTGCCACAATAATTGATCCCTATACAAATGTGTGCCCTCCTCAGCTTCAACAAACAAATGCAACACCATCTAAGGTAGTGGCATGTATATTTCTCGGATCACAAACTTTCTACAAGCCACTAATCTAGCAGTAGTATAATTTGTTTCCATGACATATAATTCTAAATAGAGAAACTATTCGAATTTGAGATATGGTCCAGGACCTTTCCAGCAACCCATGCAGCAACACCAGCAACAACCACTTGTGTGGACCAGTTTTAAATCTCCTTAGAGGACTTGATATAACAAATGGCTACAAGTAATTTCAAGTTTCAACAAAATGTTAACCATTCATAACTTACAAACTACAGTCAATAACATGCAACAAGGTTTTGATGTCTTCCAAACAATTGTAAATCTTAAGGGGTATATAAGAACAATAGAAAATAAAAATATTTCAGCTCCTACACCAACCGAAAAACACATTTCAATTTAACAGTGCTAGAATCCACCTCTTTTTTCTGACATTACAAGAAATAATGGATTTATCGACGGATAAAATCCGCCGATAACAACAAAAATCTATCGGTAATATAAATCTATCAGTAAATATATATTACCGACGATTTACCGGTGGAAAAGAATTTGTCAGAAATTTCATTGTCGGTAAATATTACCGATGAATTTAAATAGTTCGTCGATAATTATCAACGGATATATCCGTTGAAAAGTGTTGTAGGTAATTACCGACGAATATATCTATCGAAAAGTATTGTGGGTAATTACCACGAATATATCCGTGTATTCGTCGAAAATATCTGTCACTGATATCCTAATTTCTTCCAGATTCAGAATCCATAAAGAGCTCTGAAGCCTGCAAAACAACATTTTTCGTATTCAGAAAACTACACAAAGGCATCATTACTGTGTTCTGCAAGCATTTCTTGACATACATTCAGAGATATGCAAATATTAAACCATCTAAGCAAATAAGAACAGAGATTCTTGTAAAACTTAACACATGTTTTCACCATGTCAGAGATCTTGATACCATATTAAGAGATGAACAGAAACAAAAATAGAGAAAGGAAAATTTTGTATTGATTATACTGAGATAAATATAACATATCAACTATGAGACCCATGGTCCTCATCAGTCCAAACAAAGGAAAGCAAACAACAAAAGGGACTTTGGGCCAATAGTCCCTGTGAAAATCGATATACAGTGTAGATAAGGATAAAGAAACAACCCAGGAAATAACAGCAACGGGAAATTGCAGAAACAAACATATGACACGAAAACATCAGAGTGAACAAAATAGTAGACCCTACTATTTTCAACCCCGCAAACCCAGATCCAACTTAAATCAAAATAATCCCAAGCAGACCTAACGATTAAAGATCTAAACTGATCGAGCCCTGCATCAAACGCATAAATCAGCCATAGCCAACAGAAACAAACATGTACAAATAGAATCCAGTCTCGGCCCAACAAAATCAGTTCATCCAAAACATAAAAGAAAATTGAACCGATCAAAGAAAAAGAAACCAAAATCAAGGAATCACCTTAGCTGTTGGTCCACGACCTTGCATCAAATCACTAGCCTGCAGTTCACAGTGGCCGCTGAGGGCGTCGCGCTGTTGCAGCGCTAGCGCAATGGTTGTTGGTTACAGCTGAGTGGTTAAAGGCAAATGACTGATGGTTCATGGTGGCTGGCACGATGGTTTGGCTGCAGGGGTTTCGATGGTACGCCGCAGTTTGAACTGGGTTCGCAGCTCTAGTGAGGGGAGACAGCTCGCGATGAAGATGGCTGCGCTGCGAGGATCTAGGGTCGTGCAGTGGGTGAGGTGCGGGTTAACCTGGAACTAAGATGGGGAGGGCCTAGACGTGGGAGATGAGGGTGGCGACTTGGATGGGGGTAAGTTAGGGTGAGATGGAGGTGGGCTACAGGGACGAGGCGTGGCGACGAGGGTTCGAAGAGGGTAGTTCTCCTAGGCTCACGGTGGCTCCTGATTTTGGCGTGGTGGGCGAAAATAAGCGGCTAGGGTTCTAGAAGAAGGAGATGGGTGCAGATAGGGAAGTTGGAAATGGTGATGGTGAGGAGGAGTGGAGATGAAAAGGAGTTTGGGTTAGTGAAGGTCAAATGAGGGCGCAGGTATAGGGAGAGATGAATGGGTCTATAATGGTGACTCTTTTGAGAAGTTGATGGCGAGGAAGGAGAAGATGAAGGGAGGGATGGTTAGAGCTGGGAGGTGTGGCCGAGTGAGTCAGTGCGTGAAGGGGTCGCCATTGAGGTTTCCAACAGTTATTTTTTAATATTAAAAATAATTAAATATTTATTTTTAAAATTATTTAATTTAATAAATTATTATAAATTAATCTAATTATGATTAAATTAAATTATTAAATAAAAAAATATTAAATTTTTTAATTACGTCAATAATTAATTTATTAGAATATATTTAAAATTAAGTAATTATTATATAATTTTAAATATTTAATGTTAATTTTTAAAAATATACTTTAAATATGTTCAGTAATGTCCGTAACTAATTATTAATTTAGTTCGGTAATTAATTATTTATTTATTGATGGATATATCCGTCTGTAAGAACAAATTCCACAAATATTTTATATCCGTCGGTAATCACTCATTTTTCGACGACTACATAACCATTGGTAACTAATTAATTTACCGATGGATATATTTGTCGGTAATTAATTGTTCATTTACTGACGGATATATCCGTTGGTAAGACCAAATTCCACAAATACTTTAAATTCGTCTGTAATGTCCATCGATAATCACTCATTTTTCGACGACTACATATCCGTCGGTAACTATCCGTCGGTAATTAATGATTTTCTTGCAGTGTGATGACCTAAATGTTTCTTGCACAAATTCAGATTTAGAAGTAGGAGTAGGCTTAAACTTGTCACATTTTTCAGACATTTACATTGATATAGTTTGTTAGTGCACTTGTGATACAGATATGAGTGTTATATGTGTTGAAATTAACTTTGTGATACTTCTTGTTTTTATTCTCAAAGAAAATGTAAATCCTATTGTAAATCTTATTCCACTAGTAGTTGTGATGTTCCTAAAATTTCATTAGCATCTACTCAACAACCAATTTGTGCTAGTATCTTTAGTGTTGTTTTGTTATAATACGTTGGTAAAATCCATCATGTTATACTTCTTACACATTTGATACAACTCAAGCTAATTATACCTCCACTAAGAAGGAGCTTTTAGCTATTGTGTTTACATTAGATTAATTTTGTTCTTACTTGCTTGACTTTATAATTACTATCTATTTGAACCATGTAGCATTGAAATTCTTATTGATTAGATGAATGCTTCTTCTTTAGGAGTTTAACAGATACGTCAATCAAAGAGCGTACACATGGATGAAAACTAGGAGTTGATAGACATATCTTTCATTTCTTTTATTTGTTTTTTTGAGTTTTTGTGAATTTTATTTGATTTATTTTGATTTGTTTTGGTTTTTATTTGTTTTGATTGTATTTGTTTTGTTTTCTTTGTTTGATTTTCATTCTCTTTTTGCTATATATTCTCACATTGAGGAAAATATTTGGTTCTAATTTGGGTTTAGCATTATTTTAGCATACTTGTCATTGAATTCGTGTTTTAAAAAAATTCTAAGTGGATTTAGTTTCATCATTCCTAGACTCAAGCATGATAGATTTGTTTCTTACATTTTAGAATAATAAGTTTTACACAATAATTAAGTTGTGGATAATTTTTTGTTGAATAAATACCTTCATGAAATTTGAACCTATTTTCTTTCTTTTTTGTGTTATTCACTCATATTTATGTATTCTAGAACTTAATTTGATTTTTTTTATATTACTTGTTCACATGCATTATTTATATGATTTAAACATTATTTAATTTTCAGCTACTTAGTCAAATTGACATACATTGCATTAATTTCACTTATGTACCCATTGATCCTTATCAAAAAAAATTTATTGATGATTTTATAGTTCATTAAAAGCCATCAAAGTGAAAAATCATGATATGTTCAACATTAAGGATTAGAGGAACTTTAGAATTGTTTTGAAAATTTGTTGAAAATAAGTGTAAGGGTGTGTTACCTTGAATTTTTTGTGGATTTAGAAAATATTAAGGTCTTGATGCATTACGAGTTGATTGGAAGTAGTTTTAAAAAGACAAAAAACATGAAAAAATCAGAAAAAATAGAGAAAAAAAAATGTGGTTCGATGAAAAAGCAAAGAAAAATTAATGAAAAAAAATAAGCGAATCTTAAATTTTAACTTCGTGATAAATAGCTTTTACTTATTTTTAACTCTTCATTACTCCTCTTCTCTATTTGGTGTTATAAACTTATGAAAAATTACACGTGTTTCAAATATTATATAAAAAAGATTTGTCAAACTTATGATAATAATTAGTTTCATGATATTTTTAAATATAAATATAATCCTAATTATGTGAGAGAATAGTGATTCACATAGCTGTAAAGATTTTATCCATAATTTAATTATAATTTTTGTTTACTTTTAGATTTTTTATTATCTTGTTTCTTTATCGCTTTGAAGGTATAATTTATTTACTCTTTTACTTATAAGATTTCCCTTTCAGGATCTATGGAAAATTTTCATTTCTTTTTTTCACTTTTTAGGGAAGAAAATCTTATTGCAATATTTTAAGTATGAAATTCAGTCTCTGTTTCGTTGTAGAAGCTCGGAATTGTTGCCCTCTTTCTCAATATATAAATATATATATAAATTAAGGTCTTTTTGCTGCCTTAATATATAAATATTAAAATAGTTAATGCACTTGTTTTCCCAAACATTTACAAAAATGTCTATATTGAACATCAAAACTGTCACAATGATTACTTTCTTATCTTCGTTTTCTTCTGTCACACCTATACCATTTAGCCACACACAACTTTTAATTGCAGAAAACAACAGTTCTATAATAGTGAATGCTGACGAAAATTCAAATTTGACCAGAGGATTTGAATTGATCGAGTGGTGACTCATTTTGTCTACCAAAATATTTGCAGCTTCCGCGGACATTCTAGAATTTCGGACATTCTAGAATTTCTTGATTTTTTAACCATCTCGAAAGAGCTATTTTTCGACCAAGTTACTTAGTAGCTGATGTCTATCAAAATGGAATCATAAATCTCAAATTTGAGGGCGTTATCCTCTTTCAACGAAAAATGTTGGTAGCGCGTATCCACAAGTCATGCACAGCCTCACCTTCGCTGCAAAATTTGTTGAGCAATTTTATAGAAAATTAAGATTTTGCTCCAGTACACATGACTAAAATAGCTTGTACAGAATGAATAGAATTCCTGCATGCTCTCCTCAAGATTCAATAAAACTTCACAGCCTCCATAGAGAAAGAAAACTTATGGCAAGAAATGAAATCTGAACTTCTAGCTCAAATAACAAAGCCAAGCTTCGGTGATGACAAGTCTCCACATTCTCCTGCTACTATCGCCAGCACTAGCTCAAAGAGTTAGTATGTAACAAACCCAAACTAGCATCCCAGTAAGGGTACCACCATCACTACAATAATTAGTAATACAGAGTATACACACCACGCCTCACTAGCAAGACAAGATCAACATGCTGCAACAGTTTCAAAATGATATAGAAACTAATCACTAACTGATTTAAAGGCTTATATAACAGAATATTCGTAGAATAAACTAATAGTTCACCTCGTACCATGCTCAGATCAAGGTCCTTAAAATTGTACTTTTTCTTGGCTAAAGGATCGGAGTCGTTCAATCATATCCTTTATCAATGACTCAGGAATCCGTGACTTGAAAGCTACCTGCGCATCTCCTATTAACAGCTTCCTGCAATGTGAGCGTAGTGCACATCGAAGGATTATAACCGGCGAGTCTAATCACAATTATCATTGTACATATATGTAGACATGGAAATGGAACTTTTAGTCCCTATAGTTGCTAAATTATTAATTATTGAAGAAATAAAACAGGTACCGAAACTGTAGTCTCAATTTCTTCTAAACTATCAAGAAACTAGTAAGGCCGGAGGGAGTAAATAACTATTGAGAAACCATTTATAACTTATAAACCAAAACTAAGATTTCATTCTTCTAAACTATTAAGAAACTAGTAAGGACCGGAGGGAGTAAATAACTATTAAGAAACCATTTATAACTTATAAACCCTGTTAAGGTTCCAACATAAAACCAATTGGCAATATGTGGAGTAGCCTAACATGTATTTAAACCATACCAAATGATATGATATGAGGTAGGCGATGTGGGATTTTCAACACACCCCCTCCAACGAAGCCTGCCGGACCAGGCAAAGGGTACTTTTAACCCAACTAAATGGCAACTTTTGGCCCATGACAATAACTGGAAAGATGTTAGGCTTTGGCTCTGATACCAGGTTAAGGTTCCAACATAAAACCAATTGGCTATATGTGGAGTAGCCTAACATGTATTTAAACCATACCAAATGATATGAGGTAGGCGATGTGGGACTTTCAACACACCCCCTCCAACGAAGCCTACCGGACCAAGCAAAGGGTACTTTTGACCCAACTAAAGGGCAACTTTTGGCCCATGACAATAACCGGAAAGATGTTAGGCTTTGGCTCTGATACCATGTTAAGGTTCCAACATAAAACCAATTGGCTATATGTGGAGTAGCCTAACATGTATTTAAACCATACCAAATGATATGAGGTAGGCGATGTGGGACTTTCAACAAACCCAAACTAAGATTCATCAACCTTGGTTTTCTTCCTATTTTGAGAATTGCGCCAAATGTCCCATCACATCAGTATACTGAACTGAGGCTGGTAGGAAAGGCAAAGCAAAATTATGAACTACTTAGTATCACCAGCTTCATAAAGATAACCTGAAATGAACACGAACTTACTTGACAAAAGAAAGGAAAACAAATCACATCTCTGCCCTGTACCCACATGCTTAATAGGTATTACATAATATACCAAAATACAAAAAGGCTAGTCTGTCCTCAGGCCTTGACATTTTCTTACAGCAAGTATAAATGAAGCATATGGACATGCAACATGCACATTGAATGAGCACGCTAACAGCCTAAAATGCTCAAGAAAGTACTTTAGGAATCGAAGGATGGTGGAGTTGGCGAAGCTACATGCAAAACACGGTGGGTGATAGGCCAGATGCAGTTGCGAAAGTGGATGTGAAGGAGGTTTTCGCAGGCTTGGAGTAAAAACATGGATAATTGATTATGCATATAGGCATAATCGACTATATGCTGAAACATACCAACTATGTATCCACACCTAAAAACAGTGATTTTTTATGTTACTCCTCATCGCTACACAATCACGTGTATGCACACTGTCTCTTCACGGATGGGCAACGTATTTTTACACTTTCATATATACTTTCCACCTCAAATCATCTTCTTTTCTTTGATCCAAACTACTTAGCCTCCTCCAAAACACTTCTAATCCATCTGTGGGAACAATTCAACCACAGATGCAAACAAAGGCTAGAAGACTTCCCTATAAGGATAAGTTTGCATCAAGCTCAGCAGTGAGAAATTACTTATTTAATTTATTATCTGATGCGCTAAACACAACACACAAAGACTCTCCCTAAATGAACGCTATATGCAGATGATATAGTTCTGATTGAGGAATCAACAGAAGACTAACTCTGAAGTTGGGATTTAAAATTGAAGTTTACAATCAAATGGCCTTCTTTCACTAGCTTTAGAGCAAGGTAAGAGTATACACATAACTTTATCATGAAATAGGAAGAAAATGCTTTGAAGGTAAGAATGAGTAGCACAAGTTTCAAAGTAATTG
Organism: Sphenostylis stenocarpa; assembly: GCA_963425845.1. Lineage (NCBI taxonomy): Eukaryota > Viridiplantae > Streptophyta > Magnoliopsida > Fabales > Fabaceae > Sphenostylis > Sphenostylis stenocarpa. Next base: position 50,033,150 of record OY731402.1, on the reverse strand, counting down.
AAATCAATAATACAAAAGGACGGGGAAATAACAATTTTAAGATCCCACTTCAAAGCCAAGTCCTAATTTGGTTGGTGATTATATATATCACTATTTTGAAAAGCAAGAACAAATGGTTCAACCGGTCTAACCAAGAACCAGTCCATTGCTTTCAAATAACGGATTTTAATTAAACCGGGACAAATCGGTAAACCGAAAAAACCATTTGGATTTTTGGGTCTAACCAGTTTTCCTAAAATTTAGGATCAATTTTTTTTAATATAATTTTTTTATAAAAGATATAATATATTTAAATTTTTTCCTTTTTATTATCTAATACTAGTTACGTCAATTTTAAATAATAATTATTTTATTATATTTTTATATTATTATAACAATTATTCATCTTACAATCTCTAATATATTTTATAGTTGTAACCTTCATTGTAATTTACAATCACCATGACAGTAACTTTTATTACTTTTCTTTCTTTTGTAAAAAAATATTGTTACTAATGAACTTATTATCTCTTGTTATATTATAAAAATATTATTTCATTAAAACCAATTGGACCTTGTTTGACCCATTCAATCTTGAACTCATGTCTTTACTGGTTCAGTAGTCCGATTTAAAATAAAAAAAATAAAATAAAATAAAATAAAATTTATATATATATATATATAATAGAAGGAAGGATCAAGTTATTCCCATACTAACTCTAAGAGAATCACACTCCTCATCATCACCATTTATTTTTTGGAAATCTAATAACTATTCTATTTATTCATTAGAACCATTAGATTTAAAGAAAATAAATGGTTAGGAAACATAATAAACTACGGGAGTAATTTTATCTATATATTTGTGTGAAAATTGTTGAGAAAGGCAAACAAATTGGCTACGATGATTTGAGCATGTGCAAAGAAGGCTATTAGAGGCACTAGTGAGGAGAATAGATAGCATGATTTCCAATCACATAAAAAAGATATTGGAGGAAGTCATTGAAAGGGATTGTTGTGGGAAAATCCAAGAAAAGAATCATTGGGAGATACATAAGAAAACATAACACACACTCAACTCAAAACTTTAATTTCTCACTTATACATTGCTCAATTTGTCCTTTTTTTCACAATTGGGACTCCAACTTGAATCCCCCCTTGTAAACTCCCCTTACGTGCAAAGCTCTTACTTAAGATTAATAGAGAAAAAAATATATCTTCAGGGCTTATGGGACCCTTCTCCCTTTCTTCTATTTATAATGGAAATCTGATACAATAAGACATAGAAGACTAAGTAAGACTGCAACTAGGACCCTAGGTGTAGATCTAGATACAGCTGTAGGAGGTTTCCCACACTCAACATCCTAGGTGCAGATCTAGATTCAGCTGTAGGAGGTTTCCCACACTTAACACCCTATTCTTAGGTCTAATGATAATACTAGAAAATAATGATTCTAACACTCCCCTCAAGCTGGAGCATACAAATTGTATGAACCAAACTTGGAACAAATGAACTCAATCTGAGATCCCCTTAATAACTTGGTTATCACATATGCAAGTTGGTCATTTGACCCAACGAACTCAGTACAAATTTCCTTGGACATTAATTTTTCCCGAACAAAATGACAGTCGATTTCTATGTGTTTAGTCCTCTCATGAAACACCAGATTTGATGCAATGTGGAGAGCAGCTTAGTTGTCACAGTACATCTTCATGGTCTGGATTTCACAGAAATTAAGCTCCCGAAGAAATTGCTTTACCCATATGAATTCACAAGTGAGAGACGTCATTGCCCGATATTCAGCTTCAACGGATGACACTATATTTTGCTTCTTACTTTTCCATGAGATAACATTTCCTCCAAGGAAGACACAATAGCCTGTAGTAGAGCATTTGTCAATAGGGGAGTCTGCCCAATCAGCATCACAATACCTGAAGACTTGAACATTTCCTTTATCTTCATATAGTAAACTCTGTCCATACAGATGATGGCATTCCAATGTCCAAGATATGGAGTCTGCATAAACTGACTAATCACTCCAACTGCAAAAGATAGATCAGGCCTTGTAAAAGTAAGATAAATTAGTTTTCCAACAAGCCTCCTACATCTCTCTGGATCAGAGAATAATTCACCTTCTTCTGTCGTTAGTTTTTGATTTGGGTCCATAAGACTGTCTACTGGTCTACAATCAATCATGTTTGTTTCTTGTAATATATCAAGAGCATACTTCCTTTGAGAGATTACAACTCCATCTTTTGACTGAGCTACTTCAATGCCTAAGAAGTATTTGAGGCTTCCAAGATCCTTGGTTTGAAAATGTCTAAACAAGTACTCCTTTAGTTGAGATATTCTAGCAGTGTCATTTCCTGTAATGACAATGTCATCAACATATATTATTAGGTAAACACATTTCCCGAGATATGTATGACAGTAAAAGACAGAATGGTCTCCTTCACTACGTCTTAGCCTAAGTTTTTGAACAATGAAGCTGAATTTTCCAAACCAAGCACGTGGTAATTGCTTGAGACCATATAGAGAACGATACAATTTGCATACCATACCAGACTCCCCCTGAGCAACGAACCTAGGTTCGTTGCTCCATGTAAACCTCTTCCTCAAGATCACCATGGAGGAAAGCATTTTTGATATCCAATTGATGAAGTGGCCAGTGACGAATGGCTATCATTGCAAAGAAGAGACAAATAGTAATCATCTTGGCCACGGAAGAGAAAGTGTCAAAATAATCAAGACCATAAACCTAAATGTATCCTTTTGCAACCAATCGAGCTTTGTGTCGATCAACTTGACCATCAGGGCCGACTTTAACTGCATATCCCCATCGGCAACCAACAACCTTCTTACCCGGTGGGAGGGACACGAGCTTCCAAGTATGACTGTGTTCAAGAGTCTGCATCCCTGCAATCATGGCTTGTCGACATCCAGGATGATCAAATGCTTCATTCACATTTTTGGAAATAAAAACAAAAGATACTAAAGATAAAAGGGAACAATAGGAAGGCGATAATCTGTGATAGCTAAGAAAATTATAAATGGGATATGGGTTTCGAGTGGAACGAGTACCTTTTCTGAGAGCAATGGGTCAGCCTGAATTACCTTCACCAAAAGTCGTGGTATCAAGGGACGAGGGAGAAGCATCTGAAGTAGGGGATTCACCATGTTCTTGGAAAATGGGACTATCCGTTTGGGGGGTATGAATAGGTGGAGATGATGGCGCAAGAGGACTTTGATCAAGACTTGGACTAGGATTGACAGAGACATTGGAAAGATTGTACTAAACCACTGGAATAGGGAGGCCCTGCTTTATGACATGAACATCTTGAACAGATGGAGAGAAGAAAGGGATCCGTTCAAACAACATGACATGGGCAAACATGTAGTATTTCTTCGTTTCAGGAAAGTAACAACGATACCCTTTCTAAAGACGGGAATAGCCCAAGAAGACACATTTGAGAGCAGAAAGCTTGTCTAACCCTGGAGACATGTCATGAACAAAGCATACACAACCAAAAACACGAGGAGAAATGTGGAAAAGAGGATTATATGGAAACAGAATGGAAAAAGAGACCTTATGATTGAGAGAGGATGATGGCATCCAATTAATTAGAAAACATGCAATTAAGATGGCATCCAATTAATTAGAAAACATGCAATTAAGATGGCATCTCCCCAATGATGGACTGGAATATGGGCATTAAGCAAAAAGGTACGAGCAGTTTCAACCAAGTGTCTATTTTTCCTTTCTGCTATACCATTTTGTTGTGACATATGAGGACAAGTGGACTGATGCAAGATACCATGTGAACTCAAAACGACAGAAAAAGCATATGAGAAGTACTCCTTGACATTGTCACTTCTCAAGATTTTGATCATTTGCCCGAATTGATTCTTAATTTCATTTAAAAAGGATGTGAAAATGGATAATAATTCAGAGCGATTTTTCATAAGATAAACCTAAGTACATCTCGAAAATTCATCAATGAAAGTAACAAAATACTTAAAATCAAAAGATGAGACACGACTAGGTCCCCAGATATCAGAATGAATGATAAAAAAACTAGAATTACCTTTTGATTGAGACTTTTTAGGAAAGGCAGATCTAACATGTTTGCCATGTTGACATGTCTCACATTCTAAGGTCTGGAGACCACTAAGTTCAGGACACATTTTTTTAACTTGGACAAATGAGGGTGACCAAGCCGATCATGTAACATTTTAAGACTAGGGACTGCAACACATGACACTCATGGACGAGATCCAAAATGATATAATCCTCTTGCTTCATATCCTTCTCCAATTTGTCTCCCCGAACCATGCTCCTGTATAACAAAAGATTTGTTATCGAAGGTTACTGAACAGTTTAACATTTTGGTTAACTGGCTTAAGGAAATTAAATTGAAGGGATAGCTAGGGACAAAAAGGATAGATTTTAGATTTAAGGAGGGAGACAGGATGACTTGACCAACTCCCTTTGAGGAAGTTTTAGAGCCATTTGCAAGGGTTATAAAATGAGATTTGTCTTGAAATGAAATGGTTGAGAACAAGGAGGTATTACTAGAGATATGGTCAGAAGCACCAGAATCAATTACCCATGAATTGTGACTTTCCATAGATTGAGAGATGCAAGCTGTTAATGTACTTGGAGCTTGAGATGGTTGTGCCAAGTTGTTGGACTTGAGTCGTAGGTACTCTTGATACTCGTTCTCAGTGAACTTGGGTTCAATCGTTTCAGCCTGAGAGAAAATGACGGTTTTGGAAGGAAAACCATGTAAGGAGTAATAGTTTTCTTGGGTGTGACCCATCCTTTTGCAATATGTGCATTGAGGACACCCACGACCACCACGTCCGCCTCCTCTAGTTCCACGTCCTCCTCTTCCTCGAGTGACGACCATAACAAATGGTTCTACTAGAACAGGAGTTTCCAGAGTTCCATGTGTTGGAACACGAACCATGCGTTGGATTAAGGTGTCCATTGAAGGGACTTCATGAGAGGTCAGAAACTAATCTCTGATATGGTTGAAGTCTGGATGTATAGCGTGAAGAATCATCACCATATAGTATTTGTCAAACTTCTTCATTTCATCTGAAGCGTCGACCTCCAAGAACATTCACCGGTCTTCCATGGCTGATTATGCTTCATTCATGAAAGAGATCATATCATGGTTGGTCATTTTCAGAGATGCCAGCTTGTTTGCCGAATTATAAAGGCATTGGATATCGTTGGCATATATGTTTTGAGTTCTCTTCCAAAAAGAGTAACATGTCTTGAAGGCCCTAAGAGACATTAAAAATCTTGGCTCCACATATTGCCACAACAGGGCACACAACTAAAAATCTGCTTGCTTCCACTGTTCGACTTTTTCTTTAGGCACATGGCTTCCGTCTTTCTCAAGATGGTCATGATGTTCTTGACCAAGGAATCACATCTCGACGACAGCGGACCAAGAGAGCTAATTTTGTCCGTTTAGCTTCTCAGAAGTAATGGAAGGACTTCCAAAGAATGAAATAGCACTTCCAGCACTTCCAGTTGCCATTTCTAATCAAGAGGACAAAAAAAAAACAGAGCAGATACGTGAAAACAGCGAAGATTTTTGAAAGCCCTAACGAGATGGAGCGCGTGACAGTGCGTTGCGAGGAGTCTCCCTTCGGCACTGATAGGGTTGGCTGTCGCTCGGAGAGGCGGTCCAGATCCGGTGGTTTCCGAACAAAACTGCGGCGGCTGACGGCGGCGGAAAACAACGGATAGTTGCTTGACAGTGTTGGACAGTCCAACTGAGGAGAGGATAGCTTCAGATAGTGATAAAACTGAGCTTGGACGACAGCGGACAACGGTGACTAATGGTGGACAGCTGCAGACAACGGTGACTGATGATGGTGCACAAGACCAGACAGAAACTAGAGCGGGATCGACCCGCTCTGATACCAACTTAAGATTAATAGAAAAAAAATATATCTTCAGGGCTTATGGGATCCTTCTCCCTTTCTTCTATTTATAATGGAAATCTAATACAACGAGACATAAAAGACTAAGTAAGAGACTGCAACTAGGACCCTAGGTGCAGATCTAGATACAACTGTAAGAGGTTTCCCACATTCAACACCCTAGGTGCAGATCTAGATACAGCTCTAGGAGGTTTCCCACACTCAACACCCTATACTTAGGTCTAATGATAATACTCGGAAATAATGATTCTAACACTCTTACATGTCCACGAGTATTGAATGGAGACTCTTACTTGCCCTATCATTCACCTCAACGACACACCACCTGGATTCACTACATGATACAAGGGCTCATCTACACAATGGGATCCACAACCAACTCCACCATAATCATTTGAGTCTATCACTAAGACAAACTAACAACACTAATACCAATGTTGGAAAACCCGAGGAGGAGAAACATTAGGGAGATATTCACTAATGGATCACAAATCAACTACATAAAAGAATATAACATCACATTCAACATCCTAGGTTCCTTCTTCAAACCAAAGAATTAATTTTGTCAAAGATCCATACAAGAACCAAAAGAAGGGAAAATTCAGAAAGAAAGAATGACTTACTATACTTAGCAACAAAAAGAAATGTTTACCATCACTTAACTAATATGTAACCCCAACCCCAACTAAAAAATTTGTAGTTTCAACTTTTTGAACATTACCAACTAATTCATAACTAAAATTCCTCAAGTATAATATATATCCATATGATTCTCAAATTAATCCACTTAATATTAATTATGTAGAAATCTTATATGAAGGTTACAACAAAATGATTCAAAACTCAACAAAATGTAGAATCCAAGGTTGAGTACTATACATAAAGTCCTCTTTAATGGTCAATTGTTTACTATACAATCTCGTGGTCAATCATACTTTTCCAAAGCTGCATCGTAATAAGTATAAGCATCATTATAGAACCCTACATCCCTTAACCTGGCCTCTATAGTCACAGTTGAATCAATCTCTTACGTGATTAAAAGGTAATGTAATTAAAATTCACAAAATTCTGCAACAGCCATTTTTATATGTAATATCAATGGTTCATTGCATAAAGCAATATAGAATATATATGTACCTTGTTTCATCTCCATTAGCTAAATTTCCATCTTCTTGTGCCCGTAACTTCTTTTTAGAACGCATGAATTCATAGACCATATCGTCCCAGCCACATGATATCAAAAATGACTTCGCCTCTTTCTCAAGACTGTAATGTTTTGAAAACATGGTATCAGAAACAGGCAAGAAATGAATATATTAGAAAGAAAACAGTATGACTCGGACATAAAAGAATATTTCAGAATGTAAAGTTGTATAACTAATTGTCACATGAAATAGGTATATAAATGTTAACTGGTTGTCACATGAAATAGGTATATAAATATTAGCTAGTGAGTAACTAAGTTTGGGTATCACCAATCACAAGCATGGATTTTCGTACAGTATAAATCAATAAGACTATATCCTGAAAAAAATTTGGTCAACATATATTTAGAGCATGTCAGATATTGTAGACAGAGGTTAATGGAGATTAACTATGCAATTAAAGAAAAAAAATTGTATAACATCCATTAACATTATAAATTGCAAAATGTTTTCTACAAATTGGAATGCTATGAGAGTTGGATGCCAAAAGATATGATTCAAACTTTTGTATTCTCTTTCCCATTAACTACGTTATTGAAACAATAACTACAAATATCAAAGCCTCAGTAAAACTAAGATATCATAAACAAAAAATGCCAAGCATTAACTACTTTTAAAAGTCTAAACCCAACTACCAAAGTACCCAACTACCAAAGTCTCTATCCAGGCTATGAAAGAGAGTAAAATGTATAAGATGCAATATTTCAATGTATATCAGCAACATAAAGCATGTCAAGGCATCATTTAAAAAATCATTAAACTGTAATTTGTAAAAGAAAATTGAAAATAACTATGTCATACATGGCCTTCATTTCTTGAACTCGTGCTTGAGATTGACCATCATCTGCCAGTAAAATGCATGGATCCTTAGGTACCTTTCTCTTATTCCCCAATATTTTGGGTTTATTGTTGAGGCCATTGCTTTCATGCTTAAAGTTGTCAGAACCTTTACCTGCTATTGCTCTGCTTTTCTCAGTATCTTCCCTGGGATCTGACTTTACAGAATGGATATCAACCATCTGATTATCATTGTGGCCATTTGTAAATGTTGACTCCTTTCTTTTCAATTTGTCAACATCAACTTTATTTTTGTCAATACCATTCCTGGTGGGTAATGATGAAGGATTTTTCTTACCATTCTCCAACGAAACTGAATCTTTCACATGTTCATTTATTACTAAAGGCTGATTCCTAGAAACATCAACTTTTCCATTCACACTTACAGGAGCAAGATTTCTTTTGGAAGTAGGACTTCCATTAATGTCAAACTTCACTCGTGAGCTGGAAGGCACTTTAGCAGTCTTCGTTACATTTGGCATATCCTTCCAAGGAGATAGCTCAGAACTTGATTTTGCCTGCACAGCTTTCGGTGGTACACCAACCTTTTGGCATTCAGATGCTTGGCTCCCATTGGAATGAGGCTTTACACCGTTTGAAGCAAGAGAATTATTACTTGACACTGGCCTTTGATTAGTCCGAGAGAAAAAAAGAATGTAAACCTTTTCAGACAAAACTTCTTGCAGGGTTGCAACTGTTACACTAGAATCATCACAGCAATACCACCTACCCATTGCATCCTGGGAACAGAAAAGGACAACAGATTGGAACATATTTAGGAATCAATGTATCAGCTACATGATTTGTTTACAGATGAACTATAAATTAACAAACCTTTATATACGCATAGTAGTGACCAGATTCCGGGGAATAGCCTGAATGCACAATAGTTCCAAAGAGCTTATATTCCGGTTGAGGATCCTACATAAAGATTCCCGTTAGAAAAGAAGCCAAAAAAAAAAAAAGATTAAAATGGTGGGTGGGGGTGAGGGGAGAACTTGGGCAATATTAGCAATGTTAGAGGATTCATTCTTTATGAGATGTCAACCTAGGTTGAAAAAATATTGATCCTTTATAGTGTGGCACAGTAATAAATAGTATTTTAGCTTCTTTTAAGTTTCACCACTTAGTTCAGAGTCCTAATTTAGTCATACCTTTTGCAATTAAATACTACCACAATGTATGTATGTATGTATGAAGTTTATATTCAGTGGATATTGGATGGTTCATGTCCCATACTGTCCGAAAAGAGATCAAAGTTTTTTTAACTCAAGCAATTTAACACTTCTGTACCATAATTTCCGTATGAACTATAACTGAATAAAGGTAATAATTTGGTTAACTTCATAAAATATCCAGAGTATTCATAGGTTCCAAATGTCCATATTTCTCATGGATTTTCTGAATATTACAAGTTCCATAGCTAACATATTACTAAGACTTTGTGAGGTTCATCCACAGAACAACACATTTATAAACATGCAAATAATTGTCCAAGCATTACAACAAGTAATAATGTCAATGTTATTTCACGAGGTCTAATGGCAGGGATTTCTTCCTCAAACTAGAGAGTCTGCTCCAACCACAAGTAACGAATATTGGAAGCTGCCACAAAGCATAATAGCAACAATTTTCAACAATACCCCCTAGATCTCCAAACTAAGATATATACAGGTATGATAAAACCTGATTCATCTTCCATCTATTAACTATTCTTCAAATCAACATACTTTGACAACAATCCAAGTAATCATTATAGGATTTCCATTCAAAGCCTATGAGGCTCAAATACTTCAAAAATGGTATGGTATAGGTGTGTCTACCCATATTCAATATTGATACTTGTATGATGTACACCTAGACACAAATCAAGGGAGTATCTCACAAATTTTATCTTATTTCTTTTTACGCTTGAGGATATGACTCCAATACTTATTTTGAGACTAAAATTGATATGACCCCATCTTTTTCCATTTATCTTTAAAAGTTATACTAAATAGTAGACATTAATATTCAGACTTCTTTTGAATATGACTAAGATGCTGTTTAGATTGAGAAAAATATACAATTTTTTCCCATGTTCACATGGGGACAAATATATTTTGATAAGGATAAGGAAAAGATATTGTTAGAATATGCATAAAATAGGCTTTATTAAAGAGCTGTAACCATATGCACGAAGAAGTACATGTACAGATGGATGAAAGAATGAAAAAGAAAATGGAGTTAAACACATAAGAATAGAAAGAAGAAAAGCCACAAATTAAACATAGAGCAGTGGCGGAGGCAACGGCAACAATAGCAATTGCAGCAAAAGCAGCAGCAACGATGACTTAAGTCTGCAGTGAGGGAGAAGTGCAACAGATGTGTGCTGGGTGGATCTTATTCTTTTTTTCCTACCTATCAGGTTTAGGTTGGACAACTAACCTAACCTTTTCTTTCTTCTAGTGGTTTGGGTCTCTTATAAACCCAAAAGACAACAAAACATCATATTAACAGTAGATAACCAAGGTTACTCTCAGGTCAGGTCACACAAACCCGACACATCTTATCTTACACCACCTCTCGACACAAGCTACGCGGCTACGGGAGCAAGATTTTCGCCATGACCACTCTACGGCACCATTCAGCAACACCCAAAGCATCTGCTATGGGCCACCATGCAGAACGCACTTTGCCAATGCCTTGTCATGGCAACAGGCAAATTTATGCTTCTAATTTCCACCATAGCACCATCATCACTATTTGTCAATAACACTATATCAAAATAGAGTCAATCATTCTCTAATCCAAAAAGATATATAAGGCTTGTTGGAAAACTTCTTTATCTTATTATTACTAGACTAGATCTTTCTTTTACAATTTGTGTTGTTAGTCAATTGATGTAGATTCCTTGTCTTGATCATTAGAATGTTGTCATTTATATCCTCAAATACCTCCAAAATACTTCGAGAAAGGTTTGATGTATGAAGATAAAGGGAATACCTAGATTACTGGGTATTGTGATACCGATTGGTAAGATCTCCTACGACTAAATGTTCTACTACAAGATATTGTGTTTCATTGGAAGGAATATTATTTCCTAAAATAAGTAAGAAATATAATTTGGTGGCCTGATAAAATGCTAAAGCTAACTCTGAGAAAAATAGATTAACTGAAATATGATTTTTATTATATCAATACAAAGAGATGATATAAGATATATACAAGAGACCTAAACTATTTTAGGAAATATAATAACTCTATTTTATGCTAGGATCCCTTGATTTATGGGATTGTTCCTAATTATTCAAATCTGTACAGATTACAAGGAAATATACAAATTTTCTTATTTATTCTTTCCTAAAATACTATTTGATTTCTCACACTCCCCCTCAAGCTGGTGAATAAATGTTTTCCATTCCCAGCTTGGATATAATCTTCTCAAAATTATGGCAGCTCAGTCCCTTGGTAAGAATGTCTGCAATTTGGTCTTGAGAGGACACATATGGAGTGCATATCAAGCCACTATCAAGCTTTTCTTTGATGAAGTGTCTGTCTACTTCAATATGCTTTGTTCTATCATGCTGCACTGGGTTGTGGGCTATACTGATTGCTGACTTATTATCACAATAGAGCTTCATAGGTTCTTCCCACTTTATCCTCAAGTCTTCTAAGATGATTTTAAGCCATAGCAACTCACATATACCTTGTGCCATGGCTTGGAATTCTGCTTCAAGACTCGGACCGAGCCACTACACCCTGCTTTTGCTTCTCCAAGTCACAAGATTTCCTCCAAGAAAGGTGCAATATCCTGTAGTTGACCTCCTATCCACAATTGACCCTGCATAATCGACATCGAGTATAGGCTTCAAGCTTCACATTACCATTCCTTTTGAATAGAATCCCTCTTCCTGGAGTTCCTTTAAGGTACTGTAAAATTCGTGGGCAGCTTGTAAATGGGTCTCCTTTGGGCTATGCATAAATTGGCTAATTAAACTCACCGCATAGGCAATATCCGGCCTGGTATGTGACAAATATATAAGTCTGCCCACTAATCTTTGGTACATATCTTTTTCAACAGCAACATCTTATTCTGCATTTCCAAGCTTTAGGTTTGGTTCTAATGGGGTACTAGCAGGTTTGCAAGCTGCCTTGCCAGTTTCCTTGAGCAAATCAGTGATGTATTTCTGCTGAGATATAAATATCCCTTTCTCGGAGTGGGCAACTTCAATTCCCAAAAAATATTTTAGTTTTCCCAAAGTCTTGATCTCAAATTCCTTGCCTAAGCATTGACTCAATAATTGTTGCTCTTCTTTATTATCTCCAGTTAATATTATGTCATCCACATACACCAATAATATTGTTACTCCCCCTGACTTGGAATGTTTAAAAAACAAAGTATGGTCCCCTTGGCTTTGTTTGTAACCCAGACCTGTCATAACTTTAGTAAACCTGCCAAACCATGCACGGGGGGACTGTTTTAACCCATATAATGCCTTTTTCAACTTGCAAACAGTGTTGGCAGCAACATCTTTACCATATCCTGGAGGTATCTCCATATAGATTTCTTCTTCAAGGTCTCCATGTAGGAAAGCATTCTTAACATCAAATTGTTCCAAGTTCCAACCATAATTGGCAGCAAGGGACAATATCACCCTAACTGTGTTCATTTTGGCAACCGGAGCAAAGGTCTCCAAATAATCAACTCCATAGGTTTGGGTGAACCCTTTGGCAACTAGTCTTGCCTTATATCTCTCAATTGATCCATCAGCCTTGTATTTCACTATATAGACCCATTTACATCCAACTGGCCTCTTTCCTATTGGTAAGGTGACTAACTCCCAAGTGTTGTTCTTCTCCAATGCCTCCATCTCTTCATCCATGGCTTGCCTCCATTTTCTGTCAGACAATGCCTCAGATAGGGTATTAGGTAGAAGTACAGTGTTTAGGTTTACTAGAAATGTTTTATGGGTAGGAGAGAAATTTTTAAAGGACAGGTAATTTGAGAGAGGGTAGAGTGGCTGTTTGGTGCATTTTCTTGTTCCTTTTCTAATGGCAATTGGGAGGTCAAGATCATTTTGGGTTTCAATTTCAACCTGCACAGCTGGAGAAAAAATTGTTACCTCTTTTTGTGGAGTCGAGTTGGATTCTTGAACATGGCTTGATCCTGGATTGGCCTTAGTCTTCCTTGAGTACACCAGCTTCTTGCCAAATTTTCCAGTTTCAACATCTTCTTGATCAGCTTCACAATTAATTTCACTTTCTTGACCAACTTCCTTTGCTTGACCAATTCCTTGACTTGTTTCATTTGTTACAACTTCAATTTGATCTTCAATTTGATCTTGTTTAGGTTCAAATATCAAGTCTGGAAGAATGGGAAAACCATAATTACTACTTTCAATATGATTTCGTTTAGGTTCAAATGTCATGTCTGGAAGAATGGGAAAACCAGAATCACTACTTTCCTTATCTTCCCTGAAACTCTCCCCTTGAAGATAAGGTTGATGGAAATAGCCCTCTTGTTCATTGAAGGTAACATCCCTAGACACAAAGAATTTTTTGGATGGGGGGTGGTAGCATTTATACCCTTTTTGAGTGGGTGAGTAACCAACAAAGACACACTTTAAGGCTCTAGGATCAAGTTTTCCCCTGTCTGTACTATGAATATGGACATATGAGATGCACCCAAAAACTCTTGGTTTAAGATTATTTGTAGTAGACAAGTTTGGATAGAAAGACGACAAAACTTCCATAGGGCTTTTTGATCCTAAGACTCTAGAGGGTAGTCTATTGATAAGGTATGTTGCTGTAAGGACAGCTTCCCCCCAGAAATTTTTTGGGACACTTTTTTGGAACAACAATGCCCGAGTCTGATTTAATAGATGTCCATTTTTCCTCTCTGCGACCCCATTCTGTTGTGGTGTTTTGACACAAGAGGACTCATGAATTATACCTTCTTTTTGACAAAAAGAATTAAGGACATGATTGAAGTAATCTTTGGCATTATCTGACCTAAGCCTCTTAATATTAACACCAAATTGATTTTTTATCATGGAGTGAAAGTTTAGGAAGACAGAATTGACTTCTGATTTTTGTTTAAGTAGGAAAACCCAAGTGACCCTTGTAGAGTCATCTATAAAGGTGACAAACCACCGAGCACCAGACACATTTGGAATATTAGAAGGTCCCCATACATTAGTATGAACAAGATAAAAAGGGAAATTGCTAATTCTATTACTTATTGGAAAAGATATACGTTTGTGCTTAGCAAGTTCACACACCTCACAATGAAGACTTTCAACATCTAACTTGGTAAACAGAGAGGGAAATATAATTTTGATCACTCCAAAAGAGGGATGTCCCAACCGACAATGATAAAGCATGATTTTTTCTCTGTTGGTCATCAAGGATTCAAATATGAAGGAGTGAGAGATTCTATTCTTGCTGGGCAGACTTGGATCTTCGAGATAATAAAGGCCATTCCATTCTCTAGCATGTCCAATCATCCTCCCCGAATCCTTATCCTGAAATACACAATGATCGTTGGAAAAAACAACTTTACATGACAAATCCTTTATAAGTTTTTGTATAGACACTAGGTTCGTGGACAACTTTGGGACATGGAGAACGTCTTTTAAGGTTATTAAAGGATTGATTTGGATATTTCCTTGACCAATTGCAGTTATAAGGGTTCCATCTCCTGTGGCAATTTTCTTGTTCTTGGGACATGGGGAATATGTGGAGAAGTGTTTGGCTAATGGTGTCATGTGATCTGTGGCTCCAGAGTCCAATATCCAATAATGGTTAAAAGGCGTATCTGAGACATTTAATCCAAAAGAAGGTGGAAACTTACCTGAGTATGCCAAAGAACACATACCTGTAGGTTTTTCCAGCTTACTAAGAATGGTTTTCACCCTTTCTATCTCCTCTTCCCTTGACATTATAGCAAAAAGGTGCGATGCAACAACAATGCAGGCTGTCGTCTTAGGATTATGAAAAATGCAGCAATGCAGGTTGCCGTCTTAGGGTTAAGAAAAATGCAGCAGCAATGCTGCCGTCTTAGGGTTAAGAAAAATGCAGCAGCAATGCAGGCTGCCGTCTTAGGGTTACAAAATATGCAGCAGCAATGCAGGCTGCCGTCTTAGGGTTTATCGAGCGCAGACAGAGCTTCCTAGATCGGAAGCTCTGATACCATCTGAGAAAAATAGATTAACTGAAATATGATTTTTATTATATCAATACAAAGAGATGATATAAGATATATACAAGAGACCTAAACTATTTTAGGAAATATAATAACTCTATTTTATGCTAGGATCCCTTGATTTATGGGATTGTTCCTAATTATTCAAATCTGTACAGATTACAAGGAAATATACAAATTTTCTTATTTATTCTTTCCTAAAATACTATTTGATTTCTCACACTCCCCCTCAAGCTGGTGAATAAATGTTTTCCATTCCCAGCTTGGATATAATCTTCTCAAAATTATGGCAGCCCAGTCCCTTGGTAAGAATGTCTGCAATTTGGTCTTGAGAGGACACATATGGAGTGCATATCAAGCCACTATCAAGCTTTTCTTTGATGAAGTGTCTGTCTACTTCAATACTAACTAATGAAGATTCAGTAAATGACGTCTCTTACTTGTAAATTTTTGTGGGTACACAACTCCTCTAAGAACTCAACTTTTGTGAGATTCAGCAAATAAAGATGTATTGCAATAATCAAACAACTCTCCACATTGTCTCCAATTTTGGGTTCCCCGAAAGCACAAAACATATAGATATTGACTGCCATTTAATTTGAGAAAAGTTGTTGCCCAAGGAAATTTATAGAGTTTAATGGATCCAATAATCAACTTCTGAATATGTTAACTAAATCCTTGGGAGGGTCTTGAATTGAATTTGTTGTATATTTTAAACTTTGTACACACAATTTGTATTGCTTTAGAAAAAAGCTTATTTGAGTTATACCTATTTGCACCTAGAGATGCCTTTACTTGTTTTGCATTCTTTTCTCTCATTAGTTATATCTCAACTTAGACTCCTTTTTTCATATATAAATAACAAAACTTAAGAAAAATTCACGTTTTCTAAAATATATTTTCTCTCTTTTATTTATCTCAAGTGATATGTATCTAATTGTTTGCTATAATAAGAATTAATGTTTTTGAAATTTGCAATCATCATCCCCTAATACAATTATGTATTAAAAAGAAATAATCAATCTCACTACATAAATATTGTGCATTTATGTAAAATAATTTATTGTTAAAAATCATGATAACATATTGTATCTTACATTTTTAAGATTTTTTTTCATATTTTTGTGTCAATCTTAGAGCATCCCCAATGCATGGTTGCTTAAATGAATTTGTTTATATTAATTTTGTAGGTTTTACAATGCCACATAATTTAAGCATTCTACACAAAAATGCACTCCAATGCTAAGGTTGTTAAAATGAGTGTTTAACCTAATTTTGTAAGTCTTATGATTGACTTAATATCATCAATACTTAAATATTCTCTCCAATCATTTCTCTCATTCAAAACTTAATTTTTCCTTAAGCAACAACAGTGTTTATATATAAGCAATGTCAAGTCATTTGCTCCAATGGTAAAATTTGTTAAGCAACATTGTTTATTTAATCAACCTTTATAAGAGATTCCATTGCAAATAGGGATGGCAAAACGGGTCAAGCCCGGCAGGCCAACCGGCCAGCCCGCCATAATAGACGAGTTAGTACTTTTAGCCTGTCAGCCCGTTTTGGCTCGCCGGTCCAACAGTGGAAGCGGGGCGAGCCAGCCCGCTTTACTAATATTTTTTTTTATTGTGATACAATACAAAGAATCAGAAAGACAATATATAATACGAAGATTTATGAAAAGAGAATTCTAAAAGTCTCAGTGTTTCATAAAGAGAATTCATAAAATTTTAGTATCTCACTACTAAGAGAATTCAAAAAGTAAAGAATTCAAAAAGTTTTATAATTACTTAAACTCACATCACGGGAAACACTTTCCTTTCTCAAGCACAAACCCCTCTCTCTCTCCTCTCCTCTTACTCGTCATCTCCTTCTTGCTCATCCTTCTTCATAAGGTAAAAATCATATATATCTCATACTTTTCAATATAAAAAATAAAGATTTAATAAATTTTTACTATTACATACATGTATTTATTATTATATAAACTTTATTTTAATTTAATTGTTCTAAAATATAATTTATTAAAATAATATATCAATTTATATTATTAACTTGAAATATATATATATATATATATATATATATATATTAAATTGTTGACAATGATAATTTTATTATTAAATTTATTGAAAGATTTAATTTAAAAATAATAAAATAAGAAATATAACGGGTGAGCCCGCCAACCCGCCCTTTGGCGGGCGAGCCGAGACCTGTAACCCGCCATGACTATAGCGGGCTAGCCCACCCCACCCCGCTTTTGACGGGCCAAAGGCGAGGCGGGCTGGCCCGTTTTGCCATCCCTAATTGCAAATGACCTTAGCATACCATTTTGTATTAAAATTCAGGCTTTAATGTTAAAGAGAAACCCTATTCATAATAAACTACTTAGACAGCTTTATAAGTATACATTAGTAGCACCTAAGTAGATGCCCAGTAAGCATAAAACCTAAAATTAAATAAAAAAGGAAAAAAAAAAAAGTTTTGAGTTGAGCATGAGACATGCAAATGTTATAAAATGCTATTATTCACCTAATTCGTGATTTTTCCTTCTGTATTAGTGAAGAAGTATAAAAAATAGTTATGATTATTTTAAGTGTCCAAAGCAGATATGATAAAGACAAGGCTACTATTGAGGCGACTACATTTCCAAAATAATGTTATTGTGTCCTCCACTTGAAGAAACACACACCCCTTTGTAGTAATAACTCGTTTAAAACAAACACTAAACCTACCTGGCTTGCTTTGCACATGAAGCTAGAAAGAACCAAAACCTCTTCAAATGCAACAGCCTTGTCAATCTTGCCACCCAATATGCCCTCAAATCTCTACAATCCAAATTTCACCAACACACCATGAATAAAAAATCCCAGGCCACCACTAATCTTACAACCCAAAAAGAGACAATATATATATAAAAAAAAAAAAAACTAACCTTTAACTGTATCACAAGGACGTTAGGTGCTTGAAGTATGGACATTTGCTTCTTAGCCGCCACCAATTTCTTACAACTGGAAAACAATCATCCATAGCTTCAACTTTTCAACAATTAAAACCCACAAACACACCAAAAAAAACAAATAGGCCAAAACTCACATACAACTCTAGTTGTTTTCCAATCAGAACTAGAGTGCTATCCCATTATCACATAATAAAGGTTTGCATGAAAGAATATATACAGATTGTTGAAGATAAACTGTAATTCTGATTGGAGAACAATATACGTGAGATTTAAAAAACAATACTCACGCACTTGCACCCACTCACCTATCACACTTGTACTTATTGTTGCCATCTAAAACCTCAGGCTGAAAGAACTTTTGCATGGAGTCTTTAAGCGAGTTACTATGGAAAACATCAAGACTAATATCCATTATCTCATCAACCTTATTCGACTCATATCCACAGCACAGACACTTCACCTGGCTCTGCAAGGCGCCACCGAAAATCTCCTTCACCACCGTACTCCCGCCACCGTCTCCACCGCCGCCATTGGCGTCGCCGCCTTTGCGACGGTGCTTCTTAAGGCGGAGGCAGGTGTTGTGGCAGGCGTCAATGACGTAGCGGAGGAACTCGTGCGCGTCCTCCTGGCGACCGCAGCGGAAGTGCTCGGCGAAGATCCGGATACAGCTCTGGATCTTGGAAGGCGCGTCGTGCGAGAGATCCAATTTCAGCGAACGCGAAATCTGCTTCTCCAGTATGCAGAACGGACACGAAGACGCAGCGAAATCACCTGAATAAAAAATTCGAAACGGAACACGAGAATTAGGTCTAGGCGCATAAACTGAACGAAAATTGTTAGAATAACGATAAATTGAAGAGGAGGTTACAGAGAGAAGAGTGTTGAAGAGTGAGGCAGAAATTGGCGAGAGGAGGAGTGTATGTGAGGCACTGGAGGACGCTGTTGAGGTAGCACGAGTTGCCTAGGTTACGGAGCCCTATGGGAGGACCGGTTTTGCGTTTCTGACTCAGGAGACTCGGCTGCCAAGTCATCTGCAGGGCCATCAACGCCGCCGTCCGCCGCCGCAACTAACCCCTGCATTGGCCGTCGACCGGGGACTCAACAACCCTGACCACCGCCGCCGCCACCGCAATCGCATATCTCTCTCGTCGCGGGGTTCGGTTGAGTTTTGGTTTCCCTCTCTTGGGTTGTTAGCTCTATTTTATTTTTCTTTTTTCTTTTTTCTTTTATTTCTTCTAGCGACTTCTTTGGTACCGAGCGAGAATGAGATAATATTTTGCGCAAAAGAAAAAAAAAATTAGAGTGTGTGAGTGAATAGTGAGAATTAAGCCTTGGTCGCGGGTTGTATTGTTGTAGTAAAAAAGAAATGAACGAATGAATGGGAAACTTTTAAGATTCTTTTTAAGTTGTTTCAAGTGGATTCTTTTATATGAAAATATTACATGGTTAAGTAATCAAGTTTATCTTTAATATTACTTTTAATACAATTACCTTAAAAGTTAATCAATTCATCATGGTGCTTTGGAATTATTAAAATAATTTTACTAAAACTATTGGTTAATATAATTTGTGGTATTAAATTTTTTTGTAATAATGATAAGTGTTTTTTAAAAATTATTATTAAATAATTAATGTATGAAAGAGAATAATTACTGATTTTGAATTTAAATAATTATTTATATAAAATTAAAATAACCCCATTATTTCTAAATTTAAATAAAATGTATAAAAAATAATAATAGATATTTTTGTTATTAATATTATATGTTTATTAGAATAAAAAAGAATTAAAAGATAAAATTAACTATAAAAAAGTGTGAAATAAATATTAAATCAAGTCTCCAGACAAGTTAGATCTGTCCAAATTTTGAATTTAAATAAAATTGATTACAAGTAGAATAATTTAATTTAAGTTATTTAAAAATATATTTATGATTTCATATACCGTATCAAAATTTAAAATTAAAAAATAAATTAGACATTAAAATTACGATATATTATTTAAACTTAATAAATAATTAAAAATAAAATATACAACGCAGACTAATTAAGATGAACGTTACTCTTAAACATTTTCATTCAACAATGAATATTAAAAAGTATAAAAAATAATTTTGAATATTTTAAACTTGAGTCTTTATTAAAAGCAGTAAATAAATAAATTGTTTTGTTAGAGATGTATTGAAAATCCTAAAAGATGTAACTTCTGATTATTTTTTTTTATTTGTAGTGCACAAATAGCAGTTTCATTAATTTAAAATTTTTTTTGCTGATTTTTTATTAAGACCCCAAAAGAAGGGTCACGCTGGCCTAGTCCGGAATTCATTTTGTGTCTTTCAAATTTAATAATATAAAACGTCACAATTTCAAATTAAATATATTTTTAATGAGATTTTTGGATATAAATATATATATATATATATATATATTATTCAAAACATAAATTATCAATAATTTTTTAATCTTAAAATAAAAATGATGTTTAAATGAAAATATAGCAAATAAAGGTGAGACGCAGGAGACGAAAATTATCTTCAAAATAAGATTTCAAAGATAAAAAGATCATAAGAATATTTTTCACCAGAAGAAACAAACAATGATCTCCAAATTATCCCCCAATTGTTACATGACCATAATAATTTCTTTTTTAATTTGTACATCCGTGTTACCAATGATAATATAATTGTTTCCTGCATCTTTTATAATATTTTTATGTAACTTTATACCTCAATTCAAATATTTAAAATATATTTTTATAACTTTATTTTTTATCCTAATTTTATTTTCTTCTAAGTTAACTTATACATCTTCATCCCTTGATACATCTATCTCTTCATTATTTGATTTTGTGTGTGTTATCATCTTTTATTGAAAACATTTTCTAACAAATTAGACATTTTTTAATAATTAAAAATAAATAATAGTTAATATTATGTATAAATTACATGTGTTCTACATTCAAATTCAAATTATATAAACAGATCAAATTTCTTAATCTAAAATAGTATCTCAATGAATTTTAAAATATTCAATCCATGATATATCTATGGATTGACTTTTTCAGAAAAATAATAAATAGTCACCCACACTTATTTCATGTTACGATTATAAAAGGTGATATATATATTTTTAAAAAATTAATTTTAAAAAATTAATTTTAAAAAAATATTCTGAAATACTCTTATTCATGAAAAATCAATTTCACAATATCTTTTAAGAAATGTAATTTAGAATTAATTTTCTATAAATATATTTCAGATCGATAATGATGATATATTTCTAAAAAAATCATTTTCGGAATAAAGTCCTTTACCCATATGACATTCCTAACACCATCCTCACAACTCCAGCAGTCCCATCAAGCACTAAAGCCCATTTCCACAAACAGCTGAACTTGAGAGCAAGATCAATCTGAAGGATGGAGCAAGACTCATTTTTCCTTTACCTCATATTCTAAAAGACAATATTATCTTTATGTTGTAGTGTCTCAAAAAGCAAATTGAGTTCGTTGTCACACAATTTGTTTTTTTTTTTTTTATTATAGGAATCATGTGGGGGTGGAACCTTGTGTAACTCTAAAACCCTTGCCACGTCTTTCCCAACCAACCTCTATATACCTATGGCTTACATGTACGCCTAATTTCTCCTCTCTCTCTCTCTCTCTCTCTCTCCTTTTCTCCCTCATTTTCATTGAAAATTGAACGAAACTCTTTAAAAAGGTATGCCAAAAACCGACCTTTGACACTCTCACCCATTAAAGCAATACACTTTCTGTAACCGTTGCTGAACGAAGATGTACTCATCTGTCACTAAACACAGAACGTGTTTCTGTCTGTGATCTACTCACACTCTTTCTATCTGTCTGAACAAGCGTTTGAGGACATTCAAGCGGTGGATGAAGTCCAAGGGATTCCAATGGAGTGATGCACTGGAGTTTGTGGACACCCCTAAAGAGGGAATAGCGGTGAGAGCTTTGTGCGAGTTGAAGGAAGGTGATGTTATGCCCAAAATGCCAAAGGAAGCTTGCCTCACCACCAAGACTAGTGGGGCACGTGAGATCATGGAAGAGGCTGGTTTGGATGGTCATTTGGGGCTAGCATTTGCTGTCATGTATGAGACAAGCTTGGGTGGGGGGGGGGGACTCTCCCCTTGGAATGGATACCTTCAACTCTTGCCTTACCAAGAGTGCGTGATTGTTTGGAGCCTCAATGAAGTAAACGAGCTTTTGTTTGGTATTGTTCAGCTTAATAATCATGGAGGATGTTTTTGGTTTATTGGTTGAATTTGCTATACATGCTAGTAATTCTTTATTGATAATTCGAATTCGTGTCAAAATGAAGTGAGGATGTTTTTTGTTTATTGATTGAATTTGCTTCCATGCAGCAAGTGAAACAAGCACTACTTTCACATCTGGATTGTGCAATCCCGATCTATCTTTACGAAAAATTTTCGAATTCACCATTTCAGAAACTTAATGAACATTCTTTTTATATATTCCATGCTTAATCCGGAACTTAAAAAAAAATTGTTCTGAATCTCTCAATCCAGATTTATTTATCCGGGGACACTCCAAAAAATACATAAAAAGAGTAATATTATGAGGTACAAGATGAAAGAATGAGATAAGGATGAGTGAGGCATGGAGTAAATGATAGCTACGACACTTTCCAATTACACAAAGCCCACTTGAAATGTTACCAAGCACACTTTACTTAGACTTTCAAATCCATATTTTGTGCTGTCATTATCTGCGTCAGAACAATGATTGCAAGGATAATTTACTATCGTCTTTATAAGACCTCTCTTTTGAATGAAATGACAGATCAGAAAGTAATTTCTTTAAGTATCGATTTTTTTTCTTTTTTGTCAAGCATAACGTATCACAAATCCACTATACCAAAAACACGAAGTTATAATCAATATGTATGTGCCGAAAAAGTAAGACAGTAACTCCAAAGCATGCATATATACTCACGACATATGCCTTATTTATTTTTTTTAGCAAAAAAATTCTTTACCTCTATAACTTCAGCAAATTAGCGACAACCGATGAGATTAATAAACAAAATACAACAATGACAGCATCCAAATAAAAAAATTACATAAGAGTAAAGATTCTCAACACTGAAAATTCTGTATCAGAATAGATTACTAGTATCAATACAATTTAAATAAACAAATTATATTTTTACAAGTTTTCATCTGTCTAACAAACTGCTCTATACACCGCTGTTACCGGTCATTGTCCAATAAAAATATATAGTGGGTGGAGGGGCTTTTAATCTTTGATCATTCAACTTGAAATAGCGAATCTCTGAGATTGAAATTGGTAATTGCTTCAAACAAATAATCACTATGAAATGTGAATGACTTCAAATTCCTCAAAAATCAAATGCCATGGCCAAGCACCCCCTTTTTAAAGGATGAAGTTTGTAATTTACACTTCATGTACTAAATTGGATCAGCACATTGCTATCCCCGATCTAAGTTTAGCTGAAATTGTTTATAAGATTGAACAAAAAATGCTTGCGTATACTTTTATCTACTACATGAACATTTGATGCCCTCTTACTACTACATTATATGATTGAAAACGACTAGATAGTCTCGTCAACTTCTGAATAAGGCATGGACAACTGGAAGGGATACAAAGAAATAATCTATAAGAGGAAGCTATATTGCGGGAATAAAAACTATATGCTATATATATTATTTACATACCTCGTGTAACTCAGACTGCAGCTATCTACTTGTTAAAGGCTGAGACTCCTGATTTTGGGAAGATTCAGGGTCGGAAGCATTTGAGGTGTCTCGAGAGGCTTCGTTTTTCAACTTGTAATTATTATATGCTGCTACCCCAGCAATGGCTGGATAAAAAATTTAAAAACTCGTTACAGAAGCTGCTCCCTTTTCTTAATCAACAATAACATTATTCATAATTGCTTCTAACTAAGACTTACAATTATTATAATTATTACATTGGATCGTTTAGCCTTTGATTTGAGTATATAGCCTACTCTAAAATATTCTGTCAAAAATTAATCATATTGGCTACTTTTAATCAACAAATTTATCAGTCCACACTCCAGATCAATACATCAATGACTATAAATCCTTCTAACATAAACCAAAAACAAATATCGAATATTATCTTGGTTTGAGACCACGACTCTTGATGCCCCGACTGGCTATCAGTGTCCTATTAGGGGAGCAAAGTTATCCTAGCCCCCACAACACTTGAACCTAAGGCTTTATCAAAGGAGAACTAAGCTTCTAACGACTTGGACCAACAGCCAATGGTAAACCAAATGTAGAAGATGTTGCATCACTCTCAACTCTCACCCTAGAAAAGGGATTTAAAAAAAGAGAAATTGTTCTAATATACATACATGGTTCATGTTGCTGAAGAAAGAAGGCCTTACAAACTATATATGCATAGACCTAAATTAGTTAGGGGGAAGGTGTGTGCTAAGGAGGGAAAGTCAATTCAGAGACAAGTGAATATGATTAAAGAAAATAAGTCCTAGAGAGAGAGTGGGGGATTGATAGTTCTCAACTTATAGCTCTTGACCAGGAATCCATTTCTCAGCCAGGGAGATTCTGCTTTTACACTTAACCGTTTGTATACTCAATTTCTATTAATACAACCTCTTTAGTTTTGTCCCATCAACAGCATACTACTAGTTAATCTCCAACCATTAATTTCAAAAATGACCTTAGATTTGCTCACATTAATTTCAAAAATGAAGTTTACTTCCATGAGCTTTTAAAAGTGTGCAAGTTAGTGCCACATAGCTTCCAGGGAGCAGACAAGACTGGGTTATCAATTTGCCTGGAGGGTGGAACGGCCTTTGTAGGAATGTCATGAAAAATTCTCAAAGGCTATATCTAATGAGACGGAAATTTTAAAAGGTCAAAACAGAATCAGATACTTACCAATAGCATAACCAAACAAATTGATAAGTGTTAACTTTGTATCAGCAAACAGAATAGCAGACAGTAAGACAACCACCCAATCCTTGACAACTCCAGCAACACGAATGGTTAAAGCACTTGTATGCGTAATCACAAGGAAAACTGATAAGTTCAGAGCAAAAGTACAAAGGCAGTTGAGGATGATCAAAATAGGTGGGAAGTTCCATGGTCCATGTTCATCCATCTTTGGTTTCTCCAGAAATATCCATGGAAGGAATAAACAAAGTGCACTGCAGATGGATCCAAAATTACTTTCACAGAAATTAATTCACAATACACAGATTTCTTCAAAAAATTCCATAACAGTGAGTGAGTTAAAGAAACACTTGCCTGCAAGGACTAACATAATACATCACAGATAAAGGATTCAACTTAAGACCTTTCCTTTTAACAAAAATCTCCATGAAGATAAGTCTCAGAGCTTCACCAACAACACCTCCCATTTGGTAAACAACTCCAACCCAGTTTATATTTATCTCTCCATAAGAAGCTACTAGGACACCAAAACTAATCACTGACATGATTGAAAGCATTCTGCAGCTCATTACTTCAAGTCCTACAGCTACTCCAAGCACAAAAACAGCTACAGGCACTGAGTTTGACAATTGAGGAACCAAATTAGTTGCCATATTGGAGAAGAAGTAATGTGTAAATATATAATCACTATATAGTATATCTTGTACAACTAATGCAAGATGTTTAACCAATAGATCTGATGGTTTTAAATGTCTCAAGATACATACTGTGTGATTACACATTCCGTTGGCAGATATCATAACTGGACAAAGATAACTAACAATTACAATAATCAACATGATCACTAAAACTTACTAATTGCCTTCAGCATTTGTGCAAAAGCTACAGAAATGTACAGGTAGGCAGTATTTCCCAGCCAAAGAGTCATTGCAAACATGGCCCCAATTGGCACTACAGAAGTAGCATATCTGAAACAATAAAGGTACAATTACAACTGGAATTTGGAGCCATCCTATGTATTTTTAATGCAATAAACTATTAAGGTACACAAACTTTGTTATAAACTTTTTCTGTTGGTCTTATATTGTTAACTACCTTAACTGCCAATTCCTATATATAGGAATTGCTTCCATGTAAATCATTGGTTAGTCAAAACTTTGAATTGTAACTCTACTTCTTCATGTATATCCTTGCACCTAGAATTGCTCTCTCTTCTTTCTTCTTTTTCCTAATCTCCCCTGCGCTTGTTAATTGTGTGTTGCGAACCTTATACTTTGTTCTTATCAGGTGGTAGTAGTCTTGGTTGATTCTTGATGGCTGAGGGAACACGCACTGCAGTGGTTTTTAAAGAAATGGAAGAACGATCGGACGCTCGCCTTGATGCTCGTTTTACTGAATCAGCGGGATCTTTTCAATGCACGCTCGTTGATTCCTTAAAAGAAACTGTCCAAGAATTCATCACACAATCTTCTTTCAATGAAGCCCATTATTCTAATGGACGAACTATTCACAAACCCACACCTTATTCTGGTGGAACAAGACTTCTACGCATTGAATTTCCAAGATTCAATGGCGAAAACAGAGAACAATGGTTGTTTCAATGTGAGATTTTTTTTTTCCATGATAATACCCCGGATGATATGCATGTGCAATTAGCCATTTGTGCACTTAGAAGGATGTGCAGCCCAATGGCAAACCACTACGGCCAAATATGCTAATTGTTCTTTGCTTTCTTGGAAAGGCTATAATGCTATGGTGAAAGAAAGATTTGGAGATATTTGTGTTGATCCTATGATTGACTTGATCCACCGTAGAAGAATACTATGATGCTTTTGATACTATTATCAACAAATTGAAACTATCAAAATCCTAAATGGTGAGTTGATTTGTGGGAGGGTTAAAAAAAGACATAAGAATGATCATAAGAATGTTTCAGCCCAACTGTTCAGAGAGCCTTTTCATTAGCTCGAATGTATGAGGCATCCAATACCTTTACTACTATGGATTCTTCTAGGTATCTTAACAAGAACAAAGGGATTTTGGGAAACAAACCCATGAGTTCAAAAAAACAAGGAGCACCTAAATATCTTGAAGGCAGTAGAATTCTGCCACTACGATATGTAAGAACTCTCACTCCAGTATTTATGAATGAAAGAAGGTCCAAAGGCCTTTGTTATTTTTGTGAAGTGTACACTACTAAACATTGTTTGACTCACAAGAAACTGCAAGTCCATGTTATTGAAGTCCAAGATTCATTGTCCGATCAAGAAACCTATGGACCAAGTTGACCCACAAATTTCAGTTAGTGCCTTCATGGGTGTGGCTAATTTTAGAACCATGAGAGTCACTAGTTATTTCAACAAATACCCCCTGCACGTTGGATAGTGGCAATACTCACAACTTCTTGGATATAGAAGTTTTGATGTTTGATTGAAGAAAGAAAACCTTTATCTGTAACTGTAGCTAATGGCAATAAAATCACCATTTCTTCCATGAAGAAGAATTTTTCTTGGCAGATCCATCAAACTACTTTCACCTCTAATGTCTTTCTGATTCCCTTAGGTTGTTGTGACCTTGTTCTTAGAGTGAAATGGTTGGTAACATTGGGAGACATTACATGGAATTTTAACAACCTCACCATGGAGTTCAAAGTCAATGGGAAAAAACATGTGTTACAAGGGCCTACTACAAAGAATCTCAAAACTGTAGCAAAACAGCAGTTTATTAAGGTCATGGAAGGAGGAGTACATTTCTCTATGTTGCAATTGTGTACCAACAACACTAGAATTTTACAAGCTTTGACAGTTCAAGCTGAGTCACCATCCATTCTTAAACCCATTCAAAAATTGTTAACTAAATTTGAAGATATCTTTCAGACTCCGACAGAACTCCCAC
Source organism: Sphenostylis stenocarpa (assembly GCA_963425845.1). Classification (NCBI taxonomy): domain Eukaryota; kingdom Viridiplantae; phylum Streptophyta; class Magnoliopsida; order Fabales; family Fabaceae; genus Sphenostylis; species Sphenostylis stenocarpa. Next base: position 50,005,173 of record OY731402.1, on the reverse strand, counting down.
CTTTTCGCCCAAGTTTTGATCATACAATTCTTCTTATTTAGGGCCCAAATCCCATAAACAAGACACCATATAGGTATGTGAAATCTCAAAAAAATATAATAGATAAGTTGGTGCAAGACTATTTTAAAAATGGTATTATCCAATACACTAATAGCCCCTATACTATCCTTGTTGTGTTAGTAGGAAAAAAAGATGGTACCTAGACATTGTGTGTGAATTATAGGGATCTTAACAAGAATACAGTTAAAAATAAATTTTGTATACCACTTATGGATGACCTGCTGAATGAACTACACAGATCTTTTGTTTTTTCTAAAATTGACTTGTGGATTGGCTATATACCAAATCAAAATGAATCCTGATAATGTGTACAAGACTGACTTCAAGACCTATGCAGGCCACTATGAATACATTGTGATGCCTTTTGGCTTAACAAATACTCCAACCACTTTTCAAGGGTAAATGACTTCAATCTTTCACCAATTCCTCAAGAAATTTCTTTTGGTCTTCTTAAATGATATTCTAATATACAATAAAGATTTGGAAGAGCACTTACATCACTTGAGGCAAATTTTTTTTACCCTGCGATCAAATTCATTATTTGCTAAATAGTCCAACAGTTTCTTTGCTGTTAATAGAGTAGAATTATATCTAAGGAGGGAGTTTCTATGGATCTTGCAAAAGTTGAAGCTATGTTGAACTGGCCAGTACCTCAAAACATTAAGCAATTGAGGGGTTTTTTGGGGTTAGTAGGTGATTATAGAAGATTTGTTGGGTTTGGATGGATAGCTAAATCATTAACAAAACTTTCGAAGAAAGATGGGTTCAATTGGATAGAAATAGCAACACAGGCTTTCACTCAATTGAAGGAAGCTTTAACAAAGGCACCAGTGCTAGCACTACCAAATTTTCAAAAGAAATTTGTAGTTGAGGTTGATGCCTCAAATATGAACATAGATGTTGTTTTAATGCAAGAACAAAATCCTATAGATTTTATAAGCAGGGCTCTTAGTTGGCAACAACAATCTTTCTCCACATATGAGAAAGAGTTACTTGCAGTTGAATTTGTTGTGCAAAAGTGGTGGCACTATTTGTTAACCACTCAATTTGTGGTCAAGATTGATCACTACAGTCTAAAGTATCTATTGGACCAACAACTCACCACAGTCTTTCAATAAAAATGGTTATAGTCAAGTTAATGGAGTTTGACTTTATCATTCCATATAAGAATGGCAAAGAAAATGTCATAGTTGATGCTTTATCAAGACAAGGCACATTGGATTGTAATGCTATGATTCTACATCAAATGAAGCCAAAGATGTCAGAGAAAATTCATCAAGCCTATTTGAATAATCCTAATCTCAAACAACTACTACAGGATTTACAAGCTAATCCTAGTTCTAACGAACACTATCGCTAGATTAATGGTGAGTTTTGAAGAAAAGGAAGACTGGTAGTAGGTAACGATTCTACGTTACACTAGACTATACTAAATTGGCTCCATCCTTCCCCTACTAGTGGCCATTCTAGTATAAATGCTACTATGCAAATAGTTAATTCAATCCTTTATTGGAAGGGCATGACTAAGGATACAAAGACTTTTGTTAAGCATTGTGTGATGTGTCAAAAATCAAAACTTGACAATGGCTTCACCCTAAAACCTTTATTTATTCTAGGACAAGTTTGACAAGATATTTCTATGGACTTTATAAAAGAATTACCTAAATTTGTGGGTAAGCAAGTCATATTTGTTGTTGTTGATAGATTGAGTAAAATTGCTCATTTCATGGCCTTGGCTCATCCCTATACAACAAAAGATGTAGCACAAACATTTATGGATAATGTATTCAAATTGCATGGTTTTCCGAATACAATAACCAGTGATAGAGATTCAATGTTTATTAGTACATGCTAGAAGGAATTCATGGCATTCCAAGGTGTTCAACTACAACATTCTTCTAGTTACCATCCTCAAACAGCCAAACGGAAGTGGTTAATAGGTGTCTAGAAACATATCTGAGATGCATGTGCTCTAATTCGCCATGTCAATGGAGCAAATGGATACCATTGGCAGAGTGGTGATATAATAGCACGTACCATACATCTACAAATACAACTCCCTATGAGATTGTGTTTTGACAACCCTCACCAATTTATCTTCCTTTCTACCAAGAGAGTCGAAGGTGGACCTAGTAGACAGGAGCTTAGCTAAGTGAGAAGAGATGTTGAAAATTCTTAAATTTCATTTCAGAAGGGCACAACATAGAATGAATCAGAATGCTGATAAACATAGATTAGACAGGAATTATAACACAGGGGACTTATTTTATGTTAAACTACACCCCTATAGACAAATTTCTGTAGCACAAAGAGCTAATATGAAGCTTTGTCCCATGTTCTATGGGCCATTCCTAATCATTGATCGAATGGGACAAGTAGCATACAAATTGCAATTACCAAGAACCAGAGGCTGTTCTAGATCGAGTCATAGTTAAACGGAAGGGGATGCCAGTGACAAAAGTTTAGGTTAAATGGAAGCATCAGCTGCCAGAAGATGCTACTTGGGAATTTTATTATGATTTGAAGCAGTGGTTTCCATCTTCTAAACCTTGAGGGCAAGGTTTATCTCATGGAGGGGGCAATGTTATAAACTTTTCTGTTGGTCTTATGTTATTAACTACCTTAACTACCAATTCCTATATATAGGAATTGCTTCCATGTAAATCATTGGTTAGACAAAACTTTGAATTGTAACTCTACTTCTTCGTGTATATCCTTGCACCTAGAGTTGCTCTCTCTACTCTCTTCTTTCTCATGATCTCCCCTGCGTTTGTTAATTGCGTGTGTTGTAAACCCTATACTTTGTTCTTTTCAGACTTGAAGTTAATAATATAGACATATGTGACACACATGCAAGATGTACATGAATAGGCACAAGCATTTAACTGACCCAGTTCCATCTTATAAATAAAGCCATGTAAAAGACAACAGAAATATCAATTAAAGAGCCCAAAGAACCTACTCAACAAATATGCAGAAATTTCTTTGAAACAAGATTAGCACTAGTTTTCAAATCAATACATTACAGATGAACTTCTAAAACAAAGTTCACTGACAGAATCAAATAAAATGCTAGCATCCTTGTCAGAAATAGCCAACACAACATATTGAAAGTGTAATTATCCATTTTAAATTAGTTAACTAGAAATCTAAGTCTCATGCTGATGTCTCACAACCCTGGAAATACTAATTTTTTGGTTATACAAAATTACCAGTGTTATATATCACAATTAACCTGTGTTTCACAAGGCTACTAGGGACATCAAGGAAAGAGAACAAGAACATTCAATTCAAAACCAAGATTTAATCCTAAAATTACTCAACACTAGAAAAACAATTTAAATCAAGAACCGACAAGCTAATTCTTGAATCGTCAATCAAAATTTGAATTTAATCAAAAGATTAAAAGAACAATGAACAATCATGTGAAATATAACATATAAATGATTACATTGGTTAACGTAATAATTTTAATCAAGGAAAGGACAAAGCATTTGAACCATAAGTCTCTTAAGACAAAATCATAAATCATAACGTGTTGTTGTTTACTTAGTCATACAGAAAAGTAAAAAAAAATAAAAGACTCGTAAGTATCCAAGCTGTTTCTTAAGATATGAGTTGCATCGCTAAGTGTCAGTTCATCCTAACTTTCTATGTACACCATTACACATTGAAGTTTTGGATGATAATTACATTTGACACAGTTCATTTAGTACAATATTCTAAGGTATATCCTTCTTCCCTTTTTCTTCACCTTAGAAGTCACATCAGGTGACTGCTTGAAGCTTATGTTTCTGGGGAAAAAAGAAAAAGAAAAAGCAGAGTAATGATATATAGCCAAATAATGTGCTTATGGAAAGATTTAGTGTGGGAAGCCAAGCCCCTATCTCCAAAGAATAAAAATAGAGCAATAGATGAATCAAATAGGGTATGCTCTGTAGCAGTCTCTCAGTTCCTTTTGATTTAACAATTTAAACTTGTCTAACTCTTTAATTTCTATTATGACAATTGGTAAAAAAAAGCAAAAACAATAAATCAATATTTCATTGAATCGTGCAAATAATATCATTAAGTGGTACAGGATCACACAAGTTCATTCATGTATCTCAATGTCATATGCATATTGCAATTCATTACATGATACCGACACTAGTTTGCCATATCATATCAAATAATGTGAATTTAAACGGTCAATCATCCAATTCTATCCATGCACCGTGTATTATTGCTTATTTTCTACAGATCAATCATATCATATGTTGTAATATCTCCAATGATTTTGCTTCAAGTGGATAATTGGAGTGTAAAAATTAGTTAATTAGGTAATGATAAAAACCCAAGTTCCACATCATTTAGAGATAATGATAAAAAACAATAAATGTGATCAAAGATGACAGGCGCACAACCATAAATGGAATTTTTAACGATATTATTCTTAATCAGCAATTGTCACAAGATCCCACTTTTAAAATATCATGAGGCACCAACAGCCAGAGAAAGTATAACAATCAAAATTGTTTCATATGTAAAAATCTTATCTCAAATCAAGCATTAACTATACAATGTTTCTTTATTTACTCACATTTCTGGAGTCATTCCCTCATCGACCTTCATAACCTGTAAGAAACAGATCATTAACCAGCATTGCATGACAGAAACCGATTAAATAACACAATACACTAAGCAAAATATACATACCTTCAAAATCTTGGTTAACGCAAAACACAGAACAGAGGAGAAGACCATGTGAAGTAGAGTCAATCCCAAGGGATAAGGGAAGTTAATTTCCTTAGAGGACAAAACCCACTGCAGACACAAATTGAAAAGACAAAATCGGCATCAGCCACATAACAAGACTTATTTTAAGCATTTTCTCCTCAACTATTCATTCCTCAAATAAATCACTCACGAATTAAGCATATCAAACAGGAAACAATAACACTTCCAAAAATCACTCCAAGATACAGCCAAAACATAAATATCTAAAATCAGAATCCAAACGACAAGCTCTAACACAAGGCACTCTGCCATTACCAATTCACCGACATCATTTCGCGAACAAGACACGACATCAAAACTTCCGAAGAAAATTTTGCTAAATTACTCAATTCTCTTATACTGAACCATACCCCAGAAACAGCCAAATTAAAACGCTTCCGTTCCAATTGAACAAAATGCTCAACTACCACTCACAATCTCAACTGACAAATCACTCATCATCGTATCTAATTCCAATCAACGACGCACGCCGCAAATTTAGGCAAAACAATTCACAGAACAGGAGAAAACAAATTAAAACAGGAACACGCAAACAGAACATCGATTCCTAGCTTCGAAATCAAAACGGAGCGATATTCGTGTTATACTTCTGACAAAGCATTTTCGCGCATTTTTCTTTTTTACGGGGAAACAAATGGAGAAGAGAGTGCATGAGTTTGAAGTGATTGGCGATAACCTTGTTGAAGAAGATTTGCCCGCTGGAGAGAGCAATGTAGAGAAGAATGTAAGCGTAGGTGCGCAAAGTATCAGTCTTCAGATCCGCCATTGATGCAAAAGCAGCGATGTTTCGTGTTTCAGCTTATGACTTCACTGACTCTTTGCTTTTTTTCAAAGATGCGTTTGAAACCGGAATCCAAAATGGGTCGGGTCTCGATACCCGGTAAGGTAATGAAAGAAAGAGGCACACGATTACACATTTGTCCGGAAGAGTACCCGATAAAGAACATGTGAAAGGAAATAAATGGTTTAAATACAGTCTACTGAAATATAAAAACATAATTTTAATTGGTAAAAGAAATATGTTGTAAAATAAACATTTTTAACGAATTATATGTATTTTTAAAAATTAATAATATAAATTGTATTTTTTTTAATAAAATTAAGATTTAGAAAATGAAAGAAAATAAAAATTACATAACAGAATTGTTTTCTAACAAAAGGGATAATTGATGTAAGAAAAAAAAATACAAATTAGTAGGAGATACATAAAGCAAAAACACAAACATATTATTTTAATTAGAAATAGTAAAAGTATGTAAAAATTTACTTTTAAATTTAGTTTAATGTTTTTAATTTAAAAAAATTAATAAGTTTGAAATATAATAGTAATTAAACAATAAGATTTTTTAAAATATATAACTAAATTTAACTATTTCGTAAATAGGGTATTTAAAATAGTAATTAGAGATTGAGATTAAAGAAAAATTATATATTGATCAATATATTCATGGGGCGGAGAGAGAGGTAGAATTAAAAACAGAGGGGATCAATGTAAATTTTTTAAAATAAAAAAACCATAAAAAAAATCATATCTAAAATTTTAAAAAGAAATAAAATTTTAGAACCCATGACTCTCCGTAAAAATATGGTGACTGACATCCCAAAATTTTCCATTTTCTTCAAATTTTATATATAAAATTAGTTTCTGATCCCCAAAGGAAAATATAAGATATTTAATGCTCATAACCACTAATAATACCTCCGCCACCGAATATACTTATGTTAGAGTAAATAAATATACAACTGAACTTTTCTATTTCAAAATAAGATTTAGTAGTGCCTCTTTTTAAGGGAAATATAATGTAATTGAATATTTATTTTTTTCAAATGAAAGTTTTGTCTCAATAAGATTTATCTGCTTGCTTTTCTATATAAAAATATAATTTAATTAAATAATTATTTTTTATATATTCAATATAATTTAATTGAATGATAGTTTTTTATATATTATACTAAAAAACATTTTTTATATCTGGAGGATTAATTTGATGATAACATGATAAAATATAAGTGATGATCATAACAAAATAATAATTATTAGTGAAAGATTGTATGATTAACTTGTATCTTAATGATGAAAATCTTGCCCTTTCATCAATAACTCATATGGTTAACTCATTCTCTTATATAGACATTATGAAAATCTCTCAATATTAACATTTCTCACAAATACTAACAGTAATAACAAATAATTCATCATGATGGATGACTTAATAAAGAACAATTGAAGTAGATGATTAGACAAACAAGTCTCATTATATAAATGATAATACAAGTAAAATCACTACTTTAAGTATTTATGATTAAAATATTAGTTCGTTGGAAGGAAAAGTGTATTAATGTAAAAAGAGAATTACACTTTATTGAAAAAATTGTTAGGATCTTAAATTAAAATATTGAATAACTTGCATATGAAAAAACTATATAAACGATGATATTACACTTAACGGATAGGTAGACAAAATATAAAAAAATCATATACTATTGATACACCAAACAATTGATTATAAGGTAAAAATATACTTATCTTATTATATACCCTAACCACTAAATGACAAAATCCGACCAAATGCATGGAAAATGTATTGTTTTTTTAGATAAACGACAAGGATACCCTTATAATTACATATCATAATAGGAATCCGCCGCATGCAATGATCAAACAGATTAGGGAGCTTTTGGGTAAATGCTGGAGTGTGTTCTCAGCAAGTAAGGGAATCAGTACCTAAGCTTTTAGCAAATGCTTGAGCTCCTGTTACATCGCAAATGAAAGCATTCTCTCTGAACTTTATTCTCCAAGCTTAGATAGGTATTATCAGAGTTTGGTCCTCAATAGTTACATTTTTTTAACATGCTCATTATTATTGTTTAAAATTGATTGAAATAACTGTAAAAGAAAATTCTTGAAATAATGAAACCGTAAGTGAAATGGAGTGAGACTCACTTGATTATATCATTTTCAACAACTTTCAACTAACAGTAATATTTTTTTTTTTTTTTGAAAGAATGAGTTAATTAATGTGTTACTAATAGATCACTGAATTCCAGACTTGTTATGCTGCTACCTTCAGTGCGTATAAAAATTGTGGTAGAGAAGATCATATAAATCTAGTTTACCGTATTCCATTTGAAGCCAAAATGATATTCATCAGTATACAGTTCTCAGACCCTTGCCAAAAGAAGCCCAAGAGAAAGGGCATTGCAACTCCAAAGTTTTAAGAACATCTAATCAATTTTGTGCTAATCATACATATTTCTTTCCTCATATCTCACAGAAGCATTAACCCTAAAGGCTGTTAGTTCAATTGCATAAAACTTACCAAAAAGTTACTCAAAAATGGGTGTCAACTTTTTCGGCAGATTGTCATCCCGTCTCCAATAGGTACCTGAGACACTCCAAAATTGTTAACCGATTATAAATCAACTTGATAGATTTTCTCTGAAAGTGTATTAATAATTTGAAAAAATGGTATATATAAACCTACCATACTAATGCTTACACGCTCATCTTCCATTAACTTTTGGTTAAAATTTCTAATGCTGATAGTTTTAGGGTCATATACCTGCACAAAGTACATTAAATCAAGTTCACATGACTGGAAAAAAAGGAGATCACAGAAGAATTTATTCACCAAAGGGTCAGCAACTTTTCCATGCCAAAGGACATTATCAATTACAATAAGACCTCCAACCCTCACCTGCAACAATAAATTATTCCGTGCATCAGTATAAAAGTTCATAGGAACCCAATATGCAAGCTTATGAAAGATCTTGAGATAAGAAGCATAAGAGGATCCGAACGTCTTTGACTGTTTTATTATGTTCTTACCAGCTGCAGCAGCAGTTCAAAATATTTCTCGTTCATTCTTTTCTCGGCATCAATAAATGCAAAATCATAGCTGCATGAAAAGATAATATCTCTTAAATTCTATTTTACTTGTTTTTAATGTTTATATCTTCATCCTTTTTAAGCGATTCGGAACATGAACGAGGCCTAGGATCGGATTAATACCCGATCACTACTGACCAGGAAGGAATCATAGAGTAACACAAACTCTGGAAATCTCGCTCACAATTAAGAATAGTTACCATAAAATTGCACAGAATCAAGCTAGTAAATATTCATTCATCAGGGCTCAAACCCCATTAGGTTTAAAACCCAGAGCAGCTAAAACTCCACAAAAGGAAACCTGAGGGTAAGGCAGCGCCAGGTTTTTCTCATTTGAACTCAACCAAAGCTAGTTAAGATTGCATAATTCTTGAATAGAACAATATCATATAGACAGGATCCTTGATTAACAATAACTATTTAAAGTGAAAATAACAAATGTGGAAGAGCTCCTAACCACAACCGAATGTGAAATATCAAATCACACATCATAGTGATGTTGAAAATGAGAAAATCCAAGTACCTTCCAGCTTCACCATTCTGAATTAAAGATTCTAGGGAATCCATTGCAAGTCCAAGTTTTACTTCCACCTAGAGCCAGTTATGTAAAACCATCAGAAATTACAGGCAGTACATAAATATAATATACTAAGAGCACACATATTCCAAAGAGATAAACAGAAATTGTAGCATATATACCTTATGGGAAACACCAGCTAGCTGATAATACTTTTTGGCAACATCAAGAGATTTGCAATCTCTTTCACATGCAACCAAATGACCTGATTCTGGCAGAACCAATGCTATGGCTAGTGATGAGTATCCCTGGATCAAATTAACAATATAAGACCTAATTACATAATGGAAGAGAAGTGGCCTAATATACTATGTAACATTAAGAAAACTAGTGCATGATGTATATAAAATGAAGTACCTACAGTATAAACGCCAACTTCAATACACCGTTCTGCTCCAAGAATCTGCACAAGCATTGCAAGCAGCTGTGCCTGATCAGGGGATACCTACAGAAAAGACAAAACAATGTCAACATTTTACTTCTTGCTAAGCAAGTGGGATTACAATGTATAACATGACAGACAAGATAGAAAGACAACTGAGACTGCTGTACATTCTTTCCAGCACAATTCTTTATTTGTCCCATCAAATTTCACAAATTCAAACTTGATACCAGACAGGATATCTAAACACTAGTACCAAAATGTTAACAAACAAGGAACACTATGTGGTCCTACACAAGAATACCCTCCGTCTTCAACAAAATTGTTAAACTGGATTTATTTCCATGTTATGAGATTGTAGTTCAATCATGTTCATTTCAACAATAACATATAAATTAACTCTAGTAGTATTGAAATAACCAAACCGTTTTTATGCGATTGCAGAGCTTTAAGCTTTAAAGGAACATAATTTGCATATTCATAATTACAAGCATACCAATATGTTTGGGATCGAGGATTCAAAATATTCTGCTCATTATTCATTATTTGTTCTTATTCAAGGATTGACGGACCAATATGTTCAACAGAAATTATTAATTGTGTATAGCATATCAATTGAACAAATAATGAATAAACAGCACAATTTTGCTACTCACTTTCATAAAACCAAAGGTGAAATAGAAACCCCTGCTTGCCTAGTGAAGAAGATATAATATGCAAGCATAAGCTCAATATTAACAATTCTATTAGTAAACTGTGCAAGTCAAGTTGCATAAGAATTAAATTATTGGAGGCACCTGCATTTGACTTCCACGCATAGAGGCTGTCTCCTGTCGCAATTGCCTTAGAATCTGAAGTGCAGTCACTTTACAATAAGGACAAAGGGCAATTTAAGATACACAGTTTTTCACAGTTGACATCAGAATTCAAACACCCTCTCCCTCCCACAAATGATTTTTTTCTTATTAAACAACGCATAAAGCAAAAGGGTATGTTCCTAAGTTCTCACCTCTGGCTCTCGAACATTTTTTAGGACATAGTCGTAGAGGCCGGGAGTGAGACTAACAACCTGCTTATTGCCATAATTTTCATCACTGGCAATAACAAACTCACTGCTAGAGCAGCTTCTTTCAAGCCGTTTCCACTGGCATCTACATTTCCTGAAACTGAAGCAATAACAACAAGTAGCACTGCACTTCCACCTTTGTAGTGAGACATGAATGGCTCCCTTAGTAATAACCCAAGTTGAAGAAAATGAATGAAAGCTTGCATGTCCCAGTAGAGAAGTTACAGGAAGTTCATGGGGCAACACTAAACCCTGATGAAGCACCAAGTTTATTCTACTACTTTCCATAACCTTACAACCTTGTAGATAACAGCTTATCTTCCTCGTACTCTTTTGCCTTTTTTCTTCCTCACACGCAATTTTACAAACACATAGTTGGCATGGGACTAAGACCAACAGAGAGCACAATTACAAATAAAAATATATATTTTTATAAATTTATGACTCAACTCCATCTAATTTTATCAAACATGGGTTGATTGGATTCTGTCTTAAAAAATAAAAAACCTAACCGAGATACTTTTGTTGGAAGCTTAACACCAGATTTTGTTTATTGTGTTGAATAATTAATTTGGTTAAGTCAATTCGTTTGTACTCCTTTAAATATAATTAACTTAGTATTAGTTTATCTAGAAAATATTTTATTATTATTTTGAACCCTATTTTTCTATTATTATTTTTATTTAATTAAAAAACATAAAAAGATAAAAATATTTGATTGGTTGATTTTTTAAACTATATTCTTAATAAGAAATATTCATTAATTTTATCCAGCAATATTTTTAATGTATAAATAGGTTACTTAAAGAATTTTAATATAATTTTATTCGGAATAGATTGATTCACTTTGCATGGATATTTATTACAGAGTCTTAAGAGTTAAGACACATAACTTATATTGAAATATATTTTAAAGATAAAATTATACTAGAATTCAAAATAGATAAATTTAAAATCCTAATCAAATTGTTCCTCTCTTCGAAAATAGTTATCAATCGATTTACATATTACACAACAGTTAAAACAAATTATAAATACGATAATATAAATACTCCTAATTTTTATCATCAAAGTTATCTTCAATGTAGATAATTTATGATATATAAATGTAAATATTAACGAGCTAAAATAACTCGGTTTCAAGCTTTATCTTCTTCCGTATATTACCGAGGTCGTCAAGTAGCAATCAATCAACTGTTTATTTTAGTTTCAAAACTCCTTATATGTTGGAACAACAAAGATAGATCTGAGCAAATATATGAGATAAATTAAAAAAAATAAAAATAGATGATAGACAAATTTTTACTAAAAAACCATCTCTCTCATGTTACATTACATTCCCCTCAGACATTCTTATTCCAATTAATAGGTGTTAGGTCTTTTCGGATATTCAAAAGAGAAAAATACACTATAAAATATTGACACTATTCTTGATAAAAACTTAAAAAATATGATCATATTTTTTTATATATTACTTAATTCTTTTATTTTTATTTAATATGAGATTTAATTTACAATTAAATTACCCAATAAAAAAATCCATAATTACATTAAATTAAACAGCTATAATTTAAAATTTAATTACGAGATTTCTATATTAATTTTTTGCAGTAAATGAAAAATTGAAAGAAAACAAAAAGATGAATCGGGATTCAGAACTCCGTATTGAAAATAACTACACGAGATCTTTCACCTTTATTATATTTTGTTTTATGTTAATATATTAGGGCTAAATGTGTTGAATAAATTTTGTGCCCTTTGATCTTCCTCCAGGGTTCAAATTTGAGCTGCAGATAATTCCGAAAAAGAAAGGGATAACAATTTAACCAAAAAATTGGACGTAGACGTAAGATATGAGAAAATTGACATCTGTGGCTGAATTGCTGTCAATAGCATTTGGTCGTCACATATTTTTATATCAAAACATTATCTTAACAACCTTAAGAATTTATTATCAGATCTTTTGATATTGGACTATTATTCATTCATATACAAAAATTAAATAACAAATTTTACATTTATTTAAGTAGGAAAGGTGTGCAGGAAATGATACAACAACTGTTAATATATTAAAAATGGGAAAATATGTTTTAGAAATACAATTCTTCAATTTTCATAAATACTTGATTTAATAATAATTTTTTTATCTCAACGAAATTGATAAAAAGATTAAATGTAATTTTTCATTTTTTATATTTGAATTTAATATTTAGTAATATTTTTTATTATTATAAAATTAATAAGAGAAGTAAACTCACCCATTCTTTTAAGTTTAAGAACCAATCAATGATTTATAAAAACAAAAATTGTATTTAACAAAGAAATATAAGGGTAAAAACATATTTAACTCTAACTAAAATCATATAATATCAAAGTGAAAGTAATTTTCATGTAAGATTGCATTAGAGATGTAATAGAAGTAATATTCATACAATAGTTTCATTTTTTAATCACTTATGATTATAACATTAGCCCACTAAAATCTTAAAAGGTGGATGATATGACTCGAAATGTGAAATATCACCTCCCAAATATGAAACCAATCATCCGAGAAATAGTAACCATGTAAGTTTTTTTGAAAATGGGTAATGAGAAGTGATGTCACATATTTTCTTAGTAAGATGATATATGGCACTGCATATTTTACATTATCTATAGGCAATGGCCAACCCACTTGAAGAGGGTACTAACTATTCTTCTGTTTTCATGACTCCAAACGTATATGAAAAAGATAGGATCAATACAAACAGTTTCTCTCTATTTTTTTGGTTATTTATCTTTTTCGAATTTAGAGATGGAAATGATAATGGAGAAGAAAAGAGTGCTGTGAAACACACAAGGTTTTTGTGGCTGAGAACCACCTCACTTTGTTGATGAGATTTGGCTCAAAATAATTCTCACCTCCGAAAGCTCATCCACTTGAAAATTCCAATTCTCCTTCTTTTGAACCTATACACGTTACAACAAGTATGAGGGCCAACTAACTTTGTCTCTATTCCACCACGTATTTATCAACCCTTGCTATTTTTCACTTCCTTCTGTTTCTATTCCTCACTAGGAGCTTCTCTCCATTGTGCTTCTGCATGCACATAGTTGCATAGTTTTGGATACCAAGGTATGCTCTTGTTTCTCATCAGTTAAGTAGTTTGTTTCCATGCTCAACATGTCATCACTTCATGTGACCTTTATAACCATGCTTCTTTCTTAGACAGACTCTAGCAGAAATGAAGATTGAACAGTGTGTTTGTGTTTTGTGTATGCAATATTTCAATATTGGTCGTGTTTTCCTAACTGACTTTGTGCATGAGTTTAAGGCTCACGAGCTGAACCAGGTTTTGTGATGGGATAGCTCATAGCATCAATCTTCTTTGCATCTGCTTTTGTTCTTAATCCTTTTTTATTTATACATGCTGTTATACCCTTTTAAATACCATGCTTTTGTAGATATTTTAGAAGGCTTCAGCCAAGCAATGATGGGGGAGTATTCTAAGTTGAAATATTAGAGGAAAACCGTAGCATGTAGCTTTGATTTTCTTGGCAATACCTTTTTCTCATCTTATCCAGTATTTTTGTCCTTGAGTTTTAATTTCCATTATCCAAAATGTTTAGTTTTCTCCTAACCCAAAATCTAGGAAATATAAAGGAGATATTTTCCAACTTCCAATTATTTGTTTATTTGAAAATTTTCACTACTGAAATCTGCCACAAAATTAATTATTAAGATTATTCCAAAGTTTTGGATTGGTAAGGTAGTTTTCTTCCTCTACCAGCCCATAGTTTCTTGCAATATCTTAAACCTTATAGCTATAGATTATGATGCAAAAACTGATAGCTGAAGATATGCATATTTTTTGTGTAGAATTCCTCAAAAGGGTAGCATCAACAACCCGTTGTGAAAATGGAGATCACCAATGTCAGTGAGTATGAGGCTATTGCAAAGCAGAAATTGCCAAAGATGGTGTTTGACTACTACGCATCTGGTGCAGAGGACCAGTGGACTCTGCAAGAGAACAGAAATGCCTTTACCAGAATTTTGTAAGATTTATATTTTTACAGTGTTAGTTACAGAGCTATAATGATTAATTATGTTCCTTCCTTTGATATTTCATGTACCTGTATTTCTAAGAATATAAGCACATGTTGATATGCTAAAAATATGATCGACAAATATACATACAGGTTTCGGCCTCGTATTCTTATTGATGTGAGTAAGATAGACATGACAACTACTGTCCTGGGCTTCAAAATATCCATGCCAATCATGATTGCCCCAACAGCCATGCAGAAAATGGCTCATCCTGAGGGTATAATTGTTTGTACCTTAACATTTTCTTTTGGACTGGTAAATTTTCAGTTGTGGTTAGTGTGCATTTTGCCAAAAGGAAAGACTAATATGATTAACCAAACAAAGACCTCTGTCACTTTTAATATTTCAGAAGTTTTTTTCAAAGAAACTAAATTGCACTTTTTACTTAAGCCTTCATTGTTTCTTTTTTATTAGACATATAGTTCAATAAAACATCAAACATGTAGTGCCATCAATTAATGTCTTACATAATCATCACCTGTTTCATAGTTCTGTTATGTGACTCTATTTGTTATAGGCAAAAAGATTATACAGGAGTCAAATGTGATTGGTCATCAGTAATTCTGAGAAAATTCTTATCATCTAGTCATGATAAATGGATAACAACATTTGTGGCTTTTTTATTGGGAAATATTACAATAATAGGGTAGTAGCATGAAATTTAAATTTATTAACTTTTCTTTATATGGAATAGTTTAGTTCTAAAAGCCCTTTGCAAGCACTGTTAAACTAAAGCTGGATTTATGTTGGATGATGTATATTTTTTTATTGTGCAGGAGAATATGCCACAGCAAGAGCTGCCTCTGCTGCTGGAACAATCATGGTACTTTTCTTTTATGTTTATATTCCTATTGTAGTTCTTCACTTGATTGATCACCATATATTTTGGACAAATTACTTTTGCAAAAAGAAATTTACAATCACTAGTGAGAAAAATCCCTTCTTTATGAATGGATCAATTCCATTTGTCTTTTTGCTAAGAATATGTTATTTTTTCCCTTTTACATGATACCTTTCGCTCATTGTATTCTTGTAAATTTATTTGTTGTTTATCTATGCATGTCCATTGAGCTATGATATGATCTGTGTTTTTTGTTGATTAACATTTTGGTCCTTTCAGACTTTGTCCTCATGGGCCACTTCAAGTGTTGAAGAGGTGGCTTCTACTGGACCTGGCATTCGCTTTTTCCAGCTATATGTAAGCTAGAAAAACTTTGTTCAGTTCCATTTCAGTCTTTATTTGAATTTTTGGTACCATAGTTTTTCTTCCTTACGGTCTCTTGTTAGCATTTTTATGATGGGGTTATACCACTATCGGGTTAAATAAGGGAGACTACACACAATATGAACATATAAAAGAACATGACTTTACCTTCAATCCAAAACCTTAAAGCAATAGATTCTATCAAATGTGAGGCTTTTATTCACAATTGAACTATAACACTCCCCTTTCAAGTGTGATTTTCAATACATAGGAACACTCTCCCCTCAGATGGAAGTATTTCTTAACCATGAGTACTTCCATAATAACCCTTGCTAGGGATACACACATCTTAATGAGGTCTCTTACTAGTACTACCATTTATTACAATGGGACACGTTTTGCATTAGCAATAACCTTTACATTGTACTCGACTAAGCTGGTCAACATATTAACCATCAGCTCCGATGCCCACTATTAGGATTTTAGGAGGGGATTAACACCACTATTGGGTTTAACCAAGAGAGACTACAAACACAAGATAAACATATAAAAGAATACGACTTAACATTTAATCTAAAATCTTAAGACGATAGATTTGTGAGTTTTTCCAACTTACATATAATTCAACTTCACAATTTCTACCAATGAGAGACTTCTATTCACAATTAAATTCTAACGGATGTTCCTCTTTCTCTAGGTGTACAGGGACAGGAATGTGGTTGCTCAGCTTGTGAGAAGAGCGGAAAGGGCTGGATTCAAGGCCATTGCCCTCACAGTTGATACCCCAATACTAGGACGCAGAGAGGCTGATATCAAGAACAGGTACAAATCTTCCACTTCAAACTAGTTATATATTACTTTCTCAATGGATATGAGTAGCTTTTCTTTGAGTTTCAGCTGTATCCTTGCAATTAAAATTAGTTCTAAAACGTATCTCACAGATTCACACTGCCACCATTTTTGACATTGAAGAACTTCGAAGGATTGGACCTTGGAAAGATGGACAAAGTAAGATGAGATATCACATAATTGTTTCTGTAGGTTAATTTCCTTTTCTTTATCACTAATTTAATTGTTGTCTTGATCCTTTCAGGCTAATGACTCTGGACTTGCTTCATATGTTGCTGGTCAAATTGATCGCACACTAAGCTGGAAGGTATGTTAGATAATCAATAATTCTGTTCCTATAACAAAACAGTTTATTCAAGTAAATTATATCTAATCATAAATTGTCATGTATGGAAAATTGTTAATGACTTATTACAGTAATTTTAGAAGTCATACTCAATGATTTCTAATGGGTTGACAATGTAAAAAAAATTAATAGTGCACTACATAAAACTCAAGTGGCAAATCTATTTTCCCAATTCATTGATCTCATTCATAAATTGCTTGCAATCTGACCTTAGACAAATATTGAAAGAACATTTTTGCATCCGTCATGGGAGTGTAGAGTAAAAAGTTCAACTTTATCATAGTTTACATTTGGTTTCACAATTTTTTTGTATACTATGAAATTTACAAAGCTCAACTGAATAGAGTCCATCTAAATAATCATTGTGAACTCTGTAGGATGTGAAGTGGCTTCAAACAATCACCTCACTGCCAATTCTGGTGAAGGGTGTGCTGACTGCTGAGGATGGTAAGGAAAACCAGAGTTGTATTCATGTGTTCACCCTCTTCGAATATTTTACCAATGTCTTCATTTCAACTATGGCAGCAAGGATAGCTGTACAAAGTGGTGCAGCTGGAATAATAGTATCCAACCATGGAGCTAGACAACTTGACTATGTTCCAGCCACCATATCAGCCTTAGAAGAGGTACATTAACTTAAGTAGCGTCACCATCAAACTTCTACACACTCATTTAAGGCTGTTATATACATTTCTGTTGTGGAAACTTAGGTTGTCAAAGCTGCTGAAGGTCGTATTCCTGTATTTTTGGATGGTGGAGTTCGCCGTGGAACTGATGTCTTCAAAGCATTGGCACTAGGTGCCTCTGGCATATTTGTGAGTATTTCATGAACTCTTATAATTTTTGGCTTTTTTATATAGGAATAGCATCATCACATGTTAGTTCCCTTTTGATTTGTTATACTTTATTGAATTCTAAGTTCAGTTGTAATAGCCAAGAAACAAATTTGGATCCCATGTCCATATTATTCACTTCCATGTCATTTAATGAAATAAACATACAAAACCAAATTTAAGACCCTGCATATATGTTCGTATGGATGAAAAGAAAGGCCATATAATAATAAGAAGTAAAATAGAACATAAAAGGAACAAAACTTTCATTCCGCTGTTTAGATATGTTTAGGAAGGGATGGAAGTGAACAATAAAACAAGATAGAATAAATTTTTCTAATCTCCATTATATTCCATTTTATTTGTTTGCACCTATCCCAACATAACCTAAATCTATAATTTAGTCTTCATTATTTCTTTCTCAAATTTCAGTTCCTACTCAAGAAAAGGTCAAGTCTTTGAACAAATTTTGTGATGGCTTATCACTGTAAAAAAAGTTAGATAACAGTCATACTCCATTAGAAGGTGTTTTTTTATATCAGCAATGAAAACCAAAACTTAACTTCTACACTAAAATTCATAATTTTATCATAAATTTAAATCTGAAATGATCAACAAATTATTTAGCTTTCATTTTGTTTTTTTTGGTGGGCGGGCACCTTTGGTTTAACACACTTTTTAATATATTAATGTCAACACACTATTATTCATGCAGAAGGATCACTAAACAATGTGCAGCCTACATTATAGTTGTGCATCAAACACACATTTAAAAAACACATATATATTAGTATAGATACTCCTATATTAGTATGTCATCATAAGCATAAGAAACTAAACTATGGTGGTAACAGCTAACAAGGTTTGTTGTATATTAGATTGGACGCCCTGTGGTGTTCTCCTTGGCTGCTGACGGAGAAGCTGGTGTAAGAAAAGTGTTGCAGATGCTACGTGAAGAGTTTGAGCTAACCATGGCCTTGAGTGGTTGTCGTTCACTGAAGGAAATCACTCGTGATCACATTGTGACTGATTGGGACCACCCTCGCATTCAACCCCGTACCCGTGCGTTGTTGTGAAAAACTTGCTCCTCATTTGAGCCAAGTTTGCATAATGTGGTGCAGAACAATGGGGAAACACTTCTATATATGTTTCATGAACCTGTTCTCATCCTTCCTTTTCCTTTTCCTTTTCCCTTTTGGAGAACTCATCTAAGGTTTCTGTTTTCGAAAACTCTATTCTCTCTTTGTAAGCCTTATAAATCATGATACTTTGTGGCTACTGCTGCTGCATTCACTCATTGTATATTCTTCATTTTGAATAATTTATCAAACTTCTCTTCATGTTGCTAATTTTGTTACACAAATTTTGTGTAACAAAGTTTTATTCATAAATCTCATTAAAAACTTTTTCGTGTCATATACAAATAGTTATATATACATTTTTAGAATATTTTTAATTAATTATAATTATCTTATAAATAAATAAATAAATAAATTTGTAAAAAAAATAATATTGGTTTTTTTCAAAAGACTATATTCTTTATTATAAAAATAAGATTTGAAAAAAAAATCTTACAATAATAGTTAACATGATTTTTATATAATATAATTAATGATTATATACATAATACAATTAATTATATTATGTTAAAACTATATTTTTTTCATATTTGTGTATTTTCTTGGTTGATTAAAAATATTTATAATCATTTATATTATTTCTTATTAATTTTTTCGTATATAATAATATATTTGAATCAAATTAACGAGTAAGTGAATTAATATAAAAAAAATAGAAAAACTTTTTTAACTTATATATACTATTTTATTTAGTCTGTGTTTAGATTAAAGGATGAATTTGAGGGAGTAAAAAATGATAGATTTAAAGAGAGAAAAAATTGAAAGTGGATTGTTTTTTATTAAGGGAAAGATGGTAAGAAGTGTAAAAAAAATGAAAGAAAAGTTGATAAGAGTTTTTGAATAATTTGATTGATGTAAATGATAAAAAGAAATATTTAAAAAGGATATATATAAAATGACTAATTTATCTTTGAATAAAATTTATTATTATTATTACTTACAATATTATAATTATTTAAATTATTTTTTAATTATTATAATTATTTTATTAAAATAATTATCAATATTAATATAATAAATTTATACATTTATTATTACAAATATTATTATTATTATTTAAAATATTATAATGATACGAATTATTTTTATTTTTAATCTAATTATTATTAATATAATAATTATTATTATTTATATATTTACAATTATAATAATAATTATTATTAATAAAATCAATTTTATTATTATTATTAAACATAAAAATTACGTTTAATAATAATAATAAAATTACGTTTAATAATAATAATAATAATAATAATAATAATAATAATAATAATGAATTGATTCTATTATTATTGTTACTAAAGAATCGATCTTCATTCTAATAATAATAGGATAATACCTGAGGTACCAAGTGATTGATAAACTAGGGATTTTGGATCGGCCTTTTGAACATCGTAATATTATTGAGATGTGCAATATCACTGCTGTAGCACAAATTCATAAAAATTTGTGTTTGAATAATTAACATAAAATATAATTGATTCTCTTTAGTTAATCATCGATTTTTTGTAACGAGAATTTTCAATCAAAATTCTTGTAAGTGAAGAATAATTTTTCATTGTACAAATGTGAGAATCAATTTTCGTTAAATTAATTCATAAATAATCGATTATATAAATATTGACAATAGATTCTTTATAACCTTTTTTTATTCAAAGTCAATTTTCTTTACTTAGAAATTCAATTATCTATCACAAACACACATCTCACGCACAAATAACACCTCTCCCATGAAAATGATGTCATGTGAAACAAAATTATGGTTAATGTAAATAGATTCATTGGTAACAACTGTTTTAAGATGTCATGCACAATTATTCACGTGAGACTTATTGACAGGAGTAAGAATGTAAATGCAACATCTATGACCTGTGTTTGTTCACTCTTCTCCTAGTTATAGTGAGAGTACTTCATTGGCTCTCTCCCTTAAATCCACTCTCGCAAATCTACTCAAATCGTTGGATCCAAACAAACTTCATCCTTGCTCTTTCATTTACATAAAGATGACTTCAGTGGATCCAAACACAGGCTTAAGGAGTTTATTAATTTTATTTTTAGTATCATAACTCTTTTTTTTTATGAAGAATTTTGCTACTATGATTCTGATTCAAATTCCTTCTTACATGGATTCAAATTTTGATAAAACCTTTAATGTTCATCGTTCATATTACCTGCACTTAAATTAAATGAGCTTGTTATTGTATTAGTTTTGCCGCTTTTATATCTCACAAATTATAAGTAATTTTTTAACAATTTTAAGCGCAAAAATAAAATTGATTAATAAATTGACTCTTTATAATTAAACAAAAATTGGATTGAATGACAAATATTTAATTCATATAAGTGGATTAGTTAATTAATTGAATCCATTAATTATTCAAACTTAGATAAAAATTTTTAAAGAACTATAATAAGAGAATTATTTTATTATTGAAATCCTGCATTGATCTATTTTTATCTTCTTGTTTTTGGTTTTGAGTTCTATTTTATTTTTTAATTCTTGATTTACATTTTTTTAATCCCCAAATTTAACTTCTTTGGACATAAAATTAGAAATTGAATATATTTTAATATGTGTCATTTAGAAGAATGACTTAAGTTTATACTTTATATTACAAAATTTTTAGAAAAATTTAAAATATTTTATTTCATGAACAAAGTTAAAATCAATCAAGTTTCTCTTGAACATCATCAATTTGAACATCTAATCCATCTCCAACCTATTGATCATCTACATTAGCATGTTGCTCTTCATTTTAAGCATCAATCTCAACATTATCGAAATTGAGAAAGAAAAAACAATCATATCAAATTACCATTAGTTAGAATGTTATCTTTTTCAAGTATAATCTTCTTTATTAATACCTTTAATAATTTGGTCTTTCATGAACTACACGTCATGACTTATAATAAATTTCTTCTTAACATGTTATATAACTTGTAACATGTAGTCAAATTCATCCTAATTATAACAAAAAAGGATATACTGTCTTATCTTCGCATCTAACTTGGATTTTTATCCTTTGGATCATAAATAAATGTCTTGCAATCAAAGACACACAAATGATCATAATTGACATTCTTGTTAAATCAATTTTTTTCTGACACCTCAATATCCAAAACAATTATAGGACTAAGATTAATAATATGCACTATTACAAGCAATGTTTCTCCCTAGAAATGCTTAGGCAAATTTGCTTTAGAAAGCATACACCAAACTCTTTTCAACCTCATATTCATCTACTAGACTATTCAAATGAGGAGTTTTAGGATGAGCCTTTTCATATGTGATACCTTGCTACTTGCAGTATACATCAAAGGGTTCATAATACTCATAATTATTAGTAATACAAATACATTTTAACTTTTTGTCTAACTTCATCTCAACAAAAACATGAAATTCTTTAAACTTTTCAAGTACTTGGCCCTTTCTCTGTAGCACATAGATCCATAACTTCCTAGAAAAATCATCAATAAAAGTAAAGTGCACTAATAAAAGACTTTACCTTCAATGAGACACAAACATCAAAATGCATCAATTCAAGTAATACTAACCTTTTTAAGGGAAAATGTTTCTTGAATGATACTATAGTTTATTTTCGAGTCATGCAATAAGAATATTTTTCTAACTCTCCACCCTTCAATAAAAAAACATATCCTTTTTAGCTAAATAATTAAATCTTTTTTCACTAATATGACCAAGCCTTCAATGCCATAAAAATGTCTCCACATACATAACATCCATAGTATCCTTAGTAACCAAAGCTTTAATTAAAAATAATTTAGAAATTTTCTCCCCTCTAACCATAACCAAATTACCTGTAAGGAGTTTCTATTTACCAAAACCAAAGTTATTGTCATAATCATTATCATCAAACAAATGCACAAAAATAAGATTAAAACGAACATCTAGAGCATGTTTGACTTTTTTTAAGTAACAATTGTACTCCTATGTTGGTTTATAACTAAACATCACCAACACTAACAGCATTCGACTTATCATTATTACCCATCTTCAACACTCTAAAATAATCATAAATGTAATATGTGAATAACTCTTTCCTTATTGTAACATGCAGTGTAACACCACTATCAATTAACAATCTGCTCTCATCTGATACAAAATTAACATACTTATAGTTATGAAGAAGAATAAGATTATCACCTAGAGTAGTATTAATATGATTTTCATCATGATCCTTCTATTTTTGCTTGCCTTTCGTGTTTGTTATCATTCATCATATTCATTTTAAATAATGCATTTGAATCAACTTTATTATAATAATAACACTTCACATTCAAGTATCTTGACTTGGACTAGCTCTTAGTGTTCTCTTTACCACTCTTTGTTTTCTTTTCTTTTACTTCTTCCTTAATTTTTTGTCACAAGCACGTCATACTAAGAGGAAAAATCATGTGTCTTCCTTCTCATTTGCAAAGAAACAACACCATTATGGGCTGATTTTGTAATTGAAATTCAATAGTACCAGAAACTGTATCATCAAAATTGATACTCATTCTTAACGGTTGATCTAAGAGGCCTTGAAACTCATTCAAATTATCTACAATGGAAGAACTCTCTTTATACTCAAATTTATAAAGTAGTTTAACAAATACAACATATTGCTACTTAACTTAAAAGCATACAATGACTCATTTTCTCTCACAAACTTTAAGCATTTGTCTCATTTCCAACATGATTATAAACATTGTCTTTTACACATTATCGAACAAAATCACGCACTTGTTGGTATTCAAAGTCCCATAATTCATCAAACATAGAATATAGCTTCTGAGTAGCAAAGACTAAAAGATGTAATCTCTTCACAAAAGTTTTTCATCTTATCCTTCCACAAATGATTATTTGTACTATTTAAAGTAATCATATTTATATTTACTTCCATCATTCAAGCAAGTAACTTTAGCCTCAAATCAAAGAGTTCTA
The DNA here is from genome assembly GCA_963425845.1 of Sphenostylis stenocarpa. NCBI lineage: Eukaryota > Viridiplantae > Streptophyta > Magnoliopsida > Fabales > Fabaceae > Sphenostylis > Sphenostylis stenocarpa. Next base: position 49,981,017 of record OY731402.1, on the reverse strand, counting down.
ATACCACTTTGATAGGGAAAACAACAATAATAGATAATGAAAAGTACTAAAGTATGAAACGAAAATAATTTCTCTAACTTACAAGAACCAACAAGAAGTAACAACAAGCAGTGATAATGACAATTTGCAAGAAGACACAAATATTTTAACATGGGAAAATCCTCTTAATGTGAGAAGTAAAAACTAATAAGCATAAGCTAGTAGAGATGACAACTAAAATTATACCTATGGGGACCAATCCGTTTCAACTCGAGTTTGACAGATAAAAATTGAGTTGATAAGTGCAAGTGCAAGTTTGAGTTTTTTTTGTTTTTTTTTTTGTTTACTTCTTCCTTTATTTTCCGTGACAAGCACTCCATTCCGATCTTATCTCTGTCCCCATCCCAACTTTATATTTAAACCTAAATCCTAAAATATTATTTTTTTTTAAATATTTTCTTTTCTTTCTCACATTATATATAATATCATTTTTTTCTATATTTCATTCTCTTTACTTTTCTCGTATCCATTTTTCACTCTTTTATCTTTTTCAACTTCTTAAACTCATTTGTTCATTATATTATTCTCTTTCTCCCACCTTCCGCTCCTTCATATTTTCTTAATCTCTCTAATTAGTTTAGTTTTTCCAATCTTTTCAATCAATTTGAAAAATACAAAGTTAATTTTTCTTCATCTCTCTAAATATTTTACATAAATCGTAGTACTTAATATTATTTTATTTCTAGTTTATCTTTATTAGATTTTGTTATATCATATTTTCTGGATTTTATCACTCTTATTTGTCATATATCAAAATTTATTTTAATAAAATAATTATATTTTAAAAATTAAAAAGAATTAATAAATAAAAATTTATTATTTTGCACTAATTAAATAAGAATTAACTTATTAAATATTTTATTATAAATTATATATTTCATATTTATTAACATTTAAAATTAACAATTTAAAAAAACAATTAACTTGTACATATAATTAAAAGTTCAAATACAATCTTATAATATATATAATAATAATAATTACAATAAAAATAAAAATATATAAATTATATTAGTATAAAAAATGACTAAATATTTTTTAATATAAATATAATAAATTAAAGTATATATTTAATTAATGATAATAATTAAAAAATATAAAATTACACGTATTTATTATGTATATAAAATATTACATAAAAATGTTAAAATTAATTTATTATAAATATTTTTTTTAGAAATAATGTAGGATGGGTCGAGACGAGAAATTTAAAACCTAACGAAGATGAGATAAATACTTAATTTTTAACCTATAAGGAATCGAGGTTGGGACAAGATGGTTAAGAGAGTTGAGGGCAATGGTTGGGGAGACAAAACTCGTCCCGCTCTTCCCCATTGTTATGCTTACAAGTTTGTCAATCAAATTCCACTAAGATCAAATAAATGATACAAAAAGTTTATCAAAAACATAAATAAGTGCTTATAACCAATCAACACATCAAATCAATAAACCTTTCAAATTGAAGAACAAAAGAAGAAAAAAATCTCAATAACAAAACAACTGAACGAAATTGATTTCTCCCAACACAGACTTTCAATTTATGATCCCAACTGTCAAAATGTAAAACATCACATTAAGAATTTGTCAAATTTAGCCTAGCATACGAGGATGAAAGGAGAATTCAACGTGCTCAATTGATAACATTTTCAATTAGTTAGCATGACAATTTTTCCAAATTTATTGATATGGAAAAGAATTGCAAGTAATTGAGTTTATAATATCTAATATATAATGCATTTATAACATGAAGATACAAACTCTGAGCATAATTGTAAAATTGGCTAGATAGAGTGGATGCAAAAATCATTATCGAGAAAGTGTATGTGTATAAAAAAGTGTATGAAAGGAGAAAGAGAAGATGAATGTGAAAATTAATAAGATGATTATTATAAAAAGATCAGAACACTAGTACACAAGAAATGTTTATGTTTAATTAAGTTTTGACATTAACGCATGAGATGTAAATTTACGTTAGAGTAACTAATCAACATAATTTTACATCAGATACTCTATAATCTAACTTAAATTTATATCAAAATGGTATAAGAGTTGACATAAATTTATGTTTAATGTTAAAAAAAAGGCCAAAATTTCAATTTTAATAAAAAAAATTATTGTAGAAGAAGATGAAAACAAAACTTAGTAATAGATGAAACATTGTCAAGTGACATAGACAAAATAAGATCACAACAAGAATACGATACAATGAATGACAACAACATGCAACGTAAATAGACAAGACACCCACAACGACAACGACTTGAAGAATAAACAACAAAGGTGACAACAACAATGATAATGACAACAATAATGAAGGACTACGATATCAACAACTACAATAACAATAAAGAGAGAAATATTCAAAATCATAAACATGTCATAACGAGAGTGTCGCTATTGCTCATCGTACCCGAAAAACTCTCAAAAAGGTCCTCCTACTCTCACTGTCGCCACTCAAAAGAAAACTCTTACTAACATGAAGAAAATAAAGCCTTAAAACAAAATATAAAACGAAATTTACATAAAACCTTATGAAATTTAACGTAAAAAATAAAATTTACTTTCGATATATATTACATCTTACCTAAATTTCACTTTTTACATCAAATTATATATGATATGACTTAAAAAAGTTATTTTTAATTTAAAAAATATGGTCAAACTTAAAAAAAAAGTCGGTTTTAGTTTAAAAATATCATCACATCTTTTTATTGCATAATAACTAATATATTAAAAAAAAACTTAAAAAAGACTTTTTTATTAGTGAAATATAAGAGATTAAAAAGATATGTAGGATAAAATCATCACAGAATATTTTTCCTTTTTAAGACATAATATTAGTAGAGGGATTAAATACGATTTTAGGATAATGTCTCGTAAACAAAAATTTGTATATAAAAACCTCTTTAATAGAAATTATTTATTGATAAGTTTAATAAAATACTATTTATTAAAAATATTTTTTTAAATCAAGTGACATAAAAAGTTATTTAAAAAATTGTAAATTATTTTATCAAATGTCTTTAAAGAAAAAAAATGAGTTGTGTTATTTTTCTTAAATTTCGTTTATTAAAGCAAATTTGACTGAATTCTTTAACAATGATGTTACATAATAAAATCATATAACTTTAAATTTAGGTAAGTATAGAGAAAGACTTAAATAGAATTAATAAAAAAAATCAACTTAATATAGAGGTAATAGAATTAAAATAACCTTTCTAATATTTCTCTTCTGCAAGTGTTTTGTAAGAATTTTCTGATAATTATGCACGTCTGTTTTATCCAATTTCTACTTGAAACTCTTTTTAACATTATTAATTTCTTCTTCGATCATTTAAAGTTATATATAGTAATTTTTTTATAAAAAAATCTTATAAATACAATATATTATTTTAATATAAATTTTATTCTCAGTAAAACGGAGATAATATATACCATCACATATTATTTATCAGTTTTTTATCGACAATATGTGAAAAAAGAAATGATACAAGAAAATCTAATATATAAAATAATATTTTTAGAAAAAAAAGTGTTAATGGAGTATACTCCTTCTGACATTCTTAAAAAAGAAAAATGCAAATTTTGCTATTTCTCTTCTCCTAACAACCAATGCCCGTAGCAGAACTCAAAAGTTCTAGAGCATTCCAGTGTAGGACAAGAGCAACAAGCCCTTGAGAATCGAACGGCCAAGATGAAACAGAAGCTTCAAGACCAAATCCCTCGTCACCTTCGCGCATTGTAATAATAAAAACCTAATCCCTCACCCATTTCTATTTCCTCAACACTCCAAAGCCGTTCACGTTATCCACAACCACACTCCTCAACCCTCCTTAAACCCTAGCCATGGCTTCCACCTTCTCCGCAATGTCCTCCTACAAGCTCTCCTCTTCAGCTGCCATCTCCTCCTTCCCCTTCTCCGGCTCTCGCCGCCAATCCAACGGCGTCGTTCTCGCCAGAAGAAGCCGCAACGCCAGGGTCTCCGCCATGGCCAAGGAGTTGCACTTTAACAAGGACGGTACCGCAATCAAGAAGCTCCAGGTAGATGCACTGTACACTGCCTTGAAACGCGCGTTTTCAGTCCAGCAGTTGCTGACGTTTTGTTTTTGTTTTTCGCGTTTTGCAGAGCGGTGTGAACAAGCTCGCGGATCTGGTTGGGGTCACGCTTGGTCCCAAGGGAAGGAATGTTGTTCTCGAGAGCAAGTATGGTTCACCGAAAATCGTTAACGACGGTGTCACTGTCGCCAAAGAGGTACGCTGTTGAATTTTGTTATTATCTATGGTTATTTCTCTTTTTGTATACGTTTGAATTTGTTCAGGTGAATAGGATTTTATTTGAATTTCGTGTTTAGTGACTAGTTGTGTGAGTTTCTATTGATGTTTTGCTGAATTTGGTTTGGGAAGGTTGAGTTGGAGGATCCCGTTGAGAATATTGGTGCCAAGTTGGTTAGACAAGCTGCTGCCAAGACCAACGACTTGGCTGGTGATGGAACCACGACTTCTGTTGTTCTAGCGCAAGGCCTTATCGCGGAAGGTGTTAAGGTAGGACTGTTTGTTGTTTTATTGAAAATGTAGAATATTAGCTGCTTGGTTTGGGCTGGCTTGTTTGTTTTGGTTATTATCATGTAAATAGGCTTTAAATTATATCTATTTTCGCAGGTTGTTGCAGCTGGTGCTAACCCTGTGCTCATCACTCGAGGCATTGAGAAGACAGCAAAGGCTCTGGTCTCTGAGCTTAAAAAGATGTCAAAGGAGGTGAAGCATTTATCTACTTATTCAAATACCAAACATTGTTGTGTGTATGTGTGTAAGCATGATTATTACATGAAGTACTGAAAATTTCCCATTTTTAAATGTATTTGGTGTTTCATTAATGATTAATTAAATTGTTTTGCTCATGTTGTTAGTTGAGGCTTGATAAGGTTTTGGTTGGGTCGATTGCAGGTTGAAGATAGTGAATTGGCAGATGTGGCTGCAGTTAGTGCTGGAAACAATTATGAAGTAGGAACTATGATAGCTGAAGCATTGAGCAAAGTTGGTAGAAAGGGTGTTGTGACCCTTGAGGAGGGAAAGAGTGCTGATAACAGTCTGTATGTTGTCGAGGGGATGCAATTTGACCGTGGCTATATTTCTCCATACTTCGTTACTGACAGTGAGAAAATGGCTGTTGAGTATGAAAACTGTAAGGTGTGTTGCATTTGCCTGCGCTTCTTATAACTTATTTTTATTCTGACATCCTGCATAGTTATAATTTTGTATTGTTTGTTTTGCAGTTGCTGTTAGTTGACAAAAAGATAACCAATGCTAGGGATCTTTTCAACATACTGGAGGATGCTATTAGAAGTGGATACCCGATATTGGTTATTGCAGAGGACATTGAGCAAGAAGCTCTAGCAACTCTTGTGGTGAACAAACTTAGAGGATCGCTGAAGATTGCAGCACTTAAGGCCCCTGGGTTTGGAGAACGCAAGAGCCAGTACCTTGATGATATTGCAATCTTGACCGGAGGTCTTTAAATTTAGAATTTAATTGTTTTTTATTATGTTTTAACTTGGTAGTGAGAATTGGACTTTGTCTATCCTTTTTTTTTCAGACGTTGATAAGAATATGTATTTTTTCTCAAATGGTTTACAGGTACTGTAATCAGGGAAGAGGTTGGCCTTACATTGGACAAAGCTGGAAAAGAGGTTCTCGGATATGCATCCAAGGTGGTACTCACCAAGGATACAACAACAATTGTTGGTGATGGAAGTACCCAGGAAGCAGTGAACAAGAGAGTTGCTCAAATCAAGAACCTAATTGAGGTCTTTCCTTCTTCCCTCTCTTTCTTCCACTTTCCACTTGTCACAGAAAGTGATACACTTTTAACATGAGAGAAATACTTTTGTACTATTTAAAATGATTGATATACATACATATGGCTGGTTATATTTATGTCTACCGATTTGCATATGCAAAAATGCACATGAGTAGTCCTAGGTGAAATTTTGCACAGATGAGATGAGAGAATATATTCTTCATTCTTCTCCATATTCTAACTATGCCATTATTTACATTACAGGCTGCAGAGCAAGAGTACGAGAAAGAGAAGTTGAATGAGAGAATTGCTAAATTGTCTGGTGGTGTGGCTGTGATACAGGTAACGGACTCAATTGAATTGTGGTAAATCACTAGTTTGGTACTCTGTAAGGTATATAATCTAGGCAAGTTTTTGTACATGTGTAGGTTGGCGCACAAACTGAGACAGAGCTCAAGGAAAAGAAATTGAGAGTTGAAGATGCTCTTAATGCTACAAAGGTACCTTTTCTATCCCAAAACACTTGGATCTTTTTTGGATTCTGTTTCTGTAAGCTAATAGTTTGCTTTACTTTCAGGCAGCTGTTGAGGAAGGTATTGTAGTTGGTGGTGGCTGCACTCTGCTGAGACTTGCATCAAAGGTGGATGCAATCAGGGATAGCCTGGATAATGATGAAGAAAAAGTGAGTCATTTATGTGATATGGAGAGAATACACATATCTTGAATGTGGTGATACTTTTGTTTGGGTGCCGGGATATGCTCTTGATAAGGCTTTAAAATTTTGTCTAATTGTTGCAGGTTGGAGCTGATATTGTGAAAAGGGCTCTTAGTTACCCCCTGAAATTAATTGCCAAGAATGCTGGTGTCAATGGTAGTGTTGTGAGTGAGAAGGTACTAATATTTGATCCATTTAAAATTTCTCTTTTTCTATCAATGTGGTTGTGATGATGTGACTTGCGTTGTGGTTTAGGTATTGTCCAGCGACAATCCAAGATATGGATACAATGCTGCCACTGGAAACTATGAAGATTTGATGTCTGCTGGGATCATTGACCCAACAAAGGTAATTTGCTGTTAAGTTAGTTTCGAATTTACTGCCATGTGATCTGGTTTCGGGTTTAAATTATCTGATTATATTACTTTAAGCTATGTTTACACACTTGGGATTTGTTTACATACTTGCATTGAATTTCTTGTCTGGGATGTAATCATCTTAATTGCTTTTTCGTTCTAAACCTGAGCTTTTGGAAAGCTACACGAGTGTTTCATAGATGGGTTTAATTGGAGAATCTTGTTGGAATGCTAATGTATCTCTCTTCCGGATACCTGGAGTAAAGGAACTATTTAGGAAAGTGGGGCCTTTCCAGTTGTAGTTTAAAGCAAATGTTATCCAATTCATTTTCTTTTTTGGGGTGGGAGGAGTAATATTATCCATTTTTTTTCAGTCTGGGTGAATAACTATGTAGTTCTCATCTATAGTGACTGAAAGGCGGTTTTCTTTTTCCTAGGAAGCATGGGCACTTCCAAATAATAACTATGCTGTGTCAGGCTCCTTTTTCTAGAACATTGTTTTTCTTCTTTGACCATATATTCGTGTCAAGTTTATATATGTTTGTCTTAATTTAAAAATTGAATCACTACGTGTAAATGTTTTCTCGTATCTGTCTTGAGTTGTATCAGATCATCCTACCATCCTTTCTGAACAGGGCCATTCCGCAAGTTTCTGCTATCATCGTCTGTATAATAAATGATATTTGTGATTTGAAACTTTGAATTCTCAACCATCCTTCCACTCTTGTGCAGGTGGTGAGATGTTGCTTGGAACATGCAGCCTCTGTGGCGAAGACCTTCTTAATGTCAGATTGCGTGGTTGTTGAAATAAAGGAACCTGAGCCAGTACCTGCTGGAAACCCCATGGACGGTTCAGGTATGTAGTTTCCGAGGAGTACATCTTCCTTTGTATACTAAAGGTGCAGTTGGACTAGGTATATCTCCAATCAATGATAAGGAATCTTAAATTCCAAGGTGTTTCCGTAACAAGTGTCTGGATTTTAGGCATTTGACATGTACATATTGGTTTTTTGAAGAGATGAACATACCAAATATAGTTTACTGACCTTCGGTTTGTTTTGTCCAGGATATGGTCTATAGAGCATGGGGGAAGTTCATTGAGAACAAAAGTTTTTTTCTCCTATGGATGAAATGCAGAACCTGGTAGCCATTTTATTTGTAACGAGTCTAAAAATGTACGATGGATACCTCTAGTGTGGGGAACTAGATAGTGATGCATCCCCTACCCTTTATTAATTTTTTGAAGTTAATAATAATTTTTTTGCTAATTATTTCCAGATTTTATTTTATGATATAATTATTTTTCGCAGTTTTATGCAGTTCCAGCCTATGCGGGAAGTAAATATATACCTTTGCTGCTCCTTTACGTATCACATTTAGTTTTAAATATATTGTTTGTAGGTTTTAATTAATCAAATGACAAGTAGTGAACAGTTACTGGCGTTATTATCTTATTAGTAATATATGAATCATTCAACGGATATTTCACAAAATTCCTTGTATTAGTTAATGACGAATTTGAACTGTGGTATTATCTTTTCTCTCGAGCTTAGCATGACTTAGTATTTATCCTTTTCGAGGTGTGTGTATTTTGTTTGCATTTTAAAAGTGATGATTGAATTTTGTTAATCAACTGCAATGTATTCGTTCCACGTTTCAAAAAGTTGTTTTTGGTTCTTCAGTCATCTTTTTGAGACTGGAATAAACAATTATTAATTTTTAAGGCATAATATTGTTAGTCGTCCTGATGTTAAGTTCATTTAATAATATGGGTAAATTTGTTTTCTTAGCTTGTTCCGCCCCAAAGTCAATATTTTGAAAATGGGATCTGAAAATTGGTATAAAACCAATAAAATAAAATGAGGTAGGTTTTCTGGGTAGAATTTTCTAGTAAAAAATATAAAAATTAAAATAAATATACTTTTTTATAGAAATGTAATATGTTTTATTTATATTAATTCTATCAATTTTAAAAAATAATTATTTTATTATATATTTTTTATTTTAATAATTTTTAATAATATTTATAATTTTTGTTATTTATGGTCATTAAGATAATAATTTTAATTATTTTACTTTTTTATTTATAAAAATTTATTTTATGTTCATTTATTTGATTAGTTTGGTTTTAAAATTATTAGTTTGTAGTACATTTTTTATTTGTGATAGTAATATAGATTATTTTATTATAAAACTATTGATTAATATTATTGAGATTTTGACTTAAGCACAAAAGATGTATAGTACTTGACAACTTCGCGGAAATATTTATTTTACGGTTCTTTATATTTGATAGAACTGTTTTGCCTAATAGTACTCAAGATGTAGGAGATTGTCGTTTGAAAGGTTATAACATAGAATATTCAAATGTTAGGTATTGTATTTAATAGATATTAATAAGTGTTGAGAGTAGGTATAGTTAGATTTGATTACATTTTAATATGATTCAACTAATCGTTTGTTATCAAAGAAGTTTGAGTATTAGATTTCTAAGATTGATACGTGGTACTATCATAAAAATCACGATGAAGTAAAGATAATTAAAGTGGGAAATTGAGATTTAACTACTCTAAATCCAAATTGAAATATCGTGTAGATATATTTCTAATGTATTTATCTAAAAAAAAAGATTATTCAAAAAAGATTATTTGAGATTATTTCTTAATTCACATTAATCATTGACCTTTTTAAATGCACTAGAGAGAGAGTAACTTTAACTTTGTGTTTAGATATAATTATGATGATTTATAAAAAAAATAAACTATATTAAATATGATTTATTTTTATCCAAAATTATTTAATTTTATTAAAAAATTGAACAAGTGATTTAAATTTTGAATTTGGATTTGGATAAAATATTTTAATAACCAAATTCATATTTTATGGAACTGTTGAGAAAGAGAGTCACTGAGATAAATATGATAGAATGATAATATATCTTATGTTGTATAAGAAATTTTTATCTTATAATGGTTTAAATTAATCAAAGTATGTTATATGTATAATAATAGTTTTGTTCTGGTTTATCAATTTATTATTGTTTAGAATTGAAGTTAAAGATAATTTATATATATGTTGAGAGAATACAAATGCATTACAAGATAAAAACAAATAATAAGAACTCAAAGAATTTATGTTATTAAGTCAAAATGATTATATACACGATTATATTAGATGGTAGTTCTTATTCACTTAATTAAGTTTATAATTATATAAACATTTATAAATAAAGAATAAGTAAATAGGTCAAGTTTAATAATCATTCAGATTTCACATACTTAATAATATCTCATTTAGAGACTAATCACATCAAGTACATTCCAAGCTATAACACTTTAAACTATTACAATGCATTCTCAACAATTAACCATGAAATAACATCAATTTCTCAGTAGTAACCACTTTGGTCAACATATCTGCAAGATTATCTGACTCAAAGATCTTCTCTAAAAATAGAGTATTATCACTTATTAGTTCTTTAATGAAATAATACTTTAATTGGATGTACTTTGTTCTTGCATGAAAAATTGTAAGATGAATAATATTCTAACTATCGCTATAAAGATAACTGTCACATTGTTTCTTATCAAGTTCCTCAATAAAAATTCTTTAATCAAACCATTTCCTTAATGACTTCTAAAATAATCATGTACTTTGCTTTTGTGGTTGAAAGTACACGCTTTTCTAAAGTCGAGACACCTAACTAACTACTGTACCACTTACTATGAAGATAAATCCTGTAGTACTTTTTCTTGTATCTAAACAACCTTCCAAATTTGCATCGGGATATCCTTTCAAAATGACATCACTTCTTCTAAAACATATAATACAGTTTTAGAAGTACCTTTCAAGTAGCGTAACAATTACTTGACAACTTCTCAATGCTTCCTTCATGGATTAGACATGAATATGTTAACAACTTCTATTACATGAGCAATGTCTAGTCTAATGCATACTATTGCATACATTAGGCTATCAATTGTAGATGTATAAGGAACCTTATGTTAATTCATTCTATTATGTGACTTATGTGAAATATAATCATTAACCCAAAAGTGATTTAATAAAATATAAGGACCTATTGGTTATTATGAGAAGTCATAATAAAATAAAAATAAAAACTTACACTAACCAACTTGATGAACGTTAATTAATAAAGGGGATTAGGATTTTGTCTCTCGACCATAAAGTTTTTTCATAGTAAACCATTAGAAAAATATGACAGGAAAAAAAGACAGAAGGATAGATTGAAAAAAAGAGATTGAAAAACAAAGACATTGAAAAACGTATTTTCATTAAATATCTCTTATAGATCAATGTTAATTTCTTTATTATGATTTATGTTATTATGTGAGAATCATGAATATAAAAATATTATAAACTAGTTTTCTGAAATGAATAAAGAACGTAAGAAAAGCTACATAATGATTTATTTGTGGTATCGAGTCATTGTAGATTTATGATTATTCTCTTAAGATAGTTTTTCTCAAATTAAGATAAACTTTAATTATGAATTTAAAGATTTATCTATTAAATTAGCATGAACTTTAATTTATTCTCAAATTTGTTTTGGAACTCTAATTATAAGTTTTATGTTTTTCAGTGCAATTGATTTCAAATTGAAATTGTAAAATTATGAAGATTTGTAATTCGAACAAACAATTTCAAAATCCCGTAATTGAATTACAAATTGAATGGATAATTATGATGAAGGTAAGCATATGTCCGTTTCCGTTGCCACTATGCGTGATTGAAAGTCCCACTGTGTACGTGAATTGGTTTCACTTTGCTGCATGTCATAATAATCAAAATTATAAGTGTACATGAATTGGTTCTGTGCAGGCGACATGTTATAATAATTAAAATTGAAAAAGGCAAATCATGTATCCAATTTGCTGCATGAATTGGTTTAGCTATGCATGATTCATTTTTTTTAATCATTATAAAATTAATATAATAATTATTTGTTATAGATATGGTATATGTGTACATATTTATTAAAATTAATAAAAAATGCTATGAATGATTAATATCAATTAAAGATGTTATTTATTTGAAATTAGGCATGATAAATTTTGTTAGTCACCAAAGTAGTCAAAACTTTAAGGTTATTTGATCTCAAATTATTAATGATTTTATTTCAAAATTATTATTATTAATAATTGATTTATGGGTTAATTGAAATTCATTATTATAAGGCATTTCAGGATTATCTAAAGGTTGATTAGTTGTTATTATAATTAATGAACATGAATGTAGATAATTTTGTGTGCGTCACTAGTTTTATTTATATACCCAAAGGTGTTAGATAATTCTAGTGTATGGATATTTCAATTATCATTAATGTTATAAAATAGTTAGCGTCATTATGTTTGTGTATAAGTGGATATCCAAAGGAGAACATTAATATGCATATAATGATTATTTATGTTTAATTAGTATGCATATAATGATTAGCGTCACTTCGTCTGTTCCCGTCTTTAATGGGTTAAATTTCCCTGACTGGAGTGAACAAGTCCAATTTCAATTAAGTGAGTTGGATCTTGATTTGACTTTTCAAGTTGAAAAACTGATTATTATAATTGATGCTAGTAGTAATGAAGAGAAAACTCATTATAGAGTTTGAGAAAAATCAAACAAACTTAGTCTTATGTTTATGCGAATGAGTATAACAAGCAATATTAAGTCTGCTCTTCCTAAAACTGAGGACGTGAGAGAATTATGAAATTTGTGAAACTATAACACCATGAAAGACAAATGGAATGTGCATGAATTGCACAATATATTAGTCCAAGAGGATACCAGACTCAAGAACTTAGGAAGTCATTCTATTTATTATGTGAAAAATCAAGAAACTGAAAAGAAAGTTGTTAAGAAACATGGAAAAGACAAATGGCCATTAAAGATTAACGAGTCATTTACTAAAATTTAAAAGAAAAATGACAAATATCATTTCTACGGGAAATCTAGACATTTTTAGAAGGATTGCTTAAAGCGTAAAACTTGGTTCGGAAAGAAAGGTGATCATATTGCTGACGTATGTTTTGAATCAAACTTAATTGAAGTTCCCCATAATACTTGTTGGATTGATTCTGGATGTACGACTCATGTTTCTAATGTGATGCAGAGATTCCTTTCAACCCGAACTATAAACCTAAATGAGAAGTTCGTCTTCATGGGGAATAAAGTGAAGGTTCCAATGGAAGCTGTCGGGATTTATCATTTAATCCTTGATACTGAATATCACTTAGACCTTATGGATACTTTTTATGTATCTAGTATCACTAGGAATTTAGTTTCTTTGTTTAAGCTTGATGTTGCTGGATACTCTTTTAAGTTTGGGAATGATTGTTTCAGTTTGTTCAAGTGTACTTGTATGATTGGATTTGGTACACTTTATGATGATTTATATAAATCTAATTTGGATAATTTATATGCTGAAACTCTCATTACCTTACATAAACGTAGTTTGGTGGATGAACAATCTGTTTACTTGTGACATAAGTGTTTGGGACATATTTTCAAAGAAAGAATGCAAAGATTAATGAAGAATTAAATCCTTCCGGATTTAGATTTTACTGATCTGAATATATGTGTGGATTGTATTAAAGGCAAACAATCAAAACACACAACGAAGGTAGCCACAAGAAGCACTCACCTTCTTGAAATCATACACACTAATATATGTGATCCATTTGATGTAAATTCTTTTAATAAAGATAAATATTTCATCACCTTCATTGATGATTTCTTGCGTTATGGATATGTCTATTTACTACATGAGAAATCTCAAGCAGTAAATGCCTTGTAAGTTTATATAAATGAAGTGGAGAGACAATTAGACAGAAATGTGAAAATTGTCAGGTCAGATGGAGGTGATGAGTATTATGAAAGATATGATTAAAGTGGACAACACCCTAGTCTATTTACTAAGTTCCTTGAGAAACGTGGTATTTGTGCTCAATACAAAATGTCAGACACATCACAACAAAATGGTGTGTCAGAAAGGCGTAATCGAACCTTAATGGATATGGTTATGAGCATGTTAAGTAAGTCATGTTTACTATATCATTATGGATGTATTCTTTGAAAACTGCCAAGTATTTGTTGAACAACGTTCCTAGTAAAGCTGTTAAAAAAAACTCATTTTGAGTTATGGATAGGTAGGAAACCTAGTTTGACACACCTACATGTTTGGGGTTGTTAGGCATAAGTAAGAATTTACAATCCCTAAGAAAAGAAACTAGATGCAAGAACAATCGATGAATATTTCATTGGTTATCTAAAAAAATCAAAAGGATATATATTTTACTATCCTACCCATAGTACAAGAATTGTTGAAACTGGAAATGCTCGGTTCATTGAAAATGATGAAACTAGTGGGCGTGAAGCTTCACAAAATCTGGAGATTAAGGAAGTTAGAGTACAAGTTCCTGTAACTAGTACATATTCTTCAAGAGTTGTTGTTCCACATGTTGTAGAACCACACGAAATTAAAGAAGAACAACAAATTAATGATCCCAAAATTAATAATGAGCCGATAATAGAACAACCACAATAAATAGTATTAAGAAGATCTCACAGAGAAAGAAAGTTTGCTATTTCAAATGATTATGTGTCTTATTTACAAGAGTCAGAAAATGACTTAAGTATTAATAATGATCCAATTTTATTTTCAGAAGCCATTAATGGTGATAATTCTGACAAATGGTTAGATGCTATGAAAGATGAACTTAAATCAATGACACATAATGGTGTATGGGATCTTGTGGAATTGCCAGAAGGATGCAAGAATGTTAGGTATAAATGGGTCTTTAAGACTAAGTGTGACTCTCACGACAATATCGAACGTTACAAGACCCGACTTGTTGCCAAAGGTTTTACTTAGAAAGATGACATTGATTATAAGGAAACATTTTCACATGTTTCTAAGAAAGATTCTTTTAGAATTATCATGACATTAGTAGCTCATTATGATTTTGAGTTGTATAAAATGGATGTTAAAACTCTCTTTCTCTGAATGAGGATTTAGAGGAGGATGCTTATATGGACCAATCAGTAGGGTTCATTGAAGAAGGAAGGGAACATATGGTGTGTAAATGTAAACAAGGTTCTCGACAATGGTATCTTAAGTTCAATGATACTATTCTGTCCTTTGGACTTAAGAAAACACTGTTGATCGGTGTATATATCTGACAGTCAGTGGGGGCAAGTTTATATTTCTGATTCTGTATGTTGATGATATCTTGCTTGTGACTAATGATCTTGGTCTATTAAGTGAGACTAAGAAGTTTTTCTCTATCAACTTTGAAATGAAAGATATAGGTGAGACATACTATGTGATAAAAATAGAAATATTCCGTGATAGATCACAAGGACTATTATGTTTGTCTCAAAAAGCATATGGTAATAAAGTTTTAGAGAGATTCAAAATGGATAAATGTCCATCTCCCGTTCTAATACAGAAAGGAGACAAATTTAGTCTCACGCAATGTTTAAAGAATGACTTGGAATAAAAATAAATGGAAAATATTTCTTATGCATAAGTTGTTGGGAGTTTGATGTATGCTCAAACATGTACGAGGCTAGATATTAGCTTTGCAGTTAGTATGTTGGGTAGATACCAGAGTAATCGTGGACTAGATCATTAGAAAGCTGCAAAGAAAGTCTTAAGATACTTACAAGGAACAAAGAATCACATGGTTACTTATAGGAAAGTTGATCACCTTGAGGTGATTGGATATACAAATTCGGAGTTTGCTGGTTGTATGGATACACGAAAGTTTACATTTGGTTATGTGTATCTTTTAGTTGGAGGAGCGATTTCATAGAAAAGTGTGAAGCAGTCCGTCATTGTTGCATCTATTATGGAAGCTGAATTTGTGGCATGCTTTGAGGCCATAGTTCAGGCTAATTGGTTGTAAAATTTTATTTTAGGACTTGAAGTAGTCGTCAACATTGCCAAACAACTAAAAATTTATTATGATAATTCCACAATAGTCAGTGATGGATCTTCTTGGGAACTGAGGGAGGCCGTGACCCCCCCAAAGTTTTGTAACTCCCATATAGTTTATGATTTTGCCCTCCCAAACTTTAATATATTTAATTGTATTTTATCCTCTTAGCCTCTCATCAGTTTTGTAACTCTCATATAATTTATGATTTTGTCCCCCAAACTTAATGATCATTTTATATATTTACTTATACATTTATAATTTTATCCTCTCACCCTTTCATCTTCTTTCACCCTTTTATATTTATTTATTATTTTTTAATAATATATTATTTGGCTCCCCAAAATCAATGGTCAAGATCTGACACTGATAGTAGTCTTCTTTTCTAAGAACGATAAGTATTCCAATAATACTAAGCATATTAAATTGAAATATTTTATCATTAAAGAAGAAATTTAGAAATGAAGAGTGTCAATAAAACATATTAGCATTGATCTTATGATTGTTGATACTTTAACAAAAGAATTATCGCCTAAGTTGTTTGTTGGTCATATTCTGAATATGAGTATTATATTTACTAGTGGATGTTGAATGTTAATGTTATTATTAATGCTTATGTGACACTTTGAGATCTTTAATGTATAAGTTTCTGAAATTTGTATTTTTATTTTTATTTTTTCCTCTTTCACCTTTTCACTTTCTCCACTTCAACTTCAAACATTAATTTTCTTTAACTTTCATATTTCTACCTTCTTCTTTATCACTCTCACATTTTTTTCTTTTATAATTTCACCTTTCAACATAAAAATTGTAACTTTTTCTCTTTAGTTTTCACATTTTTCTTGAAGTAAACAATTTTTTTAATTATTTTTGTTTGCTATTATATCATATTAATATGTTTATTATTTGTTATCAATTAGTTAGTTATTTTAATATTTTATGATGTTCAATTTTAAGGTTAAAATGCGAAGAAAAAAATTAGGTTGAGTTTTAGAAATATATAGGAAAAAAATTATATACTCATTTTTTTAAGAAAATAAAAAAATATATGATAAAATAAACTTTAACTTCCTAAATTTAAATTGAATGACTAATATTGAAAATATTAAAAATTACAATATAAGTAATATAAAAATTGACAATTTTATAATATGAAATATTAATGAAAATAATTAAAACGAATTTGATCTCGTATATTTATTTTATGTCGACGTTAAATATACATTGATGATATATAGTTTGTAATATATATATATATATATATATATATATATATATATATATATATATATATATATATATATATATATATATATATATATATATATATATATATATCAATCTAACCTCATAATTTTTTTTTCACCACTAGATACAATTGATGTAATTGAGTCCACGGAGTATGCTAAATTTCTTATTTTTCTACCTTTAGGTTGATTTGTAATATTAATTAAAAGGTTAAAAATTAATGACATCTTTTTTTTTTCATGTAACTTTGGTTAAAGAAACTTTAACCATCCACATGACATGTGTGATTATTGTGAATGGATGAAGAGAGCTTCAAAGGATGATTTATCCTAGGTTACAAATGAGGGTCTTCTACCATATTCATCAAAATTAGAATGCTCAAGGGACATAACATTAATGTAGTGATGATAATTAATGACGGTTAAATTTGGTCTACCACGCCAGCTTAAGATTTGTCGTTGATGGAGTCATCGTTGTTTGTAAGAGATACAATGACGGGTCTTTGTAAATAACTGTTGTTGTATCCGTATTATACAATGACGAGTGTGACCATACCCGTCATTGAAACTTTGCGTCAAACATGCATATGACGACGACTATGATATTAATTGTTGTTGTATCTTGTTTTTTTTTAAAGAACAATTTGTTTTAGGTTCTTTCCCATTTCCTACATATTCAAATACACAATCTAATATAATACAAATTCTAGACATGTTTACAGTACATACAAAATCATAAATATATACAATACTTACTATATAATATTAGTTTTACTAAAATCTTACAAAGTCATTGTAAATCCTACAATTATGATTAGTAACTATCCTAAATGTACAAGAATGATCAGTCAACTATCCTAAGGTTCAACCATAAAGTCAAGAAACTAAGTTATCTTAATGAATTAATTGTGTTGATGAAGTAAGTTGTCCATGTGCGTCTAATATAATGTATGACATCTGTATCCATGAGAAATGTGTCCATGAAAAATTGCAATATGGTAAATAATTTTTCATAAGTATCATTATGGTACCTAATCATCTTTAAATAAATATTAATTGTCTTTCTACCATATTTCAATTGCACATAACTAGTATTTTATTCAGAAATGGGACAAACTTTATGACCCTTCATACTATAACCTGACAAGTGTCCATATGTAGGAAAATCATTAATAGTGTAAAATAACATGGCATGCATCTTGAAAGACTCACAATAAAATCCGTCAAACACTTCAACCCCTTCATCCCACAACAGTTGCAAATCTTCAATCAATGGATGAAGATATACATCTATTTCATTTCCTAGTTGTCTTAGACCTGAGATCATCATAAATAACATCATGTATTTACGTTTCATACACAAGCTTGGAGGTAGGTTGTAAATAAATAGCAAAACAGGGTAGGAACTATGATTAGTACTAAGATTACTAAACAAATTCATTCCATTAGTAGTCAATCCAAGTCCAAGATTTATTTACTTAACACTGAATTCGAGAAACTCGTTATCAAACTCTTTCCATTGCATAGAGTCAGCTGAATGATGAATCAATCCATCACATGTCCTCCCATCAACATGCCATCTAAGGTTTTTAGCATCTTTAGGATTCACAAACAAACGTTTAAACCTTAGAATTATTAGAAGATACCAAATGGACTTGGTAGGGCGTCCCTCAACAGTAATGTCCTCACTACTGTCTTAATTATTATCTTTGACTTTGTGTTGAATTATTGGCAAGCGTACCAAAATTATCAATTGCAGTATAGTATTTCGATTAAATAAAAGTCGATCCCACAAGGAACAGTTTCAATGAAAATTCCCAATTATGCTTACTAAGTAGATTAAACAGATTGAGTTTTGCAAATAAGAGTTGAATTGAAATTGAATGACAAAGAACTGTAAATTGTTGAGAAAATATCAATTAAAGGTACTTAGGATTGACTTCCTTCCTTATCCCTCTTTTGTAATGGCTATGTCAATTAAGAACGTCAATTAACCTAACAATGTTGATGCCACCTACTCAATTCATCCATGTTGATTCCTCACACATGAAATTCATAAGAAAACCTAATAAATGTTGATTCCTCACACAATTAAGAGATTTCCCAACATTAGGTTTAGGGTGTTTAAGCAATTGATACATTCAATCCATTCCTGACAACTAACGTAACAAATATTCTTACCGTGATCTAGGGTTCAAGATATATTTTCCAATCATACCTAAAAAAATCAAGAATAAATCATTCCAAAGTATAAAGGATAAGAATAACAATATCAAAGCATAGATTAATATCTCAAAATATCACCATGATGCAAAAGAGTTCAAAGGAAGTGCACTGAATCCTAAGAGAATGAAGTTAGCCACTCATGTTGGCCATTACAATGCTCTAATTGATGAAGAAGTGAAGAATTAATGAAGATTAGACGAAACCCTAACAGTAGTCGTGTCTCCTCTTCTCCAAGACTGCTTCCTTTTCTCAAAACACATCTTATCTTTTTATAATTGAATTTGGGTCGGGCCTCACATCATTCATTTGCTTAAGCGTTCTTCTTTCTTTCAATTTTTCTTTAATTATGTTGACAATTATGCTCCTTACTCTTGTATCAAGGTATTCTCGAATTCATCCTATATTGGGAGAAAAATAGATTAGAATTAACATAAGTTAAATGGTTTCATAACAATTTAAGGCATAATGATATCAACTTTTTACCACTTAATAACTCCCCCCAACCTAGAATCTTGTTTGTCCCAAGCAAAGTAATTTTTCCAAAACAAAACCATCGCCTATTATCATTTTCTCTTCTAGAACCACAACATAAAAATTTTCAAAGGTTCCAAATGAAAATAGAACATATAAGCATTCAAGTTATAGAAACCAACAAAGAATAATTAGTCCTCAACTATCCTCAGAGAAACATGATCACTCAAAAAGAGTTATATATACTCATCTCTAATTCTCACAGGTAAGTGTTTATCTCATTCAATCACTTCATTTAGACAATCCAATATTGATAATCATCTTCAAGTAATCAACATTTGTTAAGCAAAACTTAAATCAAAAGGTCTTTTGAGGCTTGTAATGAGGCTGGGCTAAGAAAGAATTATTGGTTTTTTTGGGATAAACAAAAATATTTGAGAAATTCAACTCATATGAATGATTCTTGATTAACAATTCTTTAAGTCAGGTTTCAAACTTCATGCTTTTGTCCCTAACACAATGACAGTGAGTTAATGATCTCACAAGTTATTATTCTCCCCTTTTGACTTCTTTTTTTTTCATACTTTTGTATGTATCCTTTTTGGCTTTGCCATAATTTTTAAGCTTTGCTTTTTCTTTTCCTTTACACCTCTTTTTTATTTTTTATTTTTTTTAATAACACCCCAATAATACCTGTAGGACAACAAGCAATACCCAATAATAGGAAAAATGTGACATTCATACTCATTTCCTTTCTCAAATATAGGAAGGTAGATAAATAGTGTTTAGGATTAAGGGTTCTGTTTAAGAAACAATATTATTTTTGGATCAGAAGGGATTCAAATGGATGTCCTAAAATTAATGCAGGGTTGACTATTTGGCTCTGGTTTAAATCTACTACAAAGAAAAAATGTCTTTACCATTTTCAAGTCTTTCCAACATGTAATCACATCAAAGAATCAACCAATATCAGTTATCAATCACAAAGTGTTGACACTCAATTTATCTGTTTTTGGTACTTTACTCACCTGGGTTTTGGCTAGCTTCTCCAATTCAGTTAATTTCCTAATTCTCCTCATCAATTCTTTTTCACTATCATACTCATCATCCCAAAATCACTTGTTATTGGAAACAATCAAAATGAATTTTCACGTTCTAGATTTGAATTAGACAATAATCCATAATCTCATATATGACTCTAAACAAATTATGGGACAAGGGAATTCAAAATCTAAAATAAAGCAATTAAAAACATTAAATTAAAAAAAGGAATTAAAAACAAAGTAAGTTTCCTCCCTCATTTTCTTCACTTGTCATCTCCTCCTTATCTTGTGCCTCATCCTCAGCCGCAGACTTTCTCACCCCCTCCGAAAAGTTGGACTGTCGCCAGGCCATTGAAGTAAGGCTTCAAAGTCTTGAGGAGAAGTTCACTATGTACCTGGAGCAATCTTGCAAAGAAAGAACATAAGAAAGAAAAATGCACAAAAAAAACTTAAACTGCAAAAAGAAAAATAACAAATTCAAAACATTGGGTTGCCTCTCAGGAACGCTTGTTTAACGTCTTCAGCTCGACGCCTATTTGCTTTAAGGCTCATGCAGGTGAGTGATCAAGGTGATATATACGCATTCTCCATCCCTTGACTGTCCTTGTGGGAATGGATTTATTCTTTTCATTGCGAATAACCTTACAACTGTCAGAGATTGGATAAATCATACCTGCTTTAGGAGGTTTCAGTAACTCTCTTTGAATAACTTCCTTCATAGTCAGACTAAGATGTCTTTGGGGTTGTGCAACATGCTTGTAATCTTGTTTTTCAGTTGAGATGGGTAATTTCTCCAAAGTATCTATTCTGAGGCAATCTTTCTTGTCTTCCGGTTGTTGTACCGCTTCAAACAGATTAAAATTAACTTCATCATCTCCACTTCTAATTTTCAACTTGTCCATGTCAACATCTATAATCACTTTGGCAGTCTTCATAAATGACTTTCCCAGGATCAATGAGACTTCCTCATTTTCCTCCATGTCCATAATCACAAAATCAACAGGAAATATGAATTTATCCACTCTAACTAAAACATCTTCTACTACTCCATAAGGAATCTTTCGAGATCTGTCAGCTAGCTGCAATGTCATTTTTGTAGGCTTTACTTCCAAGTCTCCTATTCTTTTAAGCATAGACAAAGACATTAGATTTATACTAGCACCCAAATCGAGTAATGTCTTACCTACTTGTAATATCCCAATTGTGACTGGTATAGTGAAACTACCAGGATCCTTGGACTTTTGAGGTAATGATTTCTGAATTATAACGCTGCATCCTGCTTCTAGCTCCACTGTTTCTGTAGTAAATCTCCTTTTCTTAGTTAACAACTCTTTCACGAATTTTGCATAAGTCTGCATATGCTCCATAGCTTCCATAAATGGAATATTAATCTATAAATGTTTGAAAATATCCATGAATCTTGCAAACTGTCTTTCTTTATCTTTCTTTGAAGGATGACGAGGATATGGTAAATCCTTTAGTTGCGGTATTTGACCCTCATCTTTCTCTCTCTTTTTCTCACTTTTTTTTATTTTTTCTTCTTTTTCAATATTTTTTTTTCTTTTTCTATACTCACTTTTATTTTTCTCTTTTTCTCCTTCACACTCATCTTTCTTTTTTTCATCCTCTTTTTCTTGTAGGATTTCCTTCTCTACAGCCAGGTTCTCACCAATCCCTTCTCCTATAACTTTACTAATCCTTGTAGTTATTGAATTGCATTGCTCCCTGGGGTTTGTTTGTGTATTAGCTGAAAATTGTCCTCCTTGTTGCTGCTTAGATAATTGCTTAGCCAGTTGGCCTATCTGAGTCTCTATATTTCTGAATGAACCTTCAGTATTTTTCTGATTAGCCATAATATTTATGAATGAAGCTTCAGTATTTTGTTGATTATCCATAGTGCTTTGCATGAATTTTTCTACAATATCCTCCAATTTACTTATTATGTTAGGTACTGAAGGATAATGCTGTTGCTGCTGTTGATATGGGGGTTGCTGATATGACTGTTGTTGAAATGCAGGTTGTCTAGTAGATGAGCTAACACCTTGTTTCCACCCAAAATTCTGATTCTGATTCCCTCTCCATCCTTGTGCAGTATTATTCTGATAATTGTTAAGATTAGGAAAATTACCTTGTCTGCCTTGACTACTACCTTGGGCACCCATATAATTAGCTTCTTCTTGTTGAATAATTGTTAGTATTATTCTCAATAGTGATTTAAATTTCTCCCATGCTTCACAAAATTATTCATCTGCTCCTTGTCTGAAAGAAGTGATGTCAGATTTTGCTTTGATGTAGCGGGATGGTGGGAAAAATCTGTTTAGAAACTTCTCTTTTACACTACTTCAATTAGTCAAACTCTGATTAGGATGTGCTTTTAGCCACTCCTTTGCCCTACCTGCCAAAGAAAAAGGAAATAATTTCAAATATGCAGATTCAAGATTTGCTGCTCTAAATCCCATGGTACCAATCAACTCATAAAAAGTAGACAAATGAATATAAGGGTCTTCATGATCCAATCCAGTGAATTGATGAGCATTAATCAAGCTTAAGAAAGCTGGATTCATCTGCAATGTATGATCATCCGGT
Organism: Sphenostylis stenocarpa; assembly: GCA_963425845.1. Lineage (NCBI taxonomy): Eukaryota > Viridiplantae > Streptophyta > Magnoliopsida > Fabales > Fabaceae > Sphenostylis > Sphenostylis stenocarpa. The sequence continues at coordinate 49,957,583 of OY731402.1, read as the reverse complement.
ATGACAATGCTAGAAAAGTGTCTTGGACCTTGTTGCATAGCACAATTTCTAAGAGTTCTTCTAGGTGGATTTGCATTTGGGTTTTGATTTGGATTTATATTGGCATCTGGATTCGGATTCAAATTTGCTCCTTCTTCCACCATATCTTCTATAATTGGGTATGGTAAATCAAGTATGAAAGAAGAATTAGCAGATTCTCTTGTGGCTTGTTCTTGAGTTTCCCTTCTTCTTCTACCCCGGTTCCTCGAGCTGTTTTTTCAATCTTCGGATTAAATTATAACTGCTTTAAAGATACCTGTCCTCTTAAACGCATAAATCAAAAGAGTAACTCAAGCAAAGATTAGCACAAAAAAACTAAAACTGAAAAATAAAATGAAAACAGAAATAAAAATAAAATAAAAATAAAATACTCAATAAGCTAAACAAAGAATTCTCAAAGAACACCGTTCCCCGGCAACGGCGCCAGAAATACTTATTGAATTATTGGCAAACATACTAAAATTATCAATCGCAATATAGTATTTCGATTAAATAAAAGTCGATCCCACGAGGAACAATTTCGATGGAAATTCCCAATTATGCTTACTAAGTAGATTAAACAGATTGGGTTTTGCAAATAAGAGTTGAATTGAAATTAAATGACAAAGAACTGTAAATTGTTGAGAAAATATCAATTAAAGACACTTAGGATTGACTTCCTTCCTTATCCCTCTTTTGTAATGGAATGTTGATGCCACCTACTCAATTCATCCATGTTGATTCCTCACACATGAAATTCATAAGAAAACCTAATAAATGTTGATTCCTTACACAATTAAGAGATTTCCCAACATTAGGTTTAAGGTGTTTACGCAATTGATACATTCATTCCATTCCTGGCAACTAACGTAACAAATATTTTTACCGTGATCTAGAGTTCAAGATATATTTTCCAGTCATACCTCAAACAATCAAGAATAAATCATTCCAAAGTATAAATGATAAGAATAACAACATCAAAGCATAGATTAATATCTCAAAATATCACCATGATACAAAAGAGTTCAAAGGAAGTGCACCAAATCCTAAGAGAATGAAGTTAGCCACTCATGTTGGCCATTACAATGCTCTAATTGATGAAGAAGTGATGAATTAATGAAGATTAGACGAAACCTTAACAGTAGTCGTGCCTCCTCTTCTCCAAGACTGCTTCCTTTTCTCAAAACATATCTTATCTTTTTATAAGAGAATTTGGACCGGGCCTCGCATCATTCATTCGCTTAAGCGTTCTTCTTTCTTTCAATTTTTCTCTAATTATGCTGACAATTGTGCTCCTTACTCTTGTATCAAGGTATTCTCGAATTCATCCTATATTGGGAGAAAAATAGATTAGAATTAACATAAGTTAAATGGTTTCATAACAATTTAAGGCATAATTATATCAATTTTTTACCACTTAACACTTTGTCATGAGATATCCCACAAATTGGACATCTTTTCAACTTTTCCAACTCATTTCTATATAAAATACAATCATTAGGACATACATGTATCTTTTTATACTTCATACCTGTCGCCGCCGTCAGAAGAGGCGGTCAGAGTGACGCGATGGTTTTGAATGACTCGCGTTTTTTGTAAAGATGGTCTACATTCTTAAGATGTTCGATAACCGAACTGATCTTAAGAATGCAGTTTTTGAAAAAAGGTTCTATGGAGTCGCCACCAATGTTTTAACCTTAAACATTAAAAATGGTAAAAAAGGCGTTGATTTAAAAAAAACCAATGTGGTCAGCAGAAAAGAAGTCCAGATCTAAGTTAATGTGGTTATGTTGGCCCTTAAAATCCTTAAAGCCTTCAACATGGTTTTCCCCATAGGTCCTCCCAGGCAAGCATAAGGCTCTTACGATGTCATCATCCCTAAAGTACATCTTAGTTAGACGTCTACTATTCCTGATGACCTGGAAATCACAAATATGGTCTTCCTCAAGAAAAAGTGGATTCTCCAGCAGATCATTAATGACGTTCCTATTATACGGAACCCATCTGCCTCTCACTTTGGAACGCGCTCTGAATGGCTCACCTTCAACTAGGAAGGCGTTGACATAGAACTCCTTTACAATCTCTGGATCATATTTGGGCATTGGGAGCGCCAACTGCCTCCAATTTCGGCGGGTTAATTCATTATTGAATTCTGGATACTCACCCTCATTCAATTCTACTATTCTTTCTGGAATGAAGGTCCAGTTCTAGATTCTGTCAAACCTTGCCTGCCTCTCAACATCCCTAAATCTTCTTCTATCAATATGAATGCTTATAGGCTCAGTCCTTGGCCTTTTTCCAACAGCCCTGGATGATGAAGCACCTTGAGACTCTTTTCTTGGACCCAGCACAAGTATCACAAAACACGCAGAATAATGCAAGAAAGGGTGAAATTTGTGTACTGGAAGTTTGGATTAGAGAGAAACTTGTTTGGGAGAGAGTGGGTTTTTGAAAGAGTTTTGTAAAATGAAAAACTGACCCACTCCACGTGTTTTTAAAAAACCAGATCTAGGCACTTTCGCTCAAGCGAAAATCAGTGTACCTATTATTCGCTTGAGTGACAAAAAACAGAGAGAAACAACTAACATTTGCTTGAGCGAATCTTGTGTCGCTTGAGCGAATGTGTGTGCAAAAAATTTATTTTCGTTTGAGCGAAGAAAAACAGAGAGAAACAACTAACATTCGCTTGAGCGAATCTTGCGTCGCTTGAGCGAATGTGTGCACAAAATTTTTTTCCGTTTGAGCGAAGAAAAACAGAGAGAAACAACTAACATTCGCTTGAGCGAAACTTGTGTCGCTTGAGTGAATTTTAGTGAATTTTTACTTGGAACATGAAATTCAAATGGAATCCAATGATTAACAACTCAAAAGCAAAAAGAAAATAAATTAAAGATAAAACACTGGGTTGCCTCTTAGGAGTGCTTGTTTAACGTCTTCAGCTCGACGCCTGTTTGCTTTAAAGTTCATATAAGTAGATAATGAGGTGAAGCTTATCCACTGCATCTCCCAAATATGCCTTAATTCTCTGCCTATTAACTGTCCATATTCTTCCTGTTACTGGATCTTCCAATTTCACAACACCATAAGGCCTAACAGATCTTACCACGAATGGACCTGACCATTTCGATTTCAGTTTCCCAGGAAAAAGTCTTAGTCTTGAATTAAACAGTAAAACTGACTGACTTGGATGAAATCTCTTTTCAGAATTTTCTTATCATGATATGCCTTAACTTTCTCCTTGTATAACTTGGATGATTCATATGCATTAAGTCTCATTTGTTCTAATTCATGCATATGAATTTTTCTTTGCTCTGCTGAAGCTTTTGGGTCAAAATTTAAAAATTTTAAAGCCCAATATGCTTTATGCTCCATTTTCATTGGAAGATGACATGACTTACCATATAAAAGTTGAAAGGGAGATAACCTAGTAGGAACTTTATATGCAGTCCTATAAGCCCAAAGTACATCATCTAACTTTATTGACCAATCTTTCTTTGAAGATGAAACAGTCTTTTCTAATATTCTTTTGATTTCTCTGTTTGAAACTTCTGCTTGCCCATTAGTTTGTGGATGATAAGGTGATGCAACTTTATGTCTGACCCCATAATGCTCTAAACATTTTTGAAGTTGAATATTGCAGGAATGTGATCCTCCATCACTGATTAAAACTCTGGGAGGGACAAATCTACAGAATATATTTTTCTTTAAAAAATTTATCACAATTTTGGCATCAGCTTTTACAGTAGCCACTGCTTCCTCCCACTTTGACACATAATCTACTGCTACCAAGATGTATTCTTTAGAGAACGAGGATGGAAAAGGTCCTGCAAAATCAATTCCCCAACAATCAAATATTTCAACTTCCAACATGATATTCAAAGGCAACTCATTTCTTCTTGAGATACTCCCTGTTTTCTGACAATTAATACATTGTTGTGCAAAGTTGTGTGCATCTTTAAATAAGGAAGGCCAGAAAAAACCATATTGGAGAACTTTTGCAGCAGTTCTAACTCCATTAAAATGACCCCCATAAGGAGAACTATGGTAATGCCAAAGAATATTTTTGGCTTCCTTGCTGGTTACACACCTTCTCAACAAATTATTACTTCCTATCTTGAAAAGGTAAGGATCATCCCATACAAAATAATGGGCATCCTTAAATAATTTCTTCTTTTGTTGCCAATTGTATTCTTATGGGACACTTTTGTAGCTTTGAAATTTGCCATGTCAGCAAACCAAAGTCTTTCTTGTATCATCATCAATTTTTCATCTGAAAATTCCTCCTGCACTTCTAATTGATTATTAGTCACTTCAGTATTGACTAATCTGGACAAATGATCAGCTACCAAATTTTCACAACCCTTTTTATCCTTGATCACCAAATCAAATTCCTACAACAATAAAATCCATCTAATTAGTCTAGGTTTAGAATCTAATTTGGTTAACAAATATTTAATTGCTGCATGATTAGTATATACAGTAACAGATGAACCAATCAAGTATGCTCTAAATTTTTCCAATGCATAAACTATAACTAGTAATTCTTTTTCAGTAGTTGCATAATTAATTTGGGCTGTATTAAGAACTTTGCTAGCATAATGTGTAACATGAAAAATCTTAGATTTTTTTTGGCCTAATACTGCTCTTATAACATAATCACTTGCATCACACATTAATTCAAAGTCTAATTTCCAATCAGGTGCAATTATCTCAGGGGCTGAAATTAATTTCTGTTTTAACAATTCAAAAGCCTACAAACATTGCACATCAAAATTAAAAGAAATATCCTTATTGAGCAAGTTGCTGAGTGACTTTGCAATATTTGAGAAGTCTTTTATAAATCTTCTATAGAATCCAGCATGTCCTAAAAAACTTCTTATGCCCTTCACAATTGTTGGTGGTGGAAGCTTCTCAATAATCTCTATTTTTGCTTTGTCAACTTCAATCCCTCTTGCAGAAATCTTATGGCCTAACACCACGCCTTCAATTACCATAAAATGACATTTTTCCCAATTTAAAACTAAATTGGTATCAACACACCGCTTCAGTATAGTTTTTAAATTTCTCAAGCATTGGTCAAATGATGCACCAAATACTGAAAAATCATCCATGAAAACTTCTATGCATTGTTCCACAAAATCTCAGAAGATAGCTAACATGCATCTTTGAAAAGTTGCTGGGGCATTACATAATCCGAATGACATTTTCCTGTAAGCAAACACACCAAAAGGACAAGTGTCGCCGCCGTAAAAAAGAGGCGGTCGGAGCGATGCGATGGTTCCGACTTTTCCATTTTTCACGTTTTTATGGGTGAGGTTACAACGCCTTTAGGTTGTTCGATAACCGGGATGAACCTAAGGGCGAGCTTTTCGAAAGGGTGTGCTTAGATCGTCTGATAACCGGGCTAACCTAAGAACAAGTTTAAAAGGGTTCTTATGGAGTCGCCACCGATGTTTTTACCAGAAACATCGAAAAAGGACAGAAAAGGCGTTGGTTTTCAAAAACAAATGTAGACCCCAAATCTTGCCCGACCTCCAAATAAAGAGTAGAAGACTTCCTATTCGAAGATGGACAAAGCCTAAAAAGCCACTAGGAGAGACTATTAGGCCCCATACTAGGATAGGAGGGATTTTCGGCACGAAAATAAGGTTTCTCGCCTTTTTGGGGACGAGACCGCCGTCTCAAAATCGAGACCGCCGTCTCGAAATCGAGACCGCCGTCTCGAAATCGAGACCGCCGTCTCGAAATCGAGACCGCCGTCTCGAAATCGAGACCGTCGTCTCGCCTCATGCAAGTGGCGAGACAAACGAGACGGCGGTCTCGCCACCTGCGAATGGCGAGACGACGGTCTCGCTTTCCCGGACGACGGTCTCGCCACCTGCGAAGGGCGAGACGACGGTCTCGTTTGGCAAGACGACGGTCTCGCCACTTTGGCAAGGCGAGACGGCGGTCTCGACCCTGTCAGACGAGACGACGGTCTCGACCTGCCAGATGCGAAAACCTATAAATAGGGGGCGTCATTCCCTCATTTCCACACATTTTCTCCTCCTTCTCTCTAGAAATCACCTAAGTTTCTCTCTCTAGAATCCCTCCGACGCATTTCCGGAGTTTCTAAGTGTTTCTGTGAGTGTTTTTCGGCGTTTCGAGAAGTTTCCGACGCTGTGTAGAGTGAAGGGCTGCCACAAAGCACCCTAAATTTTAAGGAATTAATAGAAAAGCGTGCTTCGGAGGTTTACATTTTCCCTCTCTACTCTTACCGCTTTAATTTTAAATTATGCAATAGATACTAGGGCCATGTAGTCGTAATTTTAAATTCCGCAGAATAAAAGGGTAAAAGCGTAATTTTCACCGGTTTAAATATTTTTAAATAGCTGGCCTGTCATAGGGAACCCGAAAGGGGCGTCGTAAAGGAACTAACACTTCCTTTACACGTAACTAACTCCCTTACCCAACTCTGGTTCTAACGACCAAAGTTGGTTTTTCAAAAAACCAACGCCTTTTAACTCCTTTTCCGATGTTTCCGGTAAAAACATCGGTGGCGACTCCACAGAACCCTTCAAAACTAGTTCTTGGGTTAGCCCGGTTATTGGACAACCCAAGAACGCCCTTTCGAAAACCTCGCCCCTAGGTTCAGCCCGGTTATCGGACAACCTAAAGGCGTTGCAGCCACCAATAAAAAACGCGAAAATCAAGAGGGTCGAAAACCATCGCGTCGCTCCGACCACCTCTTTTTGACGGCGGCGACAGATGACGACTCCACTGGGGAAGCCTCGAGAGTTTATCCCATTTAGTGATGGGCTGGCTTAAAAAATAAATAAACCAAGAAAATAATGCTTTTGCCCTTACCTTGTATTATAACATGTTTTACGGTTTGGCTTTAAATAACTGTTGCTTGTTTATACTTACGCAATTGTGTGAAATACAAAATGTACATTAACCCTTGCACACAACAGTTCCCTCTATACCCGGGGGCAAGTGAGAAATCCATAGGGAGTGGGTGACAGGTACGGTTCGCTGTAGTGATGACCTTGTGCCCACCGGTGTGATCGGAAACCACCACTCAAGGTGATAACCTTCCTCTTTTGGCAACAAGACTGACTATGGCCTTAGTGCTAAGCATGGTCGGAAGGCTGGAGAGTGGGGACCCTATAATGGGGGCACCTTGGGGGCCTTAGCCTGGTGAGAACAGTTAGAACCTACCCTCGCCAATGCATTTTTCTGCAGGAAAACCCTACCTCGTGATAAAAACGAATTCTCGCCTGTTCGTGGATGATCGAATTGTGTGTGCATACGTTTGTTGCATTTGTCTGTTGCATGACATAAACAAACAACAGAAAAATCACAAAAAATATTTTTGCAATAAACACCCTTATCTCGGACAGTCTGCCTTTTAGCTAGCCTGGTTTCAGGTTCTTTGTAAGCTAAGTAGCCACGCAGTTCCGACAGAAGAGATAAGGGACGCTAACTATTCTTTCGCATAAAACCATTTTATCTCGGACAATCTGCCTTTTAGCTAGCCTGGTTTTAGGTTCTTTGTAAGCTAAGTAGCCACACAGTTCGACAGAAGAGATAAAAGGCTAAAAAAAAATAAATCCAAAATAAATAAATAGTAATAACAAAATCAAAATGTTTATAAAAATAATTTTGACAAAGTCGTATCATTCATATTGCATCATGTCATAAGTGGAAAAACTAAGAGAGAAAATAAATGCATATGCATCATTTTAATAAATCCCTAAAAAATGGGTCTTAGAGGCATTTTTTGGGAAAATTACTGGGCCAAATCCCCTTTGGTATTTGCAGCTTGATTTCTCACCTTTTTCCCTTCATTTTGATATGCTGTGCGTTCAAATCGGACATCCCAGTCAAAAGTTATCGCACTTTGAACATCTACTGCCCTTTTGTACTAGTGCATGCATAAATACATTCATTCTAGGGAGCACTAGATATCCCTAAGACAATGGCGAAAGAGGCCCCGAGCACATTTGTGACCTTCGCGACAAGGAAGGGATAAGTGTACTAAGGTGTGATGATGATTGCCATTATACTTGTCAAATCCGTGATGGGGAAGGAACCATTACACCGAGGTGGGTATGATACCCCACAAAGCGTAAGCTTTAAGGAGGATACCTAAGCCATTGTCTTAAGGAATATCCATCTCATAAATCATTTGTTTTAAACAGTAAAAATCTTTTTGCATTCTAAAAAGTGGCTAGTATTCTTCATGCCCTCATCCGCATACAAAAAAAAAAAACACAAAATCCCGAACACTATCATACATCATGTTAGAAAATAAAACATGATAATGTTTAAGAAAAAACAAACACTTGCATGCATGCATTCACCAAACTTCATCCTCATAACATCATCTAGTAGTAGGCGGTTGAAGAAAGTGGACATTCCTCAATACCATGAAAAGAGGATTAGGGCATTCGCATGCCATACACGGGAAGTCAAAAAAGGAAATACATACAAATTTTAACCAACCTATGGGTTCCTTTAGGCTTTTCGCTTTTAAAAATTACTTCGAAACATTGCATTGAGGAATGTACACTGTCTAGATAAAATAAATAAAATTGTTTGTCTCTTCAACCGTCTATTGCATTCATAAATTGCATTAATTCATTCTCACTTTAATAATAATAAGATAATAAAAAGAAAGGATTAATCGATGTGCTTTCCACGTCAAGTTATCTCCAACGGTTGATCCGCCTAAGAAGGATAATAAGCCTCAACCGTTGGTCATCTGAGTAAATAAGGAAGAGGGGGCAAGGATGCCATTACATTTGTTCACGCCTCAAATCGAATAAAGTTGTACCATGGAGATACGTAAAAATATCGTCCATCAATGAAGATATCTCCAGCTTAGCCGACATTCGAGGGTAAGATTAGAAGTGGAAGAATCTATTTCGCCAAGGATGTATAAGATGATGCTCCTAAGAATAAAGAAAAAATAAGACCGAAGAAAAACATAATCCAAAGAGGAAACTGAGTAGACTTTGGATTCACGACGCTGAGGCAATTCTTTCAACGCTCCGCCAAAGAGAAAAACTCACGGTAGGTGACAAGCTGCTCACGGTTCGAGCTAAAGACAACATTCGGATAAGCAAGCCGTCTGCCCTACCTTAAATGGATGCGGCTGAAGAAGACCCTAGAAATACCTTTTGCCAATATGAAAAGACTTCCCCAACAATATGAAGGTGACCCACATGATGAGAAAATATGGATACCGCCCAAACCAAGGGCTCATTAGAAACTCTCAAGGAATAGGGGAGCCACCAAATTTTAAAGACAATCCTTTGAAGCATAACCCTACAAAGGATCAAGTTGCATGGAGAAAAGGGAAGTCTCCCCTCTGTACCTCGAATCAAATTTTCCCAAACAAAGGGGTCCAAGCGTCAAAAGCGACTTTTGTCATTAGGTGTTCTCCTTCTAATTCTTAGGGTTTGTAAATCCAATGACTATTAGAGATTACTCCTTGGGGCTTGCCCGACCCCCGAGCATTGTAGGGCACACATTTCCCTATTAATTACAAAGAATGTCATTCTTACTATCTGCTTCTCTTCTTGCTATTAATGTCTAAACCTCATTAATAACCATGTTTAAGCAAACGTTTTCAAAAGTGCGTCAAAGTAATCAAAATGCGCCATTGACCAAAATAAAAGTCAAATCCATCACCACTGATTGACTAGAAGCACAAAATAAAGTTTTACCTCGTCATAAATAAAGTCGTGTTTCGCCAAGGTTAAAAGCTAAAGGCCGAAAAGAAAAGGCAAGATACCCGGTAGGAAACCCACCAAGGGGGCTACGCAAAAGTTAGGGTAAACCCGCTAGGAAACCCGAACAACCATAAAGGGTAGCCTAGGCAAAAACTAGGGTTATAAAATAAAGTCCGCTAGGTTTCCCAAAGCAACAAAAAAAAAAGAAACCTAGACAAAAGTTAGGACAAAACAAAACACAACATCCTAAGCTGAAAACCCAAAGGGCAGACTAGGGAAGTCAATCAGTCATAGCAAGCGCCATAGAATAAGGCGCCACTCCATAAACAAAACGTTGTTTAAACTAGCCTAAACACACTAACCAACCTTGGCTAGCCGTGCTTACAAAAACCATTTTTGTCAAAATAAAACAATTCTAAAACACAAGCCTTTGAATTAAATATCCTCTTCCTTCTTTTCTCTTGACCCTTACCACTACGACATTCTAGTAATTAGTAGGGAAATGTGGAGATAGTAATCAATAGGAGGATCGACATCCCCATGGAAAGGGAGGGGCGCACTGACACGACAAGTCGCTCTACAATCAACACAATCATTCTTCGATCACGACAAAGTCAAGATAGAAAAATCGGTACAACCTATCATGTCGACGAAAGCACATAATGTCAGAAGCTCATCAGAAGTAAAAGCACATTGGTTAATCATTGCATACATATGATAGGCTCCTATCTCTCAAAAAAGAGAAGAGAAAGAAAAAATGACAATAAAAAGAATAATTCCTGCTAGGAGATTCTTAGGCAAAAGTTAGGGTAGCCCGCTAGATCGAAAACCCGCAAAGGGCGGTCTAGGCAAGAGTTAGGGCATTCATAAAAAAGGAAAAAACCCGCTAAGATATCCTAGGAAAAAATTAAGGCAGCCCGCTAGACCGAAAACCCCAAAAGGGCGGTCTAGGCAAAAGATAGGGCTAAACCAAAAAATGAATAAAAGAGAGGGGCCCTTCATCATAATCATAAAAATTCCATTCATCATAATCATAAAAATTCCAGCAGGAGAATGCCAGTCACTTTTCCAGATGCATCAATAAAAAATAATAGATTGCATTTAGGGCATCCACACACGAGTAGTCGCACAAAACGACTTTGTCAATGTCAAAAATGAAAGAAATATAAATTACTTCAGACAAATAACAAAAAACGAAAAACATTCATGCATATAAGGAGACTAGCTCCATGTTTGTGATTGAAAACAGGATCACTGAGACTGAGTCTCAAAATAATGCCCCCAAGAAAACGGAGCAAGTCATCAATCAAGAGACTCAGCAGAATAAGAGCTTCTGAAAATCAAGAGCTCCAACTACCATCCTTCTACCCAAAAAAGAAAGAACAAGAAAGTAATAAGTCTCCAAACATTGCTCTCCCTCAAGAAAGAAGAACGAATTGTTGTAAGAAGCTTCCAGAAGCCAAAGCTCCAATCATCACCCAATAAAAGAGGGCACAATCATCAGACATCATAGAAAAGCTGACGGAAAGGCTTAGTCATCCCCAAGAGGATCCCTTCCTACTCCGAAGGCAAAATAAAAATACTCCTCACGGCTCAGCACTACCACCACATGAGTCATCGAGCACACTCACCCAAAGTCTCCTCCACACTCCCCAATGCAGAATAAAGGCTTCAAGAGCCATTCATAATCAACAGTCAAAAGAGTCAAAATCATTAAGGGCTCAACAAAAAAGGAAAAAAGAAGAAAACTCTTGCATCCCCAGCGGATGTCCAAAAGAAAAGGCAACAATAGAGAAGGCCGAATAAAAATCCTCAAGTGGATCGCCAAATTTTTACAAAAACGAATCAGAAATTCCCATCCCCTAGTGGAATAAGAGCTTCACAAGTATAGCTCGCATCAACATCAATCAAGGAGCCAAGACTCCATTCCTAGAAAAGAAAAATCAGATCCCCAGGAAGTCAACTAATTCCCTGGTGGATCACTAAAGAAATAAAACGTCATCCCTAGTGGACCTCCCCCAAAAAGAAGGGAAAAAGCCAGCGTAATAAAAAGATACTAAAAAGTAAAAAGGCTTACGCATTATCCCCATTAAAAAGCCAGATTTCAAAATCGCGATAAAAAAGAGATAAATCGCGAAAAAAAGGCGAAATCAATCCTAACTTTTAGGCAATCAATAAAATCCCTAAGTGGGTCACCGCAGAAAAGGGAAAATCAACAAAAAAGAAGGAATCGGAAATCCCAATGAAACAAGAGTATTGGCAAAGCCATCTCATACCAACAACATCCAACAAGGAGTCAAGACTCCATTCCCTCAAAGGGAAATCAAAATTAGATCCCCGGGAAGGCAATCAATTCCCCGGTGGATCACCAAAAAGAGAAAGATCATCCCCAGTGAGCCTTAGGCAAAAATTCATATTCATCCTCAGAATGTCATTTGCCTATGCATAGGCAAGACCTGGCAAGCAAGAGCCAACATCCCCATAAGGGAATATCAGCCTACTTAGAGGCACTCATCAAAAATCCCCGACACCCAGCGAAGTCGGATGACCACCACCAAAAAAGTCAAAATAAAAAACAAAGAATCCCCAGCAAACAACAAGATGGATGGCTATCAGGAAAAGCCAAAAAACAAAGAAACCCCAGCAACCAACAAACTAGATGAACACCAACAAAGTCCCCAGCACAGACCGGACAAACCTCAGAAGACAAGAGGACACATCTCAACAACGGCGCATGAGCTAGAGCAGTAAGCCGCCACCATGGCCAAAGGATCAACTACCGCAAGATGGAGCATCCGGAGGCTTAACACCAGATGGGGGTGTATACTCATCGGGCCTTACAAATGAGGGCTTACCAGACGGGGGTTCATACTCGTCAAACACTAGATGGGGGTGTATACTCATCGGGCCTTACAAAAGGGGGCTTACCGGACGGGGGTTCATACTCGTCAAACCAGATGGGGGTTTGTACTCATCAGCCGAAGGGGTCAACTACCGTCAGAAGGAGCATCCCAGAAGCGCACAACATTTCCCCAGAGGATCATACGCCGCAAAGACGGAGCATCTGAAGGGTAACCGGGCAAGAGGGTCAACTCCTTTACTTTCCTGTCAATCTGTCTGGCACAACAGGCCAACAACCGACAAGCCAGGTAAAGGGGGGGCAGCTGTAGACCCCAAATCTTGCCCGACCTCCAAATAAAGAGTAGAAGACCTCCTATTCGAAGATGGACGAAGCCTAAAAAGCCACTAGGAGAGACTATTAGGCCCCATACTAGGATAGGAGGGATTTTCGGCACGAAAATAAGGTTTCTCGCCTTTTTGGGGACGAGACCGCCGTCTCGCCTCATGCAAGTGGCGAGACCGCCGGCGAAGGGCGAGACGACGGTCTCGTTTGGCGAGACGGCGGTCTTGCCACTTTGGCAAGGCGAGACGGCGGTCCCAATTTACGAGATGGCGGTCTCGATCCTGTCAGACGAGACGACGATGTCGACTTGCCAGGCGCAAAAAACTATAAATAGGGGGTGTCATTCCCTCATTTCCACACAGTTTCTCCTCCTTCTCTCTAGAAATCACCTAAGTTTCTCTCTCTAGAATCCCTCCGACACATTTCCAGAGCTTCTGAGTGTTTCTGTGAGTGTTTTTTGGCGTTTCGAGAAGTTTCCGACGCTGTGTAGAGTGAAGGACTGCCACAAAGCACCCTAAATTTTAAGGAATTAATAGAAAAGCGTGCTTCGGAGGTTTACATTTTTCCTCTCTACTCTTACCGCTTTAATTTTAAATTATGCAATAGATACTAGGGCCATGTAGTCGTAATTTTAAATTCCGCAGAATAAAAGGGTAAAGGCGTAATTTTCACCGGTTTAAATATTTTTAAATAGCTGGCCTGTCATAGGGAACCCGAAAGGGGCGTTGTAAAGGAACTAACACTTCCTTTACACATAACTAACTCCCTTACCCAACTCTGGTTCTAACGACCAAAGTTGGCTTTTCAAAAAACCAACGCCTTTTAACTCCTTTTCCGATGTTTCCGGTAAAAACATCGGTGGCGACTCCACAGAACCCTTCAAAACTAGTTCTTGGGTTAGCCCGGTTATCGGGCAACCCAAGAACGCCCTTTTGAAAACCTCGCCCCTAGGTTCAGCCCGGTTATCGGACAACCTAAAGGCGTTGCAGCCACCAATAAAAAACACGAAAATCAAGAGGGTCGAAAACCATCACGTCGCTCCGATCGCCTCTTTTTGACGGCGGCGACAACAAACTTTGGTCGTTAAAACCAGAGTTGGGTAAGGGAGTTAGTTACGTGTAAGGGAAGTGTTAGTTCCCTTACGACGTCCCTTTCGGGTTCCCTATGATGGGCCAGTTATTTTATAGATAAACTTTTGAAAAGACGCTTTTACCCTCTTATTAGCGGAATTAAGTTAATGACTACATGGCCCTAATGGCTATTACTCAATTTAATTATGAAAATAAAGACAGTAAAAGAGAGGAAGAGAGTGAAGAAACCTCCGAAGCAAGCTTTTTGATTAATTCTCTTGAAAATAGGGTGCGTTTTGGCAGCCCTTCGCTCTTACAACGCCGAAAATTTCTCGAAAACGCTATAAAAAGCTCTCTAAGACACTCAGAAACTCCGGAAATGCTTCGGAGGGGCTCTAGGAGGAGAATTTGAAGAAAGTGTAGAAGGGAAAGTGGAAGAACTGTGTGAAATGAAGGGGGAAGCGCTCAATATTTATAGGGATTCGTGCCTGTCAGGTCGAGATGACGGTCTTGACTGGCAAGGTCGAGACGGCCATCTCGCCATTCGGGACGGCGGTCTCACCTTGAATTGATGGCGAGATGGTGATCTCGACTTACCAAGTGACGAGAAGGCCTTCTCGCCAAACGGGAGGGGGGTCTCGCCATTGGCAAGTGGCGAGACGGCGGTGTTGACTTGCAGTAATGGCGAGACGGCAGTCCCGAAAAGCGAGACGATGGTCTCGACTCCTGAAGGCAAAAGTCGTTATTTTTATACAGAAAATCCTTCCTACTCTAACATGGGGCCTAATAGTCTCTCCTAGTGGCTTTTTAGACTTCGTCCATCTTCGAATAAGAGGTCTTCTGTTCTTATTTTGAATCCGGGAAAGATTTGGGATCTACAACAAGTAAAAGCAGTTTTTTCTTGATCTTCTGGATCTACTGTTATTTGAGTATACCCTGAATAACCATCCAGAAAACAATAAAAAGCTTGTCCTGCTAACCTTTCTAACATTTGATCCATAAAAGGTAAAGGAAAATGATCTTTTCTAGTTGTCTGATTCAATTTTTTATTATCTATACACATTCTCCAACCTGTGACAGTCCTAGTAGGTATTAATTCATTTTTATCATTATAAATTACAGACATACCTCCTTTTTTTGGGACCACCTGAATTGGGTTAACCCAAACACTATCAGAGATAGGATAGATCATACCTGCATCAAGTAATTTCAATACTTCTTTCTTTACCACCTCTTTCATAGTTTGATTAAGACGTCTTTGAGATTGTGCAACAGGCTTGAAATCATTCTCCATGTGAATCTTATGCATGCAATAAGAAGGACTGATTTCTTTGAGAAGAGATAACGTCCACCCTATGGCCTTCTCATTCTCTTTCAAAACTAAGATCAATTTTTCTTCTTCAGAATTTGTTAAGGAATTGCTAATCACCACTGGTTTATTGCCTCCATCTGCAAGAAAAACATAGTTTAATTGAGGAGGTAATACTTTTAATTCCAGCTTTTGACTCTCAGTTTCATGTTCTTGCTGCAATTTCTCAGATTGTTGTTCTTTTGCAGTAACTTTTTGTGTTGAATCAAGATGTTTTAAATATTTCTCAATTTCTTTTTCCTCCTCTTCATCAAATTCGTCATTAACACCTACCAAAGCTTTTTCTAATGGGCTTGCTTTGGTTAGTTGCTTCCTTGCTGCTTGAAAGATATCATCTACCACATCCATCCTAAGACAATGTTGTTTATTTGTAGGATGCTTCATTGCTTCAAACACATTAAAATTAACTTCCTCATCCTCTACTCTGACTTTTAACTTGCCATCATCAACATCAATAATAACTTTTGTTCTCTTCATGAAAGGTCTTCCCAGTATAAGAGGAACTTTAGTGTCTTCCTCCATATCCATTATAACAAAATCAACTAGAAACATAAATTTATTAACTCTAACCAAAACGTCCTCCACTACACCATAAGGAAATTTTAGAGATTTGTCATCTAGCTGCAATGTCATTCTTGTAGGCTTTACTTCCAAGTCTCCTATTCTTTTAAGCATAGAAAAATGCATTAGATTTATACTAGCACCCAAATCAAGTAATGCCTTACCTACTTGTAGTGTCCCAATTGTGACTGGTATAGTGAAACTGTCAGGATCCTTGGACTTTTGAGGTAATGATTTTTGAATTATAGCGCTACATCCTGCTTCTAGCTCTATTGTTTCTGCAATAAATCTTCTTTTCTTAGTTAACAGCTCTTTCATGAATTTTGCATAAGTCGGCATCTTCTCCATAGCTTCCATAAATGGAATATTAATCTGTAAATGCTTGAAAATATCCATGAATCTTGCAAACTGTCTTTCTTTATCTTTCTTGGAAGGATGATGATGATATGGTAAATCCTTTAATTGCGGTATTTGAATATCATATTTCTCCCTCTTTTTCTCACTATTTTTATTTGTTTCTTCTTTTTCAGTATTTTTTTCTTTTTCTATGCTCTCACTTTTATTTTTCTCTTTTTCTTCTTCACACTCATCTTTCTTTTTTTCATCCTCTTTTTCTTGCAGAATTTCCTTCTCTACAGCCAGGTTGTCACCAATCCCTTCTCCTATAACCTTACCACTCCTTGTAGTTATTGCTTTGCATTGCTCCTTTAGATTAGTTTGTGTGTTAGCTGAAAACTGTCCTCCTTGCTGCTCAGATAATTGTTTAGCCAGTTGGCCTATCTGGGTCTCTATATTTCTGAATGAAGCCTCAGTATTTTTCTGATTAGTCATAGTGTTTTGCATGAATTTTTCTAAAGTATCCTCCAATTTACTCATTCTGTCAGGCATTGAAGGATATTGTTGCTGCTGATATAGAGGTTGCTAAAATGACTGATGTTGAAATGTAGGATGTCTAGTAGATGAGTTAACACCTTGTTTCCACCCAAAACTCTGATTCTGATTCTATCTCCATCCTTGTGCAAAATTATTCTGATAATTGTTGGAATTAGGGAAATTACCTTGTTTGCCTCCACTACTACCTTGAGCACCCATATAGTTAGCTTCTTCTTGCTGAATATTGACTTGATAAGAACATTGTTCATTTGCATGATCACCTCCACACACATCACAACTCATCTGTTGATTAGGAATGGATTGTACTGTGTACATTTGTTGAGGTAATTTCTCTATTTTCTGGTTCAATGCTTCAATTTGTTGAGTTATAAGTTTATTCTTGGCTAAGATAGCATCTAAGGTGCTAAGTTCAAGTACTCCATTTCTTTGAACTAGATGTCTATCATGTTGGGTCTCTTGGTCTGTAAAAGCTAGTGCATCAATAATTCTTGTGGCATGTTCAATTTCTACATCCAACATGGATCCTCCGACTGCAGCCTCTAATAACATCTTTGCATCATGTCGCAAGCCAGTATAGAAAATATTCAATTGAGCAATGTCATCAAATCTATGATTTGGGCATCTTCTCAGTAGTGATTTAAATTTCTCCCATGCTTCACAAAAATGTTCATCTACTCCTTATCTGAAAGAAGTGATGTCGGATTTTGCTTTGATGTAGCGGGATGGTGGGAAAAATCTGCTCAGAAACTTCTCTTCTACGTTACTCCAATTAGTCAAACTTTGATTAGGATGTGCTTTCAGCCACTCCTTTGCCCTACCTGCCAAAGAATAAGGAAATAATTTCAAATATGTAGATTCAAGATTTGTTGCTCTAAATCCCATGGTACCAATCAACTCATAAAAAGTAGACAAATGAATATAAGAGTCTTTGTAACATCCAAGTATTTTCCAAAAATATTTCATTAATATAATAAAATATTTTGTCATTAACTTTAATAAAATGGTATTATGAGTTATTTTAAGACTTGATAATTTTTAAAGATATTAATAAATAATATATATATATATATATTATGAAATTTGTAATAGAATGAAATAGATAAATTTAAAATTGAGTTTAAAATGAAGTAATAATAATAATAAGAGTAATATAATTAAACAAAATTAGTAATATAATTTCCCATTGATGAAAGAATTTAATTGGTAAGTGCAAAAAGTAAGTGAGGGTAATTTTGGAAATGAAGTCAAATTTAAAGAAGAGAAAGACCAATTTTCTTTCTCACTTACTGAAGCCATTTTGGGAGCACCGGAGGAAGAAGAGAAGCTTGGTTTTGCTTGCCCACACCATCTTGGTTCATCCTTTTTGCAATTAAGAGTAAGATCCATGAAATTAAAGCATTGAATTTCAATATTATCTCCTAAAATCTTCTTAATCTCAAACATATGGTCATTTTGATGCTTATAGGAGACAAACTTTTCTTGAACTAAGGATCTCCATTTTCTTGTTTGAAAGCTTCATTTGAGGTAAGGAGAGTCTTCTTGTCATCAACCCGAGACTAAACCACCATTTATCTCACTTCTACATGAATTGGAACAAAATTAGAATATTTTATAAAAATTTCGTATGGCTATTCTAGTATATTTAGATATTCTACAATGCTCCTTTCATATTTTAGAGTTTAGAAATGGATTCCTTGAATGTTAAAACCTAGAGTTAGCCATAAAAATCACTTAAATTGGATTTTTCTAGAGGAAGATGATGAAATATGTGTTGAGAGATGTTATTGGACAAAAATCTGCATGTGAATAGAATCTTTGGGAAATTATGTAAAAATATTTACTTGGTATTTAATTCTGAAATTTTGATTACATGTTCTTTCATATGTCTAGTTTGTGTGTGATTTATTTCAAAAGTTTCTGATCAGTTGTTTTGCGATGAAAAATCTTGGAAGTAAATATGTTTTGAGTTGGGTGAAACAGAATTGTTATGTTCGCTCAGCAACTTTGAAAAATCATATAAAATCGAAATTGAAGTATTTTGAGATGAAATTTTTATTATAGTTGTGATTGTAGGTATAAGTTAAGTATATTTATTTCCATAATTTTATGACCATTATTTTATTTTATAAAAATATATCTTTGAGTAATGCCCTGATAGTGGAATCTTCAAAACGTATGAAAATGGAGGAAAGTTTTGAATGACTTAGAAATCTTTAAATTTTGAATTATAATTTTTATTATAATCCTAGAATATATGTATTTTGGACTGGAAAATTTCATAGAATTTGGAGTTAGTTTAGATGGCAAAGAATTTTTCCAAAGTTACACTTTTCTAATGCTTATGATAGATTTTTCTTCCTAGAGAAGTGTAAACAAAACTTTAGTTCTGGACCTATTATTTATTTTATGAGTATGTGTGATGTGAGAATGATAGTGTAATGAGACATTTTGGGACACAAGATTAGAATAACAAGAGTTAAAAAAAAAAAGAATTTGATGGATCGCAATGTGTACTGAGTCCGAGAGTGTCCGACCCTCGGCAAATTGATATTGTTCTTGTTTGATGTAAGAAAATGTGTTATATGAATTTGATTTGAATGTATTTGTAAATTGAGAAACGTCCAAATTACAAAGGAGACTCTGTCAAATTTTTGAAATTGATGAAAAATAAATAAAGCTTAATAAGAATGGTATAAAGAAACGTTATGAATAGGTAATGCATTCATAATCATGGTAGTTAGTAGAAATCATGTCTATAGGATGTTTGTACTATGTGTTGAGTCTAAGTCAGAGATGTTGGTCATCTAAAAGTAGGATATTATGTCTATAGTGATATGATATGTATGTTGTAGAGTTTGTTCCTACCAAATATATTGTTGTTAAAGAGTTGGTAGTGTCACTCAGTGACGAGATATGTGTGTGGATGGTACGGAGATACACCGGGGGCTTAGGAGATAAGAGAAGATCAGAGTGATCTTGGGGAAATATAGAGTGCATTGTTTGGCCACGCTCTATACTCCCGACTTGCCTCTTTGACTTTGCCTTTTTGCCAAGGGATCGTTATGCGTAAGCATTGTATCTGTGATGCGCAGATCAACCGACAACTATCTATACTTCTGTGAGCCATTTATGCTTGTGTGTAATTTTGTTATGCTTGTGAGAGTTGTCTGTACTTATGTGTGATCCTTTCACAGATTGAAAGATGGGATTGATAGTGTATCCTAGGTGCATGAGCATTTCAAATGTGGCAAAAATGAACGAATGAAACACAAACATGTATTATGTGTTTTTAGTTTGAGTAATGTGATTTGTGGAAATTGTTTGAAATTTCTGTGTGGGATACTTTATTGTAAAAATGAAATGTTTGATTATAAATGTTACATATGGTTTTAGATTGTGGAGGTTGGAAACATTTTCGGTTTAGTGTTCTGGAGTGATGAGAAAAGGAAACTCATCCTTACTGTTATATTTCAGGTAATGATGGAACAATTGTGGTGGAGGAACCGCAGTTTGATTGAGTATCATATACATATGTATGGAAGAATGCTGCCCTCCGGGAGGGGTATGATCTTGTATAAGAAAGTTAGGAATTTTGGGTACCTGCTCTGATTAGGATTTGCTTTATTTTGAGATGTATAAATTTAAATTAAGTTCTAATCGTTTAAGGGTACCAACTTTATGTAATTATAGTATGATCCTTGTTGGATTAGTTATTTTGAAAAACAATGTATTATGATTATGAATGTTATGTATGAACATGTTCGACACCTTATTTATATATATTTATTCACGCATGACCAATTTTAAAGTTCATTGTCATAAAGAAATAATATTGTAAAAAAAAATTATTCCCATTTTTGAGAAATTAAATAAATTAGAAAAAAAAATGACGTTACAGTCTTCATGATACAGTCTAGTGAATTGATGAACACTAATCAAGCTTAAGAAAGTTGTATTCATCTGCAATGCTTGATCGTCCGGTACGACAATGTTGGAAAAGTGTCTTGGATCTTGCTGCATAACATAGTTTCTGAGAGTTCTTCTAGGTGGATTTGAATCTGGATTTTGATTTTGATTTGGATTTGGATTTGGATTTGGATTCATATTTGCTCCATCTTCTGCCATATTTACTATATTTGGGTCTGGTAAATTGAGTGTGGAAGAAGAGTTAACTGATTCTCATGTGACTTGTTCTTGAGTTTCCCTTCTTCTTCTACCCCAATTCCTCTGAGTGGTTTTTTCAATCTCTGGATTAAATTCTAACTGCTCTGAAGATACCTGTCCTCTTAAACGCATAAATAAAAAGAATAACTCAAGCAAAAATTAGCACAAGCCAATAATTAAGTAAAACTAAAATTGAAAAATAAAGCAAAAACAGAAATAAAAATAAAATACTCAATAAGCTAAACAAAGAATTCTCAAAGAACACCGTTCCCTGGCAACAACGCCAGAAATATTTGTTGAATTATTGGCAAGCGTACCAAAATTATCAATCACAATATAATATTTTGATTCAATAAAAGTCGATCCCACGAGGAACAGTTTCAATGGAAATTCCCAGTTTTATGCTTACTAAGTAGAT
Source organism: Sphenostylis stenocarpa (assembly GCA_963425845.1). Taxonomy (NCBI): domain Eukaryota; kingdom Viridiplantae; phylum Streptophyta; class Magnoliopsida; order Fabales; family Fabaceae; genus Sphenostylis; species Sphenostylis stenocarpa. The sequence goes on along the minus strand of OY731402.1, from coordinate 49,936,186 downwards.
TAAAACAGAATGAGTTTTGCATAAAGAGTTGAATTGAAATTAAATGACAAAGAACTGTAAATTGTTGAGAAAATATCAATTAAAGGCACTTAAGGTTGATTTCCTTCCTTATCCCTCTTTTGTAATGACTATGTCACTTAAGAACGTCAATTAACCTAACAATGTTGATGTCACCTACTCAAATCATCCATGTTGATTCCTCACACATGAAATTCATAAGAAAACCTAATAAATGTTGATTCCTCACACAATTAAGAGATTTTCCAGCATTAAGTTTAGGGTGTTAAGCAATTGATACATTCATTCCATTCCTGACAATTAACGTAACAAATATTCTTACCGTGATCTAGGATTCAAGATATATTTTCCAATCATACCCCAAACATCAAGAATAAATCATTCCAAAGCACAAAGGATAAGAATAACAACATTAAAACATAGATTAATATCTCAAAATATCACCATGATATAAAAAAGTTCAAAGGAAGTGCACCCAATCCCAAGAGAATGAAGTTAGCCACTTATGTTGGCCATTACAATGCTCCAAATGTGGAAGAAGTGAAGAATTGATGAAGATTGGACGAAACCCTAGCAGTAGTCGCGCCTCTTCTCCTCCAAAACCACTTGCTTTTCTCAAAACACATCTTCTCTTGGGCTTTTGGGCTTCGCGTTTTTCGCTCAAGCGACAAAACGCTCGCTTGAGCGAGTGAACTCCAGAGAAGAATAACTAACATTCACTCAAGTGAATCTTCTTGTGCTTGAGCGACTGACTTCCAGAGAAGAATAACTGATATTCGCTCAAGAGAATTTTCCTGCACTTGAGCGACTGACTTCCAGAGAAGAATAACTGATATTCGCTCAAGCGAGAGTCCATCCTGCTTGAGCGACTTCCATACTGAAAATCTTCTTCCTTCTTCCAGTTTTACTCCAATTATGCTGACAATTATGCTCCTTACTCTTGTATCAAGGTATTCTCGAATTCATCCTATATTGGGAGAAAATAAATTATAATTAACATAAGTTAAGTGGTTTTATAACAATTCAAGGCATAATTATATCAACTTTTTACCACTTAACAGTGGAGTCTCTACATCGCTACACATATCAACATACACATGCGCTTGAGCAAAAGATTATATTTCAACATCATGAATAATGTCCTTTAGTCGATCATTCATGGTTGAATAAACTAAATAGTGATCAGATTCATTTACACATGACAAATCTAATAGTTCACCATGCCACGTCCAAATTGGGTAATTCTTAAGAAAATCATCACATAAAAGATGTTCCATAATTTTCTCAACACTTAGCAATCTTCTATTAAGAAAATTAATACATGGACACCTAAATCTTCCTATAGTAGAACTAGTTGAAGTGTTCTATTGTGTAAATAATAAAAATTCTTACACTCCTTTCTTGTACTCATCAGTTATATGGGCACAATTATTCAAAATTTTATCCATTTCTAGCTTATGTAATACATACACAACTACATAATTCAGTTAACAATATAATTTTTTGGGGATCGGACATCCACAGACTCAACAAAAATTCGATAAAAGTATTCCATATCACTATTTATGGTCATAATGTTAACCCTAAATCAATTCATACATTAATCATGGAAAAATAGTTATTTACTAGAGAGGAATGAGCTCTCACGATCCACCACCAAACTGTTGAACATACAAGGATATGAAGCTTGTAGATTTTGATGATGATTCAAGAACAAATGACTTAGAGATTTGAAGACTTGTAATCTTATGTAATAACTCTATTTTTATGTTTTTGAGTCTGTAATATTAGAGTCCAAGATAGCCAGCACATAGATCATCCTTTAAAAACTCTAAAAACTCATTTTTATCAAAATTACACTATGATAATCGATTATCACCCTGGATAATCGATTATTACAGCAAGAAAATCATTTTCAGGAAAACCCCTCTGTGATAATCGATTATCACTCAGGATAATCGATTATCATAAGCAAATAATCGATTATTTGGTCAGATAATCGATTATCTTGGTCCAGTTTTGTTCCCCTGCGAAAATGGCTTTGGAATAATCAATTATCACTCAAGATAATCGATTATTTGCGTCTGTTATGTGTTTTGAAATTCAAATTTGGACCAAGTTTCGAAAACCCTATTCCCAATTCTTCTGTTTTCGAAAATCCCCAATTCCCAGACCCTATTCTCTCTACTTAAGGTTCTCTAAGACTCTCTGCAAATTAACAAACTTTTTTCATACAAAAGTTAAGAGTTGTGACTGTTAGAGAACTTTTTGTAGGGAAGAAAAAAGGGTTTTTGAAAACCTAGTGTGGGCTAGAAGCGATAAGAATCACTAAGAGGGTTTCTTGGTGGATTGTGTGTTGTGCCGTCTTTAGGAAAAACTGTTCTTCATCCTTTGTGGATTCAAAGGAGGTGTTCATGTCTTGTGTGACTCAAGAGAGGTTTTTTCTATTCCTTATCTTTTCAATTTGTAATCTGTTTGAAAACTGTGATTATAGTGACAGTGTTAATCCTCTTTTTGAGTGGTTAGCAACTGGATGTAGGGTCTTTTGATCCAAACCACTATAAATCAACTGTGTAATCTTCTTTCCCTTATCTATTTACTTTACAACACATTTTAATTGGTGAAATTTGGGGAAAATTTTAAAACCCTAATTTTTCTTTAAGAAATCAATTCACCCCCCCTCTTGGTTTTTGTCCGTAAACGCAAACATTCCGCTGCGCGATTCTAACACAAACAATGTTCACAGACCACCATGAGGAGCACGACAAGAGGGAGAGAGACATCAAGAGAGCGAGAGGCACCGAGAGAGGTTGTAGGCGCAACACGGGTAGATGATCGACAACAACAACAAGAGATGCAGGGAATGGAGAGAGTGAGTGAGCGAGAAGGGGAAAATGAGAGGAGATGCAGGAAGGAGGTGGAGGAGGCGACGAAAGTGAGCTAGAAGGGTGAGGAGGAATAGATTTGAAGAAAATATGTCGTTGTTTGTCCTATACGATGATAGTTATTAAATAATTGTCGCTATATAATTGATCTTATTTTCAAAAATGCCACAATGACACCTTTGATGATGGTTCCAAAATCACCATCGTCAAAGACATCATCACTTTCAATATCTGCACTAGTGTATGCATTCTAAGATGTAATATAAAGGCAAACAACAGTAGGTCTAACATCACCGAAAGAGATGAAGGCCAAAGAAAAAGAAAGGGAAGACAAGATGTGGTTTTGGCAGGACATAGGTAGTATGAAAAGCTATGAAAGTGGAAACCTGTGGCATAGCAAACAACCAATAGATGTACGAGACACAACAATTACATAAATATGACATGGTGTTTATGAGCCTAAGGGTAATGCTAGAGGAAGAGTATATTGCAAGTGAAAGAATAAAAGAAGTCAAATTTTGAAGATAAATTTAAGTGAACAAATGTCAAAGAAAGGGTAAGAGTTTGTTGCAATATTTATCGTAAATGAGTTTGGAAATGCTTATAAGATTAGGGTTGAGTACTAGCTCATGTGGAACTCTAATGTGTCTTTAATTGGATCATCAACGAGGCCCATTGTACAACAACTCAGGGTAAAGTCTTGGATAATTCTAAAACCAAATTAAGATCTACAATACTTGTAACAAGTGGTCAAACAATTGACGGAAAGGGGGCTAAAAAATAACATAGTTGAGGAGAAGAGAAAAAAAATGAGGATAGTAGGAATAAGCCATATTAACATAGGAAGGTAAGAGAAAAAAGTTGGAAGCTCAATAAAGAAAGGAAGAACCATAAAGGAAGTGTTCAGAAAGTGGTCACCATAATACCTAAGGTAGTGTATTGGGGAACCAAATGAGTAGGGAGATCTAGGGGGAATGCTAGTGTTAAAATAGGTTTAGTATGATCAATCAGTTTGAAATACCTAAGAAAAATGTTAGGTTAGATAAAAAAGTTGTAACCTAAATTCAACCAAGTCAATTTTGGTCTAACCCGTTAAGGTCACAACTTAAATGAGTTTAGGTTAGGTTAATTCATAGACTTATGAATAAACTCTTTTTATAAAAAAATAATTATTTTTAAATAAAAATAAAAGTAATATTATTTTATTATATATATATATATATATATATATATATATATATATATATATATATATATATATATATATATATATATATATAAGTACACTAACTTATTTTAGGATCTAGTATTTAAGACGAATTACTATTTTAGACCATTAAATTACTAAAAAAAAATGAATGATGATATTGAAGAAAAAAATTTTAACTCCTATTTTGGAAGCACATGAATCTCTTCTATTGTAATTTTATATTTAATTATTATATATGAAATAAAAATTAATTTCATTAATATAACTTAATTTTTAAAAACATATTTTTATTTTTTATTTATAAATATATTTTATTTTCAAATTAATTATTTTTACATAAACATTTTCTTTTAAATCGTCAATCAGGTCAAGATTAATTCGTTACCATTGCCAACCTAGTGTTAGGCTAGACAAAAATTTATAACTCGTTTTTAAGTTTAAGTTAGCTTAGGTTAAACCATCCATTTGATACTTTAGGTGAGAGTAAAAAAAAAAGGGATACAATTGGGTAATCTAGTCCACAAGACCTTCTAATGATTTGTAGAATGAAAATTTATGGATGTGACAACTTAACTTAGAGTCCATCTTCTCATGCTTACTAATGTCGTGTGTAGGTTAGTTCTACAATCTTTGAGCAACATGGGAGGATTGAAAAATTTATAACTTCTTTTGGTTGAAAAATTATGATAATGATTACCCTGTAGAGAGGGAGAATTATTGGTTTTGGTTGCCAAGTGCCTCTTGGAAAATGTATACGGAATTTGATGAGATTGAAAAAGAAAAAGAAAAGGAGGAAAAAAAAAGAAAAAAAAAAGTTAGAAAACGAAAGACAAGAATAAAAGTTACTTTTAAAGTCTTTTAGTGAAATGATTGAAAATAATTCTTTAAAAAGAGATTATAATACTTTAATTTTTTTTTCAAGTTATGATTGATCAAAACATGTTGTTTGTTGTCTAAATGCATCAAACAATTCTTAACATGAAATCATAGAGTAAATAAGAGGAAAACCTAAATCATTCCAGGAGCATTAATGACTTATTATTAATATAATTTTTAATTGTAAACTAGTTAAGGTTGTGGGATTTTAATAATTGTGTCTAATGTGTAAATGAAACAGTAAAATAGTAAATCCTTGTAAAATCCTTGTAAAAGAGTGAACAAAACATTAAGAATGTAAAGTCTATGTAAAAACAATGGTTAATTCTCTAATTTTATTTTGCCACATTGATTTCTAAATCTAAACATAATCATAAGATATATTTATAAGAATTCTAATAATTCGTTATTCATTTAATTAGATCTAATTAGTTCACCCTATTCAATTGATCTAGAGATACAAATCAATTTTAAAAAAAGTAATCGCACAAACCTAGGATTGATCTACGAAGTAATTAATCAAATTCAACCAAATAATCTAATTATAATGGATTATATTGAATTATAAATGGTTAAAATTATGAAAAAAAATCAAATATCAATCAACTATACAAAATTTAAATTAGAAAACTAACCCTAGGAATCTAGAAAACAATAATAATGTAATAAAAAGCAAAACAAATTGTAAATTGCATACATTGTAAGTAAAATAGTAAAAGGAAAAAAAAAATGATTTATGAATGCTTGAATTGAGAAACTTGAAATGAAGAACATTAACTTCATACTATATTTAAATCTAAAAGAAGTTGAATAATTTACTAAAACTAGAGAGAAAAAAAAAATATAAATAAAAAACTGAATTGAAACTAAAACATAACTTATGTATGCCTTTTACACTTCTAAAATTTATTTATACAACTACAAATGTAGTTAAACATAAAAGAGTTTTTCAATGTTTGTAAACAATAATATACTGGAGTTAAAATTTTATTCTTCAATTTTACAAAATACTAGTTTGCAACTTCTTATTTCATTGAGCAAAATAATTAATTTAGTTATACCAATCCTACAAGTTCCACTCAGCCATTTGAAATTTCCTTGGATGCATGGATAATTCGGGAATTAACTTATTGTTTCACATTCATTTAGCAAAAATACTTGAAATCAGGGCTTTAAATTTCCTTAAATTATCATTCCAACAATTTAATTAATAATTTGACAAAAGATCCAAGTAATTCTATTTTCCTAAAACTATGTTAATTTTGTGGAAAATACGTTGCGTATTTCTTATTTTGGACAAGATACAAAGGAGATATAAATAGAATACAATGTAATAAACTTATACACTAATCTATCACTAAAAATCAGGAAAATATTCTTCATATAAATGTTGTACATATAAATCACTGAAATATCCTTATTGAGCAAGTTGCTGAGTGACTTTGCAATCTTTGAGAAGTCTTTTATAAATTTTTTATAGAATCCAGCATGTCCTAAAAAACTTCTTATACCCTTCACATTTGTTGATGGTGGAAGTTTCTCAATGATATCTATTTTTGCTTTATCAATTTCAATCCCTCTTGCAGAAATCTTATAGCCTAACGCCACACCTTCAGTTACCATAAAATGACATTTTTCCCAATTTAAAACTAAATTGGTATCAACACACCGCTTCAGTACAATATTTAGGTTCCTTAAACATTGGTCAAATGATGTACAAATACTGAAAAATTATCCATGAAAACGTCTATGCAATGTTCCACCAAATCAGAGAAAATTGCTAGCATGCATCTTTGAAAATTTGTTGAGGCATTGCACAATCTGAATGACATTTTCCTGTAAGAAAACACACCAAAAGGACAAGTGAAGCAATTTTTTCTTGATCTTCTGGATCTACTGTTATTTGATCATACCCTGAATAACCATCCAGAAAACAATAAAAAGTTTGTCCTGCTAACCTTTCTAACATTTGATCCATGAAAGGTAAAGGAAAATGATATTTTCTAGTTTCCTGATTCAAGTTCCTATAATCTATACACATTCTCCAACCGGTGACAGTCCTAGTAGGTATTAATTCATTTTTATCATTATAAATTACAGTCATACCTCCTTTTTTCAGGACTACCTGAACTAGACTAACCCAAGCACTGTCAGAGATAGGATAGATCATACCTGCATCAAGTAATTTCAGTACTTCTTTCTTTACCACCTCTTTCATGGTTGGATTAAGACGTCTTCGAGGTTGTGCAACAGGCTTGAAACCATTTTCCATGTGAATCTTATACATGCAATAAGACGGATGAAACACTTGTTGGATTTGATGAAGACATATAAAGTTCATTTTGTGGGTGTGTAGGTAGATAGGTTATAGGTATGGAATTTAATCTCTTGATAATTACAATATATTGTGTGATAAGCGCCTATAACTGTTGCATTTCATAGAATTTATCATACTTCATGAAAAACCAACCTTTAAGCTTTGAAAGAACAAACTAAGTTTTTTTTAATATGTTAAAAAGTAGTTTTAATCTGTTAAAATCACTTAAAATAGGAAATGTATATATACAACCAATATTTTAATTGATTAAATTGTAAAATCAACAGATTAAAATGTTCTTGATGGTTTTTCCATGTTAAGGGTTTCACAGTATTAATCTGTTAAATTGATAAATCAATAGATTAAAATGTTCTAAGTCATAATTCGCATTTTAAGTACCTCCGATTTTTAATCTGTTAAAATGAATTTTAATCTATTAAAACAGAGAGCTACCATTTTTTCTTCTAGCAGTTTTAATCCATTAAAAGCTCGAATTAACTGATTGAAAGAGTTTTAAATGAAATCAATCGATTAAAATATCATGTTAATCAATTGAAAATCGATAAATGAAAGAGTTTTAAATGAAAGAGTTTCTCTTTTACTCTATAAATACAGTTTTGATTTCTCTTTCAAATACACAATTTGAAAATCGATTAAAAGCAATCTTGGAGCTCTCATATTCGTGTGTTTTTCTGAGCATTCATACACATTCATATAATAAGGCATTTTGATCAAGATTGTTGAAATATCTTCAAGAGAGAAAGTTATGTGTTAGAAAATTTGCTTCTGGACTTCTGTATTGCAAAAGCTACTATCCAGGTTTATTCTTTTCAATACTTGTACGAATTTTAATTGTGTAGATTGAGTTTGAATTTGCACTGGTTACAGCGACTAGGTTTGGTTGTTGGGTGTTTTTTCAAGAGTCTATCTTGTGGTGTTGTAAGGTAGATCTTGGGGTAAATTGGTTTGTATCTACTGGTTTGTATGTTCACTTGGTTTTAGTGGAACTTGACAGATTTGTCAAGAACTGGATGTAGCTCTTGGGAAGAGTGAACCAGTATAAAACTCTTGTGTTGTATTTCTGCATTTATCTCTTTTCATTTCTGGTTTATATTCTTGCTTTGTTAAAAACCAAATCTGCCTATTAAAAGATTGGATAAAGATTAACCATTCTTCCACAAAGAAAGTGTTTTTTGAAAAAGGTTTCAAAGTTCAATTCACCCCCCCATCTTGAACTCAACCATTAATTCTTACGATTGGTATCAAGAGTTGGTTCTTGTAAGTTACTCAAGAATTCGGTCCAAGAAAGTTTAAATGGCTGAGGGAAAGATGAATTTTTCTGAAGGAGCCTCCATCAATAGACCTCCTCTATTTTCTGGTGTGAATTATTCCTTCTGGAATGTTAGAATGAAAATCTTTATTGAATCTCTTGATAGGGGTATTTTGGATACAATTGTTAATGGTCCTTTCAAACCAACTCATACAGTGGATGGTAAAATTGTTAAAAAAGACTGGGCTGACTTAACTGATGCAGAAAATAGGAAAGTTCAATATGACTATACTACTAAGAACATTATTACCTCTGCCTTAAATCTTGATGAGTTTTTCAGGGTTTCTCAATGTGCCTCTGCCAAAGAAATGTGGGAGATTCTAGAAGTCACTCACGAAGGTAACTCTGATGTGAAAAAGGCAAGGAAGGATGAATTAATCAGAGATTATGAATTGTTCAAAATGCAGCAAGGTGAAACCATTGCAGATGTGCAAAAAAGATTCACACATATAGTCAACCATCTAATTGGATTAGGCAAGACATTTGACAAGGAAGAGTTAAACATCAAAATCCTAAAATGTTTGGACAGATCTTGGTAACCAAAGGTGACAGCTGTAGACCCCTAATCTTGCCCGGCCTCAAAATAAAGACTAAAAGACCTCCTTTTCGAAGATGGGTGAAGCCTAAAAAGCCACTAGGAGAGACTATTAGGCCCCATACTAGGATAGGAGGGATTTTTGGCACAAAAATAAGAATTTTCGCCTTTTGGGGTTGAGACCGCCTTCTCGAATCCGAGACCGCCGTCTCACCTTGCGCAAGTGGCGAGACCGCCGTCTCGTTTGACGAGACCGTCGTCTCGTTTGACGAGACCGCCGTCTCGCCACTTGCGAATGTCGAGACCGCCGTCTCGTTTGACAAGACCGCCGTCTCACCACCTGCGAATGTCAAGACCGCCGTCTCACTTGATGAGACCGCCGTCTCGACTGTCGAGACCGCCGTCTCGACCTTGTCAGACGAGACCGCCGTCTCGACCTTGTCAGACGAGACCGCCGTCTCGACCTGACAAGCGCGAATTCCTATAAATAGGGGCTCCATTCCCTTCATTCCACACACCTCTCTCATTCTCTCTCTAGTCACATCACTAGTTTCTCTCTCTAGAATCCCTCCGACGCATTTCCGGAGCTTCTGAGCGTCTTTAGAGTTTTTTTTAGAGCGTTTCGAGAGTTTTCAGACGCAATGTAGAGTGAAGGGCTGCCGCAAAGCACCCTATTTACAAAAATTAATAGAAAGCTAGCTTTAGAGGTTCTTACTTTCTCCCTATCTTTTACCACATTATTTAAATTCCGCAATAGACATTAGGGCCATGTAGTCATAATCTTTAAATTCCGCAAAATAAAAGAGTAAAAGTGTATTTTTCTGATTTATTTATTAACAGAATAGCTGACCTATCATAGGGAACCCGAAAGGGGCGTCGTAAAGGAACTAATACTTCCTTTACGTGTAACTAACTCCCTTACCCAACTCTGGTTCTAACGACCAAAGTTAGTTTTTCGAAAACCAACGCCCTTTAAACTCCTTTTCCGATGTTTCCGGTAAAAACATCGGTGGCGACTCCAGAGAACCCTAAAAAACTAGCTCTTGGATTAGCCCGGTTATCGGACAATCCAAGAGCACCCTTTCAAAAACCTCGCCCTCAGGTTCAGCCCGGTTATCGGACAACCTAAATGCGTTGTAACCACCAATAAAAAACGCAAAAATCAAGAGAGTCGAAACCATCGCGTCGCTCCGACCGCCCTCGTTTTGACGGCAGCGACAGATGGCGACTCCATTGGGGAAGCCTAGAGAGTTGATCCCATTTAGTGATGGGCCGGCTTAAAAATAAATAAACCAAGAAAATAACGTTTTTGCCCTACCTTGTATTATAACATGTTTTATTGTTTGGCTTTAATAACTGTTGCTTGTTTATACTTACACAATTGTTTGAAATACAAACTGTACACAAACCCTTGCACACTACAGTTCCCTCTATACCCGGGGGCAAGTGAGAAATCCATAGGGAGTGGGTGGCAGGTACGGTTCGCTGTAGTGATGGCCTTGTGCCCACCGGTGTGATCAGAAACCACCACTCAAGGTGATAACCTTCCTCTTTTGGCACAAAGACTGACTATGGCCTTAGTGCTAAGCATGGTCGGAAGGCTGGAGAGTGGGGACCCTATAATGGGGGCACCTTGGGGGCCTTAGCCTTGGTGAGGACAGTTAGAACCTACCTTCGCCAAATCACTTTTCTGCAGGAAAACCCTACCTCGTGATTAAAAACGAATTCTCGCTTGTTCGTGGATGATCGAATTGTGTGTGCATATGTTTGTTGCATTTGTCTGTTGCATAGCATAACCAAACAACAGAAGAAAAATCACAAAAAAAAATATTTTTACAATAAACACCCTTATCTCGGACAGTCTGCCTTTTAGCTAGCCTAGTTTCAGGTTCTTTGCAAGCTAAGTAGCCACACAGTTCCGACAGAAGAGATAAGGGACGTTAAATAATTTTTCGCATAAAGCCACATTTTATCTCGGACAGTTTGCCTTTTAGCTAGCCTGGTTTCAGGTTCTTTGTAAGCTAAGTAGCCACGCAGTTCCGACAGAAGAGATAAAAGACCATAAAATAAACAAATAAATAAAAATAAAATACTAAATAAAATCTGTTTCCAAAACAATAAATGAGACCTGATTCATAAACATCCCAAATCATTCATATAGGTAGTGTATTTTTTTTTCAAAAAATAAATATCATACAAAACATGATAAACAGAAAATAAACACTCACATTCATTCAAATAAGCATCATTTTTCATAAAACATGCATTTTGATTTTAGAAAAATGGAGGGGACTAGTAGACAATTGAAGAAGGTGGATATTCCCCGATATCATACTGAGAAGTTGGAACGGCTTTGCGCGGTAATGCCACCAGAGGTCCGTGCCGACTTTGAAAAATCCTATGGACGAATTCTCGACCTATTGAAGATCAGTGTCGACCAAGTGTTCCTCAGGATATTAATTCATTTTTGGCACTCCAGTCTACGATGCTTTGAATTTCCGCAGTTCGATATGGTGCCTACCTTAGAGGAGTACGAAATTATGCTGAAATGGCCCAAATCAGCTGGGGTCCATATCCACCATGGAGCGTATACTCCTGTAGCACAAGTTGCTGCCATCATTCAACTGCCTTTTCGGCAGACTACCCTGATAGGAAAAGGGAATGTCCAGGGTTGGAAAGTCTCGATGTTAGAAGACCACCTGTCCAACTTGGCAAAAAGGACAGAGTGAGTCGCTTTCAACAAAACCCTGACTTTAATCATTTTTGGAACTATCCTGTTTCCCTTCCACCTCGACACAGTGGATCAAGCCGTCATGGACGCCTTCTTCGCCTGGGACGTGAACTCGAAGAGTCCCTTGCCCGCCATTCTTGCCGACACCTTGCTCTCGGTGGAATTCTGCCGCCAGAAGCAAGGAAAAACACTTCGCTGCTGCTCTTCACTGTTATTCGTGTGGAGCGCTATGCATCTTTACGCCTCCAGTCACATGGGGATATTCCCCGATCCTTTGAGGAGCTTCTCCAAAATCCCTCTCCAGCGACGCTTAACTTAAGAATGGAGGGACGAGTTGGAACAAAAGGATGCCAACAGCTTATCCTGGGTCTGCCCTTGGTTCCGACCTGGCCCAGTTCTCATCAGATGTGGAGACTACCCGAACGTACCCTTGATAGGACTCAGGGGTTGCATAGCCTACGCACCTAGAGTAGCTATGAGACAGCTCATGAGGACTCAAACTACCATCTCTCGGGGGGAACTCGGAGGATTGTGTTTCTTCGGAGACCCATGCACAATCGCCAACTCACTAGCTGTGAGAAGAGCATGGGAGAGGCCAATCTATATGGGAGATAGAGAGCTAGGAAAAGCTCGAGTGACTGTCTCCAGTGACTACGAGGTGTGGAGACAAAGAAGAGGGATGTATCAACCATCCACCACACTCATTACAAGCGCCAATAGTGAAGAGCTGCAGGCTCAAGTCGATGCCTTGACCCAAAGGATAGAAATCATGGGAGCCCAGATGAGGGCCCTTGAGGAAAGAGAGCAAGAATCTATCCTCACCATAGATGGTCTGCAAAGGCAGTGCAAGAAAAAGGATCATGAAATAGAGCGCCTCAAGGATCAGTGTGCTGACTCTAATGAGCAAGCTATCCGAGCATCCAAAACTGCCAGAACCAACTCGGATAGTCAAATTCAAGAGATAACTACCAAGTCTGCACACCTTGAGGCCGAATCAGCAAAACAGGATCAGATGATCAAGGAGTTGTTGCAAGAACTCACCAAGACTCGGTCAGACATACGCCAAGAGCGAGAGGCCAACCGGAGACTCAACAAAAGTCTCGCTGAGCTACGCTGCAAAGAAAGAGACGGGCTAGCTCAGTATGGCCAGGTACTACAAGAGAAAGACCGAGCCGTCGCAAAACTCGATGAACTGCAAGCCTTGGTCGTCCATCAAGAAGCGAAGATCAAAGAGGCTCAAAAGTATAGTGAAGATATGAGCCAGGCGGTCCAAAAGCAAAGCGAAGCACTTGCTCGTCACGTCCGGGAAGCCGAAAGGGAATTACATAGAGATCAAGACCCGCTTGTGGGTTTCTTTTGGCTTTTCCGTTTTTGCCAAAAGTTGCTTCGTAGTATGGAGTAGGGGAATGTACACCTTCTAAATGGATAAATGAAATCCTCTTTTATTCTACAATTGTCTACTTTCATGCATAACATTCATTTGCATATTTAATTTCCCCTCCTTCACGCTTAATAAATAAGATAATAAAAAGGAAGGATTAAACTGACACGTCTTCCAAATCAGAAGAATGGAGAGAAAGCCACTCCTAATAAAGCTTACCCCAACGGTCGACTCACCGCAAGAGGAAAATAAGCCTCAACCGTTGGTCCTCAAGAACAAAGAAGAGGGGGCAATGACACCAGTGCGATTATTTATGCCACATCCTTTCCCCTACGAATCAAATAAAGCTGTACCGTGGAGATATGGAGAATCTTCACCAATGAAAGAAGAAATAACAAATATAGCCGGCATCGGGGGCATGACTAGAAGTGAAAGAGTCTACTCCCCCAAGGACTCGCAAGAAGAGGTCCTCAAAAATAAAGGAAAAAATAAAAGGACCGAAGAAGAAAAAGAAAATAAGGAATCCAAGGAGGAGACAGAGGAATTACTCCAGTTCATAAGGCAAAGCGAGTATTCCATTATAGACCAGCTTAATCGCACACCTGCAAAGATAACGTTGTTATCCCTAATAATGAGCTCGGAACCGCATAGAAACGCCCTGCTGAAGGTCTTAAGCGAGACGCATGTACCTCATACCATATCCCAAGAAAAAGTTGAGAGGATCGTCGGTCACATCACGACAAGCGATCACCTCACCTTCACAGAGGAAGAACTCCCCCTTGAGGGGTCAAACCATAACAAGCCCTTGCATATCTCAGTCAAGTGCAAGGAGTACCTCATCGCCAAAGTTCTTGTGGATAACGGGTCATCCTTGAACGTGATGCCCAAGTGCACGCTAGACAAGTTGATTATCCAAGGAACCCGTCTACGCCCAAGTAGCACCATCGTTCGAGCCTTTGACGGATCAAAGCGAGAAGTAGTGGGAGAGGTTAATTTGCCGATTCAAGTCAGACCCACTATCTTCAACGTCAATTTCCATGTCATGGACATTACTCCAGCATATAGTTGTCTCCTCGGCAGGCCTTGGATTCATTGAAAGAATTAATGGTTGAGTTCAAGAGGGGGGGTGAATTGAACTTTAAAACTTTTTCGCAAATCTTACTTTCTTTTGGAAGAATGAGTTATCTTTATTCAATCTTTGCAAAGGTAATTTGATTTAAACACAGTACAATTAAAGACAGAAATTAAAAGAGATGAAAGAAGAATATTAACACACAAGTTTATACTGGTTCACTCTAATCCAGAGCTACATCCAGTTCTTGACAAACCAGTCAAGTTTCACTAATACCAAGTGAAAAATTACAACCAGTAGATACTCACCAATCTACCCCAAGAACAATCTTGCAAAACCCACAAGACAGAATCTTGAAAACCACCCAAGAACCAAATCCGAGTCATCGTACCAAGTGCAGATTACAATCCAACCTGCACAATCAAACTTTACAAAAGAATATGAAAAGAATAAACCTGGACTTGAAGTTTCTAATTGTCCAGAACCAATTCTATCAAGCACTTTCTCTCTTTGAATGACCACAATTCTGATCACAACACCTTATGATATGAAAAAGATTCTTGAATGCGGAGAAAGTCACGTATGAAAGTTTCACAGATTGATTTCACAAGTTTTCTCAAGTAGTGTGTTGTATTGTATATTCAAAAGATAGATCAAATCTGTATATATAGAGTAAATCAGAAAAACAGAACGTTTCATCTGTTAAAAACTGTTTTAGAGAGTCAAAAGATAAGTTGGTTAGCAGTAAAACAGGTTTAGAAGAGAATCTGATCGATTAAAACAGAAGAATGATTGATTAGACTGAGTTATGATCGATCAAAATAAAACTATGATCGATCAGAATGAGTTATGATCGATCAGAATAAAACTATGATCGATTAGAGTATTATTTCAATCGATTAAAAGATCGATTCAATCGATTGATTTCATTTAAAGTTCCTTTTAATCGATTAAGACATCGATTCAATCGATTGAATTCATTTAAAGTTCCATTTAATCGATTGATTCGAGTTTTAATGGATTAAAACAACTTAATGAAAAATGACAACACTCTGTTTCAATCGATTGAAAATCATTTCAACAGATTAAATTCCTGCAAATACTTAGTTTAAAAAATAGTCTCTCTGTTTCAACAGTTTGAAAAATATTTCAACAGATTTAAAATCATTTCAACAGATTGAAAAATGCGAAACTTGATATTGAAAATTCATTGAGTTATTTTAACTTGTTGATTCCGCGAATCAATCAATTGAATTTTCGATTATGTATGACCATTTATTATGTTAAGTGATTTTAACAGATTGAAAATCCTTTTCAACAGATTGAGAAAAAACTTAGTTAATTCTTTTAATACTTAAACGTAAGTTTTTCATGCAGAAAAATGATTTTCAATGAGATGCATCATTTTAAGGTGCTTATCACAAAATATAATGGCCTATCAAGAGATTAAGTGCTTAAACTTAAAACCCTAATCATCTACACACCCACAACCTAAGTTATATCTATGTCTTCATCAAATCCACCAAGTGCTTCAATCTCCCCCTATTTGATGGAGACAAATAACCACTGCACCTGCAAAACAAAAATACCAGACCAGAGACATATATTTTGTGGTGTGTGTGTAGTGACAGCTTTAAGCAAAATACTTCTCCCCTATTTGACTCGCATCAAATAGATTGTTGTAGTTACAGTCCAATGGGTCCACGTGGGAACCCCAAATAAAAACCAGAACATAAAAAAAATGAAAAGAAAACAGAATAACAGAAACATAGAAAATCTTCATTCGTCCCCGGGACCTTGATTGAATTGCAGTTCCACAATCCTGTTGTAAATATCTTCTAGTTGATTATCAATATGCTGGAACCTTGCAATGAAATTTTCATCCAAATAATGCTGCCGAGCCCTCAGAGCAGCAGTCATCTCCATATGCCTCCTTTGGTCAGTTTGCAGTTCGCTCATTTGATGTAACATTGTTCTTTCGAACTGAGACAGAGGAGTGCCACGGTCAGGCGGTGGATTGTATGGAATCATCTCCATTGGGTTCACTTCTTCCATTGGATCAGACGAACGTGCTGCAGAAGTTCCAGGAATATTATCAGTGTTGATTCCTTCCTCTTGCTCTTCTTCTTCACTTTCTTCACTTCTCCCAGCATCTTCTTTCGAGATCCATTCACCATCAACTTTAATAAATCCCATTTTGTGAAGAACGGAATTGTTTATTTCATTTGTTGGTCGGACGGTTTCAACAAGTTCTCCTTCAACATCAACACCAAAATGTGTTAAAAATTTAGAAATCAGAATAGCATAGGGATACCTGAAGTCACTAAGTCTCTTGGCTTTGATCATGTGATCCTTGATGACAAAGACCCAGTTCACACGTATTCTGTGATGAATGCAAGTACATCGAACTAAATCTCCTTCATTTAGCACCGCATGATTGCTCCCCCTGGGTGTAAGCCGCCAAGAAACGATGAAAGCGAGAATCCTTTCTTCCAGCTTCAACTTTCCAAGTGTTGAATGAGCTTACAGAATCATGCCTATTCTTCAGGCAAGAGCGGAAATACTGAACTTTATTAAATTCTTCAACATCCGAAGTACACCCTTTGGTGACTTTCACACCTACATCTTTTATTCCAGCAACTTCCTTCCAGACATTAGGTGTTATCTCAATGTCTACTCCTTTAACTTGGGTTGACAAAGTGGAACCTTCAAAGGATAAATTTGTGAAGAAAACTTTAATTAAGTCAGGGTAAATTCTACCATTCAACTCAAGAAACGACTGAAGTTTTTGATGTTGCAGTAACTTCCGAATGCCTCTCGAATCCTTCGGCATCAAACCAAGAGAACTTTAACATTTTTGGAATGTTGACTTGCTTCCTGCTTAATTCATGGATAAACAAATCCATTTTCTCTTGGTCCCCATTGAACCAAGTTTCAATCCTTCCTCCAACATTCTCGTTCTTGCCTTGCCGTAGAGGACTCACCTCTGCCGGACTTCTTCCTACCAGACTTTGTGCGCTTGAACATATTTGATTTTTGGAATGAACAGAACGTAGAAGAACCGAGAAAAGAGAAGCTCAAAGAAGAAAATAATACTATAGGAATGAGAATACACAATCTTTATCAGCTTAAAAAAAATTTTGTCTTTACTGATTTATTGTTTCTGTGCAGTGATGATAAAGAGGAGAGAGAATTGCTACTGTACACTTTAATTACCCACACATCTGATATCCAATCAGAGTCATTCAACTTTTATTGGATATCTTTGATATTTAAGAGAGTAGTTGAAGTTTATCTTGTTGTAAATGCTTTCAGTTACTCTGAGAAATCGGTTCGAGACAAAGTACATACAACTAGCCTTAGAAGAAAAATAATCAATTGATATTTCGTGAAACCAACTGATTTTGTAATCGTAGATACTTATAAGTGAAATACACCAATTGAATCAAAAATTAAATCGATTATTTTGTAAAAGAAAATTATTCGAAGTACCATTAGTGAATTCAATCGATTGAATCGAAGATTTAATCGATTGATTTATAGAAGAAAATGTGCGAGCAACAAGATTAATGAAATAAATCGATTAAAAACTTATTTAATCGATTGAACTACTAACACATCAATATTAGTGAGTAAGAATCAGAAAATCAACAGATTATTTCACAATTTCAATCGATTGAAACAAATAATATCAAGTTATTCATGCAATTATTAATCGATTGAACTTGTTATCAGCCTGTTAAAAAGCATACAATCACTGTAACGAATTAGTTATGCAATACTAGATATATCTAGAATTCCTAATTCAGTCCTAAGCATATTAAGTCTATCTCTAGGAAGTGGTTTAGTGAATAAATCAGCTAACTGTTTTTCAGATTCAACGAATAAAATCTCACAGTCACCCCTAGATACGTGTTCTCTAATAAAGTGATGTCTAATTTCAATATGCTTAGTTCTAGAGTGTTGAATAGGATTCTTAGTTAAGTTTATTGCACTAGTATTGTCACAAACCAGAGGTACCTTGTTTAGAGTTACTCCATAATCTGTTAGTTGTTGCTTGAGATAAATGCTTTGAGCACAACAGCTCCCAGCTGCAATGTATTCAGCTTCTGCAGTTGACAGAGCAACACACGCTTGCTTTTTGCTGTGCCACGATATAAGACTACTCCCTAGTAGATGACAAGTACCAGAGGTACTTTTTCTGTGCAATCTACATCCTGCAAAGTCAGAATCAGAAAATCCAACAAGTTTAAGGGATGCACCCTCAGGATACCATAGTCCAACATTAACTGTTCCCTTGAGGTATTTCAGAATCCTTTTGGCAGCTGGTAAGATGAGATTCCTTTGGATTTGCCTGAAATCTTGCACAAAGACACACACTAAACATAATGTCGAGGTCTACTGAGCGGTTAGATACAATAGTGAACCAATCAAACCTCTATATTTAGTTTGATCAATAGGTTTTCCTTTTTCATCTAAGTCTAGACAACAGTTAGTAGACATGGGTGTAGAAGACACCTTGCAGTTTTGTATATCAAATTTCTTTAACAATTCATTGCAGTATTTAGATTGACTAAGAAAAATACCATTTCTTAATTGTTTAACCTGGAGACCAAGGAAGAAATTTAATTCTCCCATCATGGACATTTCAAATTCACTTTGCATTTCTTTTACAAACTTATTACACATGACATTATTAGTGGAACCGAAAATGATATCATCCACATACACCTGCACCAGAATAATGTCAGTTCCAGATTTCTTAATGAACAGAGTTTTATCAACCTCACCTCGCTTGTACCCTTGATCAATTAGGAAGTTACTTAACCTCTCATACCATTGTCTAGGTGCTTGCTTTAAACCATAAAGGGCCTTTTTTAATTTGTAGACATGGTCAGGATGCTTGTGATCTTCAAACCCAGGAGGTTGAGAAACATATACTTCTTCATTGATGAGTCCATTCAGAAAGGCACTCTTTACATCCATCTGTAGTAATCTGAAACCACTTAAGCAGGCATAAGCTAATAACAATCTAACAGCTTCAAGTCTAGCTACAGGTGCAAAGGTTTCATCAAAATCAATACCCTCTTGTTGGTTATACCCTTTGGCTACCAATCTAGCTTTATTTCTAGTAATAATGCCGTGTTCATCTAGCTTGTTTTTGAATACCCACTTAGTACCAATTATATTGATATCTTTGATTTTAGGAACTAATTCCCACACTTTATTTCTTTCAAATTGATTAAGCTCATCATGCATGGCACTAACCCAAGTATTCATCATTTAATGCTTCTTTAACCTGTCTTAGGCTCTATTTGTGAAATGAATGCCATATGATTACAGAATTGATTAAGAGAATGTCTAGTAGATACTCCCTTATTAATTTGCCCGATGACATTGTCTAGAGAGAGATTTCTTGGGACAATCCACTCTTTAGGAAGCTCTTCCAGAACATCTTCTTCCTGTTCTTCAGGAATTGTTGGAGAATTAGCTTTTGCTTGGGTCCACTGATGGATCATCTTCTTCAACAGGATGCTGATCCGTGTTATTGGCATGTTTCAACTGATAAGAATTATCAGCTTAAATCTTCTTCATCTGCAGGACTCTGTTGTTTTATTCTGCACTACTCGAGGAGACTCATTAAACACAACATGTACTGATTCTTCAACAGATTTAAGTCTTAAATTGTAAACTCTATATGCATGACCGTGAGTTGAGTAACCAAGAAAAATTCCTTTATCAGATTTTTCATCAAACTTGCCAATATTTTCTTTCCCATTATTTAAAACAAAACATGTACATCCAAAAACTCTGAAATAGTTTAAGTTGGGTTTTCTTCCTTTGTACAGTTCATATGGGGTTTTCTTAAGCATGGGTCTAATCAAGACTCTATTCAAAACATGACAAGCAGTGTTTACTGCATCTGCCCAAAAGTATTTAGGTAAAGAATTTTCACACAACATTGTTCTAGCAAGTTCTACAATAGATCTGTTCTTTCTTTCCACAACACCGTTCTGTTGAGGAGTTCTTGGAGCAAAAAAATTGTGTTTTATACCAAACTTTTCACAAAATGATTCAAACTTTTCATTTACAAATTCTCCACCATTGTCACTTTGAATTGATGTAATAAAATACCCTTTTTCATTGTGTAAAACCTTAGCAAGCTTTTTGAAAGATTTGTAAGAATCAGATTTGGCTTTAAGAAAAATAGTCCAGGTAAATCTGGAAAAGTCATCAACAATTACCATGATATAAAGATTACCACCTAGGCTTTTATTCCTTGAAGGACCAACCAAATCCATGTGAAGCAGTTCCAAAGGTTTAGAAGTTGAAACAATATTTTTGCTTGAAAAAGATTTTCTAGTTTGTTTGCCTTTCAAACAAGCTTCACAGATTTTGTCTTTCAAGATCTGAAGCTTAGGCAGCCCAGAAACTAAATCTTTTGAAATCAGTTTGTCAAGATGTTTAAGATGTATATGAGCAAGTCTTCTATGCCACAACCAAGATTCTTCTTCTTTAGTAAGAAGACAACTTTGAGATGATATAGACTGTTTGATATCTAACATGTATATATTGTTTAACCTCTTACCTACCAACATTACCGTATCAGATTCTGGCTCACAAATAAGGCACTTTTCTGGTTTGAAAATGACTTTGTGATCAAGATCACATAACTGACTTATGCTTATCAGATTGTGCTTGAGACCTTCAACCAGAAGAACATTGTGAATGATTACTGATTCACCATCACCAATATCTCCAGAACCTAGAATTCTTCCTCTGTTGTTGTCTCCATAAGTCACATGACCTCCATTCTTCAATTTCAGCTTCTGGAATTTTGAAATGTCACCTGTCATGTGCCTTGAGCATCCGCTGTCTAGATACCAAAGGGACTCTTGTTGCTGTTCCTGAAAGATCAAACATCAAGTATTTGGTACCCTTACGTATTTTGGGTCCTTAGGAGTCAATTTTTCTGTTTAACATGTTTTGGAACCCATCTTTTCTTACCTTGCGGCACAAAATATTTTCTAGCATGACAGAATTTTATAGTATGTCCTTTCTTCATGCAGTAATGACAAGATGAGAAAGGGGATGCTGTTGTTTTTCTGTATGAAAAGAAGTTCAAATATTTTTTTGTTTTTACCCCAGTCTTAGGTTTGTATCCAATTCCACTATGTTCAAACACACAGTTTTGAGACCCAAGAAGTGCATCTAAATTCTCTTTGCCTTGAGTAAATTTAGACAAAGTTTTAATCAAGTAATCAACCTTATCTTGCAGAATAATACACTTTTCACACTTCTTATTATCAGCAGATGCATAGATTATATCTAGATGTTCTAAATCTGTTTTGCTTTCTAATAGTTCATTTTCCAGAACTTTAACTCTATTTTCTAACCAGTTATTTAATCCTTTTAACCGATTATTTGTATGAGATAAATTTCTGGCTTCACTATGCATTTCATTGAAAGCATTTAGTAATGTGCTGTAATTCATTTCATTCTCTGTAGGAGTTGAACTTACATGTGATGAAGAGGATTCACAGCCAGCCATCAAGCACAGGTTCACCTCCTCACTTTCGGATTCAGAGCTGGAAGATGAATCATTGTCTTGCCAGGCTATATAAGCCTTTTTCCCTTTGTATCTTGATTCTTTCTTGTTCTGATTCTTGGTCTTTTCCGGACAATCACTCTTTATGTGACCCTGTTTACCACAAGAATAACAAGTAATATTATTTTGAACAGATTCAGCCTTTTTATCATTGTACCTTTTTACTTGGCCAATTCTGTTCTTTCTTCTAAGAAATTTTCCAAATTTCTTAACCAATAAAGTCAGGTTCTCTGATTCATCTTCTTCAGATCCACTGTTTTCTTCAATTGTCTTGAGAACAATATTTCTAGTTTTCTTTTCTGCATTCTCTTGTTCTTTGAACCGATTGATTTCCAACTCATGTTCCCTCAACTTACCAAAAAGTGAAGCGGTAGTCATTTCAGTCAAGTCTCTTGATTCTGATATTGCTGTCACCTTTGGTTGCCATGTTCTGTCCAAACACTTTAAAATTTTGATGTTCAACTCTTCTTTGTCAAAAGTCTTTCCTAACCCGATTAGATGATTAACTATGTGCGTGAACCTTTTCTGCACATCTGCAATTGTTTCTCCTTGCTGCATTTTAAACAACTCATAGTCCCTGATTAACTCATGCTTTCTTGCCCTTTTCACATCAGACGTTCCTTCATGTGTAACCTCTAAAATTTCCCACATCTCTTTGGCAGAGGCACACTGAGACACCCTGAAAAACTCATCAAGATTTAAAGCAGAGGTAATAATATTTTTTGCAGTATAATCATATTGGACTTTCCTATTTTCTACATCAGTTAATTCAGCCCAATCTTTTTCGACTACTTTACCATCTACAGTATGAGTTGGTTTATAAGGACCATTAACAATTGTTTCCCAAATGCCTCTATCAAGAGATTCAATAAAGATTTTCATTCTAACCTTCCAGAAAGAATAATTCACACCAGAAAAAAGTGGAGGCCTGTTTATGGAGGCTCCTTCTAAAAAATTCATCTTTCCCTCAGCCATTGGACCGATTCCTTGAGTAACTTACAAGAACCAGCTCTGATGCCAATTGAAAGAATTAATGGTTGAGTTCAAGAGGGGGGTGAATTGAACTTTAAAACTTTTTCGCAAATCTTACTTTCTTTTGGAAGAATGAGTTATCTTTATTCAATCTTTGCAAAGGTAATTTGATTTAAACACAGTACAATTAAAGACAGAAATTAAAAGAGATGAAAGAAGAATATTAACACACAAGTTTATACTGGTTCACTCTAATCCAGAGCTACATCCAGTTCTTGACAAACCAGTCAAGTTTCACTAATACCAAGTGAAAAATTACAACCAGTAGATACTCACCAATCTACCCCAAGAACAATCTTGCAAAACCCACAAGACAGAATCTTGAAAACCACCCAGTAACCAAATCCAGTTACTGTACCAAGTGCAGATTACAATCCAACCTGCACAATCAAACTTTACAAAAGAATATGAAAAGAATAAACCTGGACTTGAAGTTTCTAATTGTCCAGAACCAATTCTATCAACACTTTCTCTCTTTGAATGACCACAATTCTGATCACAGCACCTTATGATATGAAAAAGATTCTTGAATGCAGAGAAAGTCACGTATGAAAGTTTCACAGATTGATTTCACAAGTTTTCTCAAGTAGTGTGTTGTATTGTATATTCAAAAGATAGATCATATCTGTATATATAGAGTAAATCATAAAAACAGAACATTTCATCTGTTAAAAACTGTTTTAGAGAGTCAAAAGATAAGTTGGTTAGCAGTAAAACAGGTTTAGAAGAGAATCTGATCGATTAAAACAGAAGAATGATTGATTAGACTGAGTTATGATCGATCAGAATAAAACTATGATCGATCAGAATGAGTTATGATCGATTAGAATAAAACTATGATCGATTAGAGTATTATTTCAATCGATTAAAAGATCGATTCAATCGATTGATTTCATTTAAAGTTCCTTTTAATCGATTAAGACATCGATTCAATCGATTGAATTCATTTAAAGTTCCATTTAATCGATTGATTCGAGTTTTAATGGATTAAAACAACTTAATGAAAAATGACAACACTCTGTTTCAATCGATTGAAAATCATTTCAACAGATTAAATTCCTGCAAATACTTAGTTTAAAAAATAGTCTCTCTGTTTCAACAGTTTGAAAAATATTTCAACAGATTTAAAATCATTTCAACAGATTGAAAAATGCGAAACTTGATATTGAAAATTCATTGAGTTATTTTAACTTGTTGATTCCGCGAATCAATCAATTGAATTTTCGATTATGTATGACCATTTATTATGTTAAGTGATTTTAACAGATTGAAAATCCTTTTCAACAGATTGAGAAAAAACTTAGTTAATTCTTTTAATACTTAAACGTAAGTTTTTCATGCAGAAAAATGATTTTCAATGAGATGCATCATTTTAAGGTGCTTATCACAAAATATAATGGCCTATCAAGAGATTAAGTGCTTAAACTTAAAACCCTAATCATCTACACACCCACAACCTAAGTTATATCTATGTCTTCATCAAATCCACCAAGTGCTTCATTCATGACGCTAAGGCAGTACCTTCGACGCTCCACCAAAAAGTCAAGTTCATAGTGGATGACAAATTGGTCACGATCCAAGCAGAAGATGACATTTTGATCAGCGGACCGTCTACCCAACCTTATGTGGATGCGGCTGAAGAGGCCCTTGAAACATCTTTTCAAGCGCTCGAAATTGCCAATATAGAGCGATTCCCAAAAACAAAAAGGTAGCTTGCATGATGTTGAAGCATGACTACCATCCTGGACAAGGACTGGGGGCAGATTCCCAAGGCATGAGGGAACCCCCAGAATTCAAAGACAATCCCTTTAGGCATGGCCTAGGATATGACCCTACTAAGGGTCGAGCGGAAAGAAGAAAAGGGAAGTCCCCCCTCCGCACACTCAAACAGATTTTCCAAAGTGGAGGGGTGCAAGCGTCAAGAGCTACCCTAGTCATTAGGAGAACTTTTTCTTCATTTAAGGGATGTAAACCCCATGATTGTTAGAGATTATCCCCCAGGGCGAGCCCGACCCCCGGGCATTTTAGGGCACATATTCCCTTATTAATTAATAAAGAATACTTCTTACTATCTGCTTCTCTTCTTTCTATTTCTGACTAGACCTCACAATAACCGTGTCTAAGTAAACGAAAAAAGAAAAAGAAGAATAAAAAGCGCATCCAAATAATCAACATTTACCATTGCTATTGCCATCAAGTTGGTTGATTAGAAGCACAAAAAAATAAGACTTTACCTCACCATAAAAGAAAGTCATGCTTCGCCAATATTGTGAACAAAAAATAAAGACACAAAAAAGAGAAAAGCCCATAGAAGCCAAAGGCCAAAAAGAAAAAGGGCAGAATACCTGGTAGGAAACCCACAAAGGGGGCTACGCAAAAGATAGGGTCGACCCGGTAGGACACCCGAACAAAAATAAAGGGTAGCCTAGGCAAAAGTTAGGGTTACAAAATAAGGTCCGCTAGGATTCCCCGAAGAAAAATACCAAAAGAAGGAACCTAGACAAAAGTTAGGGCCAAAACACAGTATCCTAGTTCGAAAACCCGAAGGGCGATCTAGGGAAGTCAACAGCCATTAAAAGCAATGGAAATAAAACCAAAAGGCGCAAACAAAAAAAAGGGGGAAAACGTTTAGACGAAGCCTAAACACCTAAGCCTAACCCTAAGCCAGCCATGCTTACAAAAACTACTTTCTAAATAAAAATCAACCTTCTAAAACACAAACCATTGATTTTTACCTCTTTACTTCTTTTCTCTTGACCCTCACAACAATATTCTAATAATTAATTTGGGAATATGGAGGCGTATAGTCAACAAGAGGATTGAAACCCCTAGAGCGGAGAAAAAGAGACACTACATCGCAAAGAGTGCTCTACAAAAAAAGAGAAGAACAGAAAAAAAGAAAGAAATAAATTATCCTTCAGTCACAAGAAGTCCGGCATGGTACAGCCAAGAGTAAGCACGACAGATCAGAGGGCACTCAGCGCAACGAGACACGTTAGTTAAATCCTTCTGAAAAATTAACTAAAATAGGCATTATAGGACATCAAACATAAAAACATTGCATGCATAAAATGTTTTTGAATCAGGTCCTATTTTCTTATTCTCAAAAAAAAAAAAAAAACCGAAAATTTGAGACGGCTGTCTGGGATTTCCAGACCGCCGTCTCGGTCCTCAGCAAATCGAGACGGCCGTCTCGACTTAGGTAAAATCGAGACCGCCGTCTCGCCACGGCCGTCTCGTTTGGACCCAAAGTCGAGACTGCCGTCTCGAGGACCCAAACCGCCGTCTCGACCTGCGCAAAATCGAGACCGCCGTCTCGACTTCCCAGACGACGGTCTCGAATTGAATTTTTCCCCTATATATAAGGGTGCGATGGAGGGGGGTTCCTCACAACTCTCTGCACTCCAGAACCCTCCAACTCTTAGATCTACCACTTCCAGGTCAATATGTTCCGTGGAAACCCCTCCAGGAAGAGAAGAGGCACTGCCGGTGCCAGCAGCTCCTCGACACCAGCCCCTCAAGACCCCACTCAGCTGTCGCCACAACAGCAGGCCCGCCTCGAGCACATCCGGGATTATTCGTGGCACCCCATGTTCAGGCTCGACTTCAGCATCCTCGGCGAGTTCGGGTGGGAGGACGATGTCCGGGCCCACATAGACAGCATTGGGTGGGGATTCTTGCTACAACCCCACCTACCCACGTGTACCCTCAAGCGGTACTGGAGTTCTTGGCCTCCATGTCCTACGCCGAGGCTCCCTCCATGGTCCCGGGCCTGCCACCCACCAAGATGGTGAATTGCTTCATGGGTGGGGAATACCGGACTACCACCCTTGACGAATTCAATGTGAGAATTGGATTCGTCCAGCCCGAGGACGTGCTCACTCGGGGATACCGGGAGGCCATCTGCAGCCACCCCGCCAACCTCACCGCCGCCGAAATGTGGGAAGAGCTCACCAGGTCGCCTACACTGCCCACGCTGATGAGGGGGTCAACACTCTCCCCAGCCCTCCGCATTTGCCACAAACTGCTGGCTGGGACTGTCCACGGGAGGAAGGAGAGCCAGGGTAAGGTAACCCTCCCAGACCTCTTCGTACTTTACTACATGAGCTAGAGGCGACGTAGTAACCCTGGCTACTTCTTCCTGAGGGCCCTTAAGGACTTCGGGAGCAGACCAGCAGGAGCCGTCCTCGTGGCTCGTCTTATCACTCCCCTAGCAGAGAAATGGGGGTGCGCTGGCCGGGAAGAGCTAGCCGCCAGCCTGCGATCTGAATCCATCAACGGGTCGATCCTGGTCAGCATGGGGATGCTGATGCGCCGAGGGACCCTGTTGGTCCTTCATCCCTCGCTGGATTTTGCGCTGGACCTCCAGGACTTCATGGCAATGCACGATCTTCTGACACCTCCCAATTTC
Source organism: Sphenostylis stenocarpa (assembly GCA_963425845.1). Classification (NCBI taxonomy): domain Eukaryota; kingdom Viridiplantae; phylum Streptophyta; class Magnoliopsida; order Fabales; family Fabaceae; genus Sphenostylis; species Sphenostylis stenocarpa. The sequence goes on along the minus strand of OY731402.1, from coordinate 49,908,779 downwards.
CAACAGGCTCAGCAACACCCCCCGCAATACACATATGACTTTGCTGGCGTAAACCGCAACATCAACGACCTGCGCCAGCAATTCGATCAAATGACTGTGCGGCAAGAAGCCTTCGACACCCGGCTGGAGACATTGTACCAATATCAACAAGGAATGCGACAGGAATGGACAACATTCCAACAAGAATACCATGACGAAGCCCGGGAGCAAGCAGAATTCCGGGAACACATGTACCAACAATTCCCTCTTCGCGAATCGTCTCCAGAAGATAGCCCTTAGGGATAGTGCTTGAAATGGCTGTAATAAAATTTTCCCATATGAATAAAATTTATTTCACGCATTCATTGCCAACCTTTTTTTCAAAAGTCAGCGTAACCAAAAGAGTCTAAAAGTAAAAAGACGTACGCTTAAGAAAAAAGCCGAAATCCTAAGTCGCGAGAAAAAGATGAAACCGCGAGAAAAAGGCAGGATTAAGACAAAGCCATCACCTTGACCAATAGAATTCGACAACCAAGAGTCGAACTAAAACAAAGATTGCCCGACCAGCCAACAAGAGTCGGGTGATCACCACCAAAAGACCAAAAATAAGGAATCTCCAACAATCAACAAGCTGGATGAACACCAACAAAATCCCCGGCACAGACCGAACGACCATTCCCAGAAAAGACAAACAAAAGAAAGCACATCTCAACGATCGGCGCATGAGCTAGAGCAGTAAGCCGCCACCACAACCAAAGGATCAGCTACCGCAAGAAGGAGCATCCAGAGGCACAGCACCAGATGAGGGTGTATACTCATCGGGCCTTACAAAAGGGGGCTCACCGGACAGAGGTTCATACTCGTCAAGCACCAGATGGGGGTGTATACTCATCAGGCCTTACAAAAGGGGGCTTACCGGGCGAGGGTTCATACTCGTCAAACCAGATGGGGGTTCGTACTCATCAGCCAAAGGGATCAGCTATCGCCAGAAGAAGCATCCTGGAAGCACACTTTTCCTCAGAGGATCATCCGCCGCAAAGACGAAACATCTGAAGGGCGACCGGGCGAGAGGGTCAACTCCTTTACCCTCCAGTCGATCTCCCTGGCACAACAGGCCAACAGCCGACTGTTCAGGTAAACGGGGGGAAGCTGTAGACCCCTAGTCTTGCCCGGCCTCAAAATAAAGACTAAAAGACCTCCTTTTCGAAGATGGGTGAAGCCTAAAAAGCCACTAGGAGAGACTATTAGGCCCCATACTAGGATAGGAGGGATTTTTGGCACAAAAATAAGAATTTTTGCCTTTTGGGGTCGAGACCGCCTTCTCGAATTCGAGACCGCCGTCTCACCTTGCGTAAGTGGCGAGACCGCCATCTCGCCACCTGCGAATGTCGAGACCGCCGTCTCGCCATTCCTGCAAGGCGAGACCGCCGTCTCACATTGTCAGACGAGACCGCCGTCTCGACCTGACAAGCGCGAATTCCTATAAATAGGGGCTCCATTCCCTTCATTCCACACACCTCTCTCATTCTCTCTCTAGTCACATCACTAGTTTCTCTCTCTAGAATCCCTCCGACGCATTTCCGGAGCTTCTGAGTGTCTTTAGAGTTCTTTTTAGAGCGTTTCGAGAGTTTTCAGACGCAGTGTAGAGTGAAGGGATGCCGCAAAGCACCCTATTTACAAAAATTAATAGAAAGCTAGCTTCGGAGGTTCTTACTTTCTCTATATCTTTTACCACATTATTTAAATTACGCAATAGACATTAGGGCCATGTAGTCATAGTCTTTAAATTCCGCAAAATAAAAGGGCAAAAGTGTATTTTTCCGGTTTATTTATTAACAGAATAGCTGGCCTATCATAGGGAACCCGAAAGGGGCGTCATAAAGGAACTAATACTTCCTTTACGCGTAACTAACTCCCTTACCCAACTCTGGTTCTAACGACCAAAGTTAGTTTTTCGAAAACCAACGCCTTTTAAACTCCTTTTCCGATGTTTCCGGTAAAAACATCGGTGGCGACTCCAGAGAACCCTAAAAAACTAGCTCTTGGATTAGCCCGGTTATCGGACAATCCAAGAGCACCCTTTCGAAAACCTTGCCCTCAGGTTCAACCCGGTTATCGGACAACCTAAAGGCGTTGTAACCACCAATAAAAAACGCGAAAATCAAGAGAGTCGAAACCATCGCGTCGCTCCGACCGCCCTCGTTTTGACGGCGGCGACAACAGCCATATCAAAATCAAAAGACTTAATTGAGATGACTACTGCCTCATTGTTTGGTAAGCTAAGGGAACACGAGTTGGAGATGAACAAGTTTAAAGAACAAGAAAATGCAGAAAAGAAAAGCAGAAACATTGTTCTCAAGGCAATCAAAGGAAGTAGTGACTCTGATGAAAAAGGATATGAGAATCTTAATTTGTTGGTTAAGAAGTTTGGGAAATTTCTTAAGAAGAAGAACAGAATTGGCCAGATTAAAAAGTACAATGATAAAATAACTGATTCTCTTCAAAATACTTATAATTGTTATTCTTGTGGTAAGCAGGGACATATAAGAAGTGACTGTCCAGAAAAATCTAAGAATCAAAACAAGAAAGATATGAAGTATAAAGGGAAGAAGGCCTATATAGCCTGGAAAGACAATGATTCATGTAGACCCCTAATTTTGCCCGGCCTCTCAATAAAAGCTAGGGAAACGTCACACGAAGATAAAGATCGCCCAGCTTATCAATAAACACCAAGAAGACCTCCTACAATCACACGGAGTTCATCCAAATTCCTCGACAAAGGCCAAAGAGACCTCCTATAAACAAAGATAAAAGTTCGTCCGGCATCTCAATAAGGGTAAAAAAGACTTCCCATATAAAGATAAAGCTTCAGGGGACATCTATCGGCATCAAACAATGTCCAAAAATAGCAAGGAAAGCTTCCCGGGGTCCCAGAACACAAAAACTGGACGAAACAGGTCGAGACCACCGTCCCAGAGTTGGGACGGCCGTCCCACTTCCCAGGGGGTCCCAGCCTGTGTAAAAAATGCATTTGGGACGACCGTCCCAACCCAGACGGCCGTCCCGGCCCAGACGGCCGTCCTAGATGTGCCAGGCAGCGAAAACTATAAATAGGAGGCTCATTTGACACTTTTTGGACACCTCAGAGACTCCAGACAACTCAGAGCACTTGTCTACTTCTCTACCTCTTTCGAATGATCTTTCTGATTGCCTGATATAGGTAACGATCAGTTAAGGAATTAGATTCCGGCATTCAATTCTTCTAGAAAATTTTAGTCGAGTCGAGTTTTGTCATGAGGAGAGTCGTTGTAGAGCGAGGGACTGCCGAAACGCGTCCTTATTGTAACAGAGTTGCTATATAAAGCTTGCTACGAAGGTTCTTCTCAAATCTCTTCTCTTTTACTGCTTTATTTATTGCCTTATGAAATGTAAATAAAATCATGTAGATAGCCATATTTATTGTACGAATAAAATAGGGTAATAGCGTAATTTCTTGTAATCTCTGCTTAAATGAATTAATCCATCATAGGGAACCCGAAAGGGGCGTTGCGGGGTGCTAATACCTTCCCCACACGTAACTAACTCCCTTACCCAACTCTGGTTATAATGGCCGAGTGCGGTTTTTCTTAAAATCAACCTTTTTTCCTTTTCCAATGTTTAAGGTCAAAACATTGGTGGCGACTCCAAAAGAACCCCTTTTCGAAAACCTTGCTTCTATCAGAGGATAGTTCAGTTGTTGAGCACCTCGGAAGCAATGAACATATTTTAAATACAAAACGCGAGTCTAAACCATCTTTTCGCGACCGCTCGCATTAAACGTTCGAGATGTCCCTGGACGTCGGAACGGACGGCGGTGACAGATGGCGACTCCGCTGGGGAATGCTAGAGAGTTGATCCCATTTAGTGACGAATAAACTCAAACTAAGTAAAGATTTGAAATTACGCCTTTACCCTCTTCCTTATTTTTATTGTATGACTTTAATAATTGCTGTATGATTATTTTCTGCAAAATTGTTTGAAATATAAATTGCACACAAAAACCCTTGCACACAACAGTCCCTCTATACCCGGGGGCAAGAGTGAATACCTTTAGGGAGTGGGTGGCAGATACGACCGACTTGTTGGCACATGGGGCTACAACCGTTGTCGGAAACCACCAACTCAAGGTAATAACTCTCTTCTTTTGGTCTAAGGATGTCGACACGGAGTTTCGTGCATGACCCGAGGACTGAGAGATTGAGAGGTCCCTATAATGGGGGAACCTTGGGGACCTTTGGCCTTGGTGAGAACAGTTAGAACCACCCAAACTAAGCACGTTTCTGCAGGAAAACCCTACCTTGTGATTAAATAAGTGTGGCTCTGCTCGTGGGTGAATGAATTGTGTGTGCATTCGTTTGCTGCATTTGTATTGATGCATTAGCATAGGGTAATCATATAACAAACAAAAAAATGAAAAACCCTAAAAATCAAAAAGTGATAAGATAAGACCAACTTTATCTCGGACAGTCTTCAGTTAAGCTAGCCTGGTTTCAGGTTCTTTGCAAGCTAAGTAGCCACGTTGACCGACAGAAGAGATAAAGGGTCATAAAAAACATAAAAACAATTTAAAGCCATAAAAATACATTCTACAAAATAAAAAGATTCTTGGCAAAGTCGTATCATTCATACCACATCATCCAATAAGTGGTAAAACTAAGAGAGAAAAATAAATGCACTAGGAAAAGTATGCATGCACATCATTTTAACAAACCTCCAAAAAATAGGTCTTACGAGCATTTTTTGAGAAAATTACTGGACGTGCTGTGCGTCCAAATCGGACAACCCAGTCAAAAGTTATTCCACTTTCAATATCTGCTGTCATAAAAAAAAAATTTGTAGTGCATGCATAAACACATTCATTCTAGGATGCATTAGATATCCTTAGACAATAGCGAAAGAGACCCAAGTGCGTTTATCACCTTCCTAGAAGAGATAAGTGCGCTAAGGTATGTTGGCAACCTTTTTAAAAAAAAAAAAGGAAGTTAGCACACTAAGGTGGGTATGGTACCCTTAAAACATAGGCTTTTGAAAAGATACCAAAGCTATTGTCTAAGGTATATCTATTTCACACCAATCATTTGAAATAAAAAGCTATAATAATAAAAATCTTTAAATCATTTAGAAAGTGGCTGGTCTTCTACCTGTTCTCGCTCGCGCTCAAAAAAGCCAAGAAGATGGAACAATTAGAGGAGCAGAACCGTATGCTCACCGCTGAGTTTAATGTCATAAAGGAACAAATAGCGCAGTTGACGGAGCTAATGTATCAGCAATGCTTCCACAATACGGTCTCTGAGCAACGAATTTTTGCCTTAGAGGAGAGATTAAGGGCATTAGAGGGACATAACTTTGATGTAAAGGAGGTAACCGATGTACACCTTGTCGAAATTACTCAATTCCCTCCCAAGTTTAAGAAATCCCACGCATCATTCAAGAAGCCCTTTGGCAAGAAAAAGGAGGGAAGTGCAAATGCCATGAACTTTTCTACTCTTTCTTCCTCTTCGCCATCAGCTGGACAGTCACGCAGACAAGAGAAGAAATTCACTCCCATCCCAATCTCTTATGGGAGTCTACTGCCAAGGCTTTTAGAGGCTAAGCTCTTAACACGTATCTCCCCAAAGAAGAAAGATCCACCTTACCCCGGTTGGTACAAACCGGGGTCGATGCTCCCGACCCAAACATCAAGCCTCTATCACAACCAGAATAGTGAGCTTGGGTAGAGAAGGCCATCTAACTAGGGCTCCCCATTTTGTGCATCTTTTGGTTTTGAAAAAATAATAATAAATAATAAAAAAGCTTCCGATGCATCTCTCGCGGTCTCTGCCCGTGGCCGCGAGATCTTTTGATTAAAATGGGCTTTGTAAATATTTTCTTCTATCAATACAACGAGGCATTATTCATAATATTCATATTCTTTGTTATTATTTTCCTTCTCACACATTTAATAAAGAAATCTAAAACAAAGCATAACCATACAGTCATGTCTGTGATTGAAAACTCTCTGGAAGATCCGAAAGCCGAAAGCGAATGGATTGAGTCAGACAGTGAGGAGGGGACCATTTCCCCGGACATGCAAAGACTGTTGGAAAAAGAAGCTCAACCAATACAGCCCCATCAGAAAAAACTTAGGCCATCGATTTGGGACAAAGAGATAATAATAAGAAAGAAGTAAATATCAGTACCCAAATTGATAATGTCAGAGAAGGGGCAATAACACCTTTGCACTCATTCATGCCTCGTCCTTTCCCTTATACATCAGATAAAGTTCTACCGTGGATATGCATACAAGAATCGTCCATTAATAAAGATATCTCCAATATAGTCGGCATTGGGGGCAGGACGAAAAGCAAAAGAATTTATTCCACAAGGAGCTACAAGATAATGCTCCTAAAAACAAAGGAAAAATAAAGAAACCGAAGAGGAAAAGGAAAAAGAATCCAAGGGGAAGATTAAGTAGACCTTGGATTAACGGTGCTAGGGCAGTTTCTTCAACGCTCCACCAAAAAAAAAAAAATCAAATTCGTGGTAGGCGACAAGTTGATCATGGTTCAAGCTTAAGACTACATTCGAATCAGCGAGCCGTCCACCATACCTTAAATGGATGTCGATGAAGAAGACATTTGAAAATATGGAAAGACTTCCTAATAATATGAAAGTGGCCCATATAATGAAGAGATATGGATACAGCCCAGACAAGGGCTTGGAAAGGATGCTCAAAGAATAAGAGAGCCACTAGATTTTAAGGATAATCCTTTAAAGTACGACCCTACAAAATATCAAGTCGTACAAAGAAAAGAGAGGTCTCCCCTCCATCCCTTAAAGACGATCTTCCGAAAGGGAGGGATATTAGCATCAAGGGTAGCATTAGTCATTAGATGTCCTTCTTCTGATTCTAAAGGATGTAAACCCAATGACTATTAGAGATCACTCCTCGGGGTGTGCCCGACCCCTGAGCATCTCTAAGGCACACATTTTCCCTAAAATTACAAAAGAATGATATTCTTACTATCTGCTTCTCTTCTTGCTAAATATGTCTATACCCCATTAAATAACCAATGTTTAGACAAACGTTTTGTTCCAAAATGCGTCAAAATAATCAAAACGCCATACACAAAATGAAGCCAAAGTTAACATGATTGATTAGCTAGAGACACGAATAAGAAAATCGTGTTTCGACAATGTTTGAGAAAAGAAATTATTATTAAAAGAAGCCCGTCAAGGTCAAAGGCCAAGACAAAAAGATAAAAGGGCAAAATCCTAGGCTGAAAACCTAAAAATGCGAACTAGGAAAGTTAATCAGTCACAAATAGGCGCCATAAAGTAATCAGTTGAAGACGCCACCTCATTAAAACAAAACGTTTGTTTAAACTAGCCTAAACACCAACCAACCTTGGCTAGCCATTCTTACAGAAACTTCTATTACAAAAAATCCCTCTAAAACACAAAGCCTTTGTTATAAATCCTTTTCTTTCTCTTCTCTTGACCATTTCACTACAAAGCATTCAAGTAATTGACTGGGAAATGTGGAAATATAGTGATCAATAGGAGGATTGAAATCCCTAAGGAAAGGAAGAGGGGCATTGACATGGCAGTTGCTCTACATCCAAAATGATTACTCTTCGGTTATAACAAAGATCCGAGAAGGAAAATCGGTACAACTAATCATGTTGACAAAAGCACATGATGATGGAAGTAAACTTAACAGAAGCTGAATGGGTTCAAAACCGATATGACCAGCTAAACCTTATTGAAGAAAAATAGTTGAATATGATATGTCATGACAAGCCTATCAAAGGAAAATAAAAAGGGCTTACAAAAAGGTCAACTCTCATGTTTACCATAAGAAGGATTTAATGGTAAATAAGTTGCTTCTGGCCCAGAAGAATAAAATTGGAAAATGGGAAACAAAATATGAAGGACCCTTTGTGGTCAAATGAGCTTTCTCGGAAGGAGCTCTTATCCTCACTAATATGGATGGAGAGGAACTTCGACACCCGATTAATTTCGATGTGGTGAAGAAGTATTATGCTTGAAGACATTGCTCATGACCCGTCAGGAATGAAAACCCGCAAAGGGCATCCTTGGGCAAAAGATAGGGTCTATATCCCTCGCTAGGATACGTCCTAGGCAAAAAGTAGAGGTAAAAAAAAAAAAAAAAACTAACTAACTAAGAGCAATGGTTACTTTAGTCAAAAACCGAAAAGGCGGCTAAAGTAACATTCTTCCAGAAGCAAGCAGTTTGCATAGTCTTCACTCTGAGCTCAAGCATCTCAACTGAAGCAATTAGGAGAACCAGGGGCAGATATCATGGACATGACTATTTAAGCCTATACAATATAGCCAACCCCGACCACCCATTCTTCTAAATACCTTTTGAAATCCTTCTATAAAAAAAATAAAACTTTTGCTCATTTATCAATAAAATTCCTTTTCATTTCCTTTCTCTTGACCAAATATTATGGAAATGCCTCTTTATTGATAAATCATAAATATGCGCAAAGACCTTTAATCAAAGATCAAGCATGCATCTAAAAAAGAGGAAGCATAAAAATAATAAAAGAATAAATGTCTGCTAGTATATTCTTAGGTAAAAACTAGGGTAGCCTGCTAGATCGCAAACCCCAAAAAAGAACGGTCTAGGCAAAAGATAAGGCAAAAGCCCCCTAAGATATTCTAGGCAAAAATTAAGGCAGCCCGCTAGATCGAAAACCCGTAAAGGGCGGTCTAGGCAAAAGATAGGGCTAAAAACAAAAGATGAACAAAAGAAGAGCCCATCATCATGAAAGAGGAGCCCACCATCATGGTCATAAAGGAGGAGCCCATCAGCGTATTCATAAGAAGCCAACGGGAGAAGGCCAGTTACTTTCTAAATGCATCAAAAATAAATAAACAATAGATTGCATTTAGGACATCCACACACAAAGTAGTTGCATATTACGACTTTGTCAAAATCAAGAAAAAATATTTTTCTTCAAACAAGAATAATAAACATGCATATAAGGAGAATAGTATCCATGCTTGTGATTGAAAATAGAAGGCGCCAAAATCCAGCCTCTAAATGAAAATCAAAATCGCGAAAGGCGAAATCAAAACCATTTCAGCAGAATAAAGAGCTTCAAGGAAACTAGCTCTAACCTTCTACACCAATAAAAGAAGGTACATCGAAAAAAGAGGTCAACGGAAAGGCTCGATGATCCCCAAGCGGATCCTTGCCTACTCCAGAGGCAAAACAAAAATTACTCCACGACTCAGCATCATCATCACATGAGTCGTCAACCATAGTCATTTAAAGATCCGACCACTATCCTTCCATCCAAGAAAGAAGGAAGCCATCAATGTAAAAAAAGGCCAACAGAAAGGCTCGATCATCCCCAAGCGGATCCTTGCTTACTCCAAAGGCAAAACAAAAATTACTTCATGACTCAACACCACCACATGAGTCATCAAACATAATCATTTGAAGCCTCAATCAAACATCCTTCCATCCAAGAAAGAAGGAAGCCATCAAAATAGAAAAGCCAACGGAAAGGCTTGATCATCCCCAAGCGGATCCTTGCTTACTCCAGAGGCAAGACAAAAAGATTACCTCACGACTCAGCTTGATCGCCACATGAGTCATCGAGCACACTCATCCAGAATCTCCGCCACTTCCCCAAAAGGAGAATAAGGAGAATAAGGACTACACAAGAATTCATCAAAGAAAATACGGAGTCAAATCCTCCATATTACCAGGGGGCAACGAAAAAGAAAGAAAAAGAAAAAATTTCATTCCCCAATAGAGGCCACAACGAAAAAGGCCGAATAAAAATCTCCAAGTAGAATATATCAAGAAAATCTACAAAAAAAAAGAGGAAAACAAAAATTTCCATCTTACCAGCTCAAATAAGAGCTTCACAAGACCAGGAGCCAATACTTCATCATCAAATTTGGATCCCTCAAGAAAAGAAAAATTCCCCAGGGATCACCAAAAAGAAAAGAAAAAATATATCTTTTCACCCAAAAGAAAAAGCCAATGTGCATAAAAGGCGCACATACAAATCCATTCCCCAATGGAATAAGAGCATAGGCAAAGCCAGCTCAAAACAGCAAACATCCAGCAAGGAGTCAAAACTCCATTCCTCCCCAGGGGGCAAATCAATTCCCCGGTGGATCACCAAAAAGAAAATTTTTCCCCAGTAAGCCTATCAGCAAAGGCAAAATACAAATTCATATCCTCAGGGAGTTAATCGATTATAACACCCAATATGAATATCCCCAGTGAAAGGCAAAACCTTCACTCCCAAGAATGCCTATGCTTAATCAGAAACAAGCAAAGAGCCGATATCCCCAAGAAACGGGAAATCAACCTATGCAAGAGGCAATACAAGCACAAAGCTTTCAAAAAAGCATCTGCCTACTCAGAGGTATTATCAAGAACAAATATCCTCAAGTAGAACATCAGCCTATTCAGAGGCGAAAAACAACAAGTAAAAAGCCTTCACCACTATTGAAGCACCTGCCTAAAAAACAAGAGGCATAATAAAAAATCAACAAATCCCCAGTGGATTCCCGGCTAAAAGAAAAAGCCAAAAACGATGAAATCTCTGGCAAAAGCCGGATGGCTAAAAGAAAAAAGCCAAAACAAAGAAATCCCCGGCAAAGCCGGACGGCTAAAAAGAAAAGCCAAAAATCAGAAATCCCCGACAAAGACCAGACGGCTAAAAAGAAAAGCCAAAAACAAGAAATCCCCGGCAAAGCCGGATGGCTAAACAAGAAAAGCCAAAAATCAGAAATCCCCGGCAAAGACCGGATGGTTAAACGAAAAAGCCAAAAACAAAGAATCCCCGGTAAAACCGGATGACTAACAGAAAAGTCAAGAAGTCAAATCAAATATTCCCCACGGAATGGGCGCATGAACAAAAACAATAAGTCGCCAACACATCTCCAAAACCAGATGACCATAGGATTGACTATCAAAAAGTCATCCTAAGAGCCTTGCAAAACGGGGTTCAGACCAGGTGGGGGTAGGTACCCATCAGAGCCTTGCAAAACGGGATTCGGACCAGGTGGGGGTAGGTACCCATCAGAGCCTTGCAAAACGGGGTTCGGACCAGGTGGGGGTAGGTACCCATCAGAGCCTTGCAAAACGGGGTTCGGACCAGGTGGGGGTAGGTACCCATCAGAGCCTTGCAAAACGAGATTCGGACCAGGTGAGGGTAGGTACCCATCGAGCCTTGCAAAACGGGGTTCGGACCAGGTGGGGGTAGGTACCCATCGAGCCTTGCAAAACGGGGTTCGGACCGGGTGGGGGTAGGTACCCATCGAGCCTTGCAAAACGGGGTTCGGACCAGGTGGGGTAGGTACCCATCGAGCCTTGCAAAATGGGGTTCGGACCAGGTGGGGGTAGGTACCCATCGAGCCTTGCAAAACGGGGTTCGGACCAGGTGGGGTAGGTACCCATCGAGCCTTGCAAAACGGGGTTCGGACCAGGTGGGGGTAGGTACCCATCAGAGTCTTGCAAAACGGGGTTCGGACCAGGTGGGGGTAAGTACCCATCAGAGCCTTGCAAAACGGGGTTCGGACCAGGTGGGGGTAGGTACCCATCAGAACCTTGCAAAACGAGGTTCGAACCAGGTGGGGGTAGGTACCCATCAGAACCTTGCAAAACGAGGTTCGGACCAGGTGGGGGTAGGTACCCATCAGAATCTGTCAAAATACAAATTCGGACCAGGTGGGGGCAGGTACCCATCATAATCTGTCAAAATACAGATTCGGACCAGTGGGGGTAGATACCCATCAGAATCTGTATTCTGATGTCAAAATACAGATTCGGACCAGGTGGGGGTAGGTACCCATCAGAATCTGTCAAAATACAGATTCGTACCAGGTGGGGGTAGGTACCCACCAAAACCTTATAAAATAAGGTTTATACCGGATGAGGGTAGGTACTCATCAAAACTTAACAAAATGCATCGGGTAGAGTAAAATACTCACCAGAAGCATTACAAAAAACGGGTGCAAAAACCTTGCTTCTATTAGAGGATAGTTCAGTGTTGAGCACCTCGGAAGTAAGTACCCACAAGAGTTTAGCAAAATGCGAACTCATACCAGGTGAGGGTAGGTACTCACCAAAACCTTGCAGAACAAGGTTCATACCTAGTGAGGGTAGGTACTCACTAAAGTCTAGTAAAATACAGACTTATACCTGGTGAGGGTAAATACTCACCAGAGCCTTATAAAAGAAGGCTCAAACCAGATAGGGGTTGGTACCTATCAAAATATTTATCATCTGGAGGATCAGCAAGGAGCAGCATCCGAAGGATGACCGGGCAAAAAGGGTTAACTCCTTCCCCTACCAACTAATTTTGTCGGCATATCAAGCCAACAAATTAGCTAGGCAGGTGAAGGGGGGGCAGCTGTAGACCCCTAATTTTGCCCGGCCTCTCAATAAAAGCTAGGGAAACGTCACACGAAGATAAAGATCGCCCAGCTTATCAATAAACACCAAGAAGACCTCCTACAATCACACGGAGTTCATCCAAATTCCTCGACAAAGGCCAAAGAGACCTCCTATAAACAAAGATAAAAGTTCATCCGGCATCTCAATAAGGGTCAAAAAGACTTCCCATATAAAGATAAAGCTTCAGGGGACATCTATCGGCATCAAACAATGTCCAAAAATAGCAAGGAAAGCTTCCCGGGGTCCCAGAACACAAAAACTGGACGAAACAGGTCGAGACCACCGTCCCAGAGTTGGGACGGCCGTCCCAACTATCCTGGGACAAGTGAGACGCGCGTCCCACATGTGGGACGACCGTCCCACTTCCCAGGGGGTCCCAGCCTGTGTAAAAAATGCATTTGGGACGGCCGTCCCAGATGTGCCAGGCAGCGAAAACTATAAATAGGAGGCTCATTTGGCACTTTTTGGACACCTCAGAGACTCCAGACAACTCAGAGCACTTGTCTACTTCTCTCCCTCTTTCGAATGATCTTTCTGATTGCCTGATATAGGTAACAATCAGTTAAAGAATTAGATTCCGGCATTCGATTCTTCTAGAAAATTTTAGTTGAGTCGAGTTTTGTCGTGAGGAGAGTCGTTGTAGAGCGAGGGACTGCCGAAACGCGTCCTTATTGTAACAGAGTTGCTATATAAAGCTTGCTACGGAGGTTCTTCTCAAATCTCTTCTCTTTTACTGCTTTATTTATTGCCTTATGAAATGTAAATAAAATCATGTAGATAGCCATATTTATTGTACGAATAAAATAGGGTAATAGCGTAATTTCTTGTAATCTCTGCTTAAATGAATTAATCCGTCATAGGGAACCCGAAAGGGGCGTTGTGGGGTGCTAATACCTTCCCCACACGTAACTAACTCCCTTACCCAACTCTGGTTATAATGGCCGAGTGCGGTTTTTCTTAAAATCAACCTTTTTTCCTTTTCCAATGTTTAAGGTCAAAACATTGGTGGCGACTCCAAAAGAACCCCTTTTCGAAAACCTTGCTTCTATTAGAGAATAGTTCAGTTGTTGAGCACCTCGAAAGCAATGAACATATTTTAAATACAAAACGCGAGTCTAAACCATCTTTTCGCGACCGCTCGCATTAAACGTTCGAGATGTCCCTGGACGTCGGAACGGACGGCGGCGACAATTCATCCTCAAGTTCTGGATCTGAAAGTGAAGAAGTGAATCTATGCTTAATGGCTGGCTATGAATCTTCTTCATCTCGTGTAAGTTCAACCCCCACAGAGAATGAAATGAATTACAACACATTATTAACTGCTTTCAATGAAATGCATGATGAAGCTAAGAATTTATCCTATACAAATAATAAGTTAAAAGGACTAAATAACTGGTTAGAGAATAGGGTTAAAGTTCTGGAAGAAGAATTATTAGAATGAAAAACAGATATGGAACATCTTGAAATAATCTACAATAATTCATCTTATGATAATGCTGCTACTAACAGAGATTGTGAAAAGTGTATCTCTCTGCAGAAAAATGATGAGTATTTGATTAAAACTTTTTCTAAGTTTACTCAAGGTAAAACAAATTTAGATGCACTTCTTGGGTCTCAAAACTGTGTTTTTGATCATACTGGCATTGGTTATAAACCTAAGTTTGGGGATAAAACTAAAACGTATTTGAATTTCTTCTCTTTCATAAAATCAACATCTCCCTTCTCATCTTGTCTCTATTGTATGAAAAAAGGGCATACTATAAAATTCTGTCATATTAGAAAACATCTTGTGCCACAGGGTAAAATGAGATGGTTTCCAAAATATGTTAAATAGAAAACTTGACCACTAAGGACCCAAGTTATTTAAGGGTACCAAATACTTGATGCTTGATTTTTCAGGAACAGCAGCAAGAACACTTTGGTACTTGGACAGCGAATGCTCAAGGCATATATGACAGGTGATATTTCCAAATTTCAGAAACTGAGATTGAAGACTGGAGGTCACATAACATATGGAGATAACAACAAGGGAAGAATCTTAGGTTCTGGAGACATAGGAGATGGTGAGACTGTGACTATTCACAATGTTCTTTTCATTGAAGGTCTTAAGCACAACTTAATCAGCATAAGCCAATTATGTGATCTTGGTCACAAGGTTATCTTCAAACCAGAAATCTGTCTAATCTGTGAGCCAAAATCTAACACGGTAATGCTGGTTGGTAAGAGATTAAACAACATTTACATGCTAGATATCAAGCATTCTATCTCATCTCAAAGCTGTCTTCTTACTAAAGAAGAAGAATCTTGGTTATGGCATAGAAGGCTTACCCATATTCATCTTAATCATCTTGATAAATTAATTTCTAAAGATTTATTTTCTGGACTGCCTAAGCTTCAAATCTTGAAAGACAAAATTTGTGAAACTTGTTTAAAAGGTAAAAAAACTAGAAAATCTTTTTCAAATAAAAACATTGTTTCTACTTGTAGACCTTTGGAACTGCTCCACTTAGATTTGGTTGGTCCTTCAAGAAACAAAAGCCTAGGTGGTAATCTTTATATCATGGTAATTGTTAATGATTTTTCCATATTTACATGGACTGTTTTTCTAAAAGCCAAATCAGATTCTTTCAGATCTTTTAAAAAGCTTGCCAAGGTTTTACATAATGAGAAAGGTTATTTCATTACTTCTATTCAAAGTGACAATGGTGGAGAATTTGTAAATGAAAAGTTTGTTAGAATCGCGCAGCGGAATGTTCGCGTGGTCGGACAAAAACCTAGAGGGGGG